>JAUNZM010000265.1:1200000-1519877 GCA_033459285.1 Clamator glandarius
ATCTTTGGAACTGTACACAGGTATCTGAGTGCCATTATGACACTCTTGTCAAAGATATAAATAAATGTTATTAGCCACCAGGAAATGAAGAAAACAACAACAACAACAAAATCACCGTGCCACTGTATAAAAGGTCATATTTGCTATTTTATGAATAAATGCACCAGGGTCTTCATGTATTCAGATACAGGGGGAGTTGGCTATATCAGAAATACGCCTGTGTTTAGGGAACTATCACAGGCCACAGATGGCCTGCTTGATGTTGGACAAGTAAGCCAAGGAGATATTAAAATGCAAAGAAAGTAATAAAAGCTTTCATTAAGAGCCACTCTACCTGTTAATGTCTGCCTGGACAAAGGCTCTCTTCATGAAACTGATAGGTATGAGAACTTAGGGGTACTCTGAATGTCAGTGATAGCTGAAGTGCCAAAGTGGTCAGGCTAGAATAACTCTGGGTCTGATCCTTTCCCTCCATTCCTACACTATATACTCAGAGGGAAACATTTTCTATTTGCTCAGCTCTAGAATCAGAACAATAAATCTATCCTTAATAAATGTTATTGATTAATAAGGAGTTCTACTTATGGTAATAACTTACAAGGAGTGGTATCATTTAGGTTGCAGGCAAAAACATTTAGGGTTCAAAATTTAAGTTAGGATATTCTTTGCAGCCTATGAGTGTAAAAACTCAGAAAGGCCAAATGCTATTCCGACAAGATTATGTTCCTTGCATTTCCAGAGCAATGATATTTTCTCCTAGCTGAGGCAAGACTGTGTCTCTGTCTTGTGGGCAGTATAAATGAACTTAAAAGACAGTTAACCATGGATTTTGTATCTCCTCTGGATCCAGTCCAATGCAACCAGACATACCATGTTCTTCATGGATTTCCAAAAAAGTTAAGTCAATCTCCTGCACGTCTACATACCATTCTCCTGAAGTGGAAAGGGTAAAACTTAATGGATTTCTGAGATCCATAAAACAGATGGAAGAACATGCTGAATCACTTAAAAAACAAATGTCTAAAAATAGGGGAGAACGTACTGCTTAAAGTACTGCACTCTTTCATTGGCAATGTCTTGTTTGTCTCTAACATTGTCACCCCCCTCCCAGGTTATTTTACATTTTTTCTTCATTGCCTTGATACTCCTGTTAAAAAGTGTAATAATGAGGGCGGTACATTTAAGTCTTTATTGCCATCAGTGGTGCTTTGTTGTTAAAACTGCTCTCACAAGACTTGCTCTTCACAGAAGAAAAGATAAAAGTAAAGGTAACAGAAACATTTTCTAATGTTAATGTGGATAGTCTAGAAAAAGATAACCTGATTAAAAATAGGCTTTTGTATCAGTACCAAGTGAAATCAGGTTTTGTATCTGCAGTAATGCAAGTGACAAGCAAAGAAATCTCTTTTCAAAGCATGTTGCTTTCTATATCACTGTGACAGCATTTTAAATCATCCTCCTGCTGAGCGTACGTATACTCTGCTCCTTATTAGCAGCACTGCAAATTCGGGTTATCAAATATGTCCTTGAATAAATCAGACGAGGCTTTCATACATAACTAGGAAGAGATACAATCTAGGAGAGTCTGATATTTCAAACCTTATGTAAATTTCGGAGAATTTCTCCCTCCTACCACTATGCTTGTGAGAATTCGTACATCCATCAGCAGCTGGCTTCATTGAAGATATGGTGATTGCTTTACTTGATGAAATACACGCACAAGGTGGATGATATATTGCTAATGAATGGAGGATCTTGTGTTAATTGACTAAAAAACGAAATATCTACTTGTCTTTTTTAGATGCAGCTGCATTCTTGTGTAAAATTTCAGTTAAATGACACATACACATCACATGCATTCTACTGAAGGACAGGTAACTTCTAGGTCACTATTAATACTTGGTTCTTCCAGAAAGAGTCTCAGTGTTTCTGAATGCATTGGCATAAAGGATGCTGACCATTAGCACGATTAGCAGCTACACAGAATCATAGAATAACCAGGTTGGAAGAGACCCACAGGATCATCAAGTCCAACCATTCAACATGACAATACTATTTTTTTCTTAATACAAGGATCAAAATTATTATTGATTTGTTGTTGTTGATCGACTTTTTCCATTTGTGTTTTACTTATTATATAGTTCTCTCTGTTCCAGTTCATTTGCTATAGCATGGCTGCAGAAAAAGAAACTTGCAAACTAACCATTTTCCAGTGGAGTACTTGTACAGCTTTTTCAAGTGTTAAATGAGAGTGTGGACCTTAGTCTGTAAAATCACTATAGGTTCTTTGTAGAGAAAAATATGAGTAATTTCTTTGCATGCTGAAAGTTTACACAGAAATGGCACCAGCTAGGCACCATTTCTTTCATAATTTGGAGGAACACTCAGTCTGGGAAATAAAAAAAACATGCATTTGAGAAAATTTTTGTAAGGAATAAGTACAATTGTTACAACTTGGTATTGTCTGTAAGTTTTGTCTGAGCAAGAGATTTACATAGTCACCAAAGTGTGGATGAAGCAACTTATTCTGTGAAAGTTAAATCTAAAATTATTGATGATAAAGGTCATAAGTGCCAAAGACAAGTGTAGATTATTTCTATGGAGAAGTACTGATCTTTTAAGCCACTAACTATCAAGACTTCAACTTAAGGACTTTGATAGATTCTCTCTCCAGCCAAAATGAAATGTCACAGTTCTACTGCCCTCTGGTTCTCTGAGCTGACTTTAAATGTCAGGATCCAGACTCGAGAAATGTGTAGACACAAAGATCATTCCAGACTTAAATTAAGTGAAGTTAGAAAGGCATTTATCCACATACATTAAAATTATTTAATGAAGACATAATCGCCAACTCCACTTCTAATGTAACTTAATGACCTTATTAACAAATACATGCATATGAAGTAATGGTTTTAAAGACCCTCACCATCTGGTTGCAAATGCTTTTAAATAAAGATAATGGTTTTAGGAAGCTGTAATATATGGAAATGTACAATACAAATTTCTTAGTGGTATTTCTGTGCATTTAGTCTACAACAGAATGTTCTTACGTATCTTCCCAAATCTAATACTAAAGAATTCGGCAAAGTGGCATATGCAAGTTTTCTGTAGAATCCACAATTCCAGAATGCCTGTATCGTACCTATGACAAGTTTATTCTTAGTTATTGCTAGTGGGATCTAGGAGCGAAATGGTAGTTTGGATGCAGCTGATGCCTGATCCAGGGCTGCTGAAATTTGTTCGCTGTTAGCCAAAGTGAATTGTTTTCAGTCTCACTTTGTTGTAGTTTGGTATATGACAACTTGTTCAAGAAAGGAAAAATAATGCTTTCAGTTCTTATGATTTAAATTAGTTATAAGAATCTCCGCTAAATTTGACGGGGATGGGGAATTTAAAAAAAAAAATTGTCTTGTCCAAGTTTCTGGTGTGATAACTGCATTGGGAATTCAGGCTTATAGGATAGCACCGTCAAAGGTTATCTTTAAAATTAAATGCAGCGATAGTTTATCTCTTCTCAAAAGATGAGGAAAGAAGGGCTTTTGTGCTGTGAGATAAGTTCACTGATTTGCTTTTCATTAAGTGACTTTATAGTTTATTTTATGCTTTATGCAGGAAATACTTTTCCAGAACTTGCCTGCTAAACAATTTACCCCATATTTTCATTATGATTTTGACAAAGCCTAAATCTAAACCTATGCTCTTAAAACAGTTTTGCTATGCAGAACAGAAGTCAAGATTCATTTGGTTGTTAAGAGATAGCCTATTTCTGTCATATTGATGAAATGTCAGCCAGAAAATCTTTGGTATTCAGTCGCGACTACAAGGATAATTACTGTACTTTAAATGAAACAGAAAGACTTAATAGCCAGACCTTGATTTGGGGTTAGGAATTTAAAAAAAAAAATGCAGGCTATTAAGGCATGCTCTTTTTCTACGGAGGCTGCAGCAATACAGCTTTCCTGCAGGCAGCTTTCACAATGCTTAATGTAGACACACTCATGTTTCTGATCATTTGTAACACTCTTGTTGACTATTGGGTACCACCTAATCTTTCCAGATTTCCTACCAGCAATCTGTGGAGATACCACAGAAATCTGGAAGTACAGATGGTTTCAAAACCTAAATCTCTGTTTAAATATAATCGTTGATGTGGCATTTATTTACCATATGAGGGGACATATTCTGCTACATTAGTTAAGGGAAGTAGACATCTTCATAATGACTCTTCAAATGTAAGTGCAGATAGAGGGGGAGTAATGAGGAGAAGGAGGAATCCCAAGCAAGAAGCTACATCATGGAGGAATGGCTGAAAAAGTAGTATGTAGAGAGAGTCTACTGTTTCCACTTCAGTCCTTAAATTAAGCAGTATGTATTACAATGTTTATGTTATAATAACCATTATTTTAGTCTTTAAACTAACCCATTATATAACTCTAGTGAAAAAAAAAAACAGAAATAAACACAAATACTTGATATAATGTTATTCTTTTTTTTTGTCTATCTATCCTTCCTATGCATTTTCCCAAAAGGGTTTTTCTCATTATAGGTTACAGTCTTCTGCAAATATTGCTTCTGTGTGTGGAGTGTTTTGCAAATGCTAGAATAAGGATTAGTTTTAAAGTCACTAAAAGAGCCCTTATTAATCTACAGAGCTCCCTTGTTCAAAATAACAATGCAATAATTCTCACCTTATTAGCAATCACTCTTACATATTTGTGCATTAAGCAGTCTTTATTAAACCATTCATCAATGCTTTAATATTATTTATGTTCAACTTACTTTTTAGCAGCCTGGCATCTTTCTATAGAGGCAGAAGCTTATTTGTTGTAATGAAAAAAGCCTCAAAAAGGGTTTCAATGCTTATGACTCTCAAACTGTAACACCACACCGTCGTGTAAAGAAAAAAAATGTCTTCCTAACTTTAGAATAGAAGTAATTTAACTTAGTGAAGATTTATTGAAGAACTTGTGTTAAATAGGAATTTGTCTGGAAAATGTCAAGAAAGCTGAGCAAAAAATGGAAGACATCTAAAAATGCAAGATGAAAAGATATACCCATAGATTTTTAATGCCTTAGATACTCTGCATTGCCACTTAGTGTTTTAGAGGGACAACAATTCTTGAGTTAACTAGGTGACATCACTGCCTCTAAATGCAAGTAACAGTTACTTAGTGAAGGTTCCAGCACTGTCTGGCACAACAACAGTAAACCCAGTGCTTCAGCAGCAATTACTCCTATGAGTGTTAATATCAGAAGCATTTTGATTTCTTAAATGGAAATTGATTGTTTAGGGATTTTTTTTCTTTTTTCTGAATGAGAAGAGGGGTTTTGTTTGGGTGTTTTTCTTCTCCAAAAGGAATATTTTGTGAAATTATTTCATGTATCTTCAGATCACTACTTTTACTGCAGCAGAATTTGGTAGTGCATGGTTCTTTCTATGACCAAGAACAAGCACAGTGTTATATGGTGCCATATTAATCAGACACCTCATTTGGCTTGTAAGGTAAAGCAAGCAGTCCTGATGGCAACCATGCAGCTCCAGTAACGCAAAAGTAGTCTTTGCAACTCAGATAGAAAGATGAACTTTCAGAATCTTAATCACCTATGGCTGTCAATTTACTAGCTTGAGGTTCATTTTTTAGAGTTATCTGTTGTTATATTTAGGTTTGATAGACCATGATCATCTAGATTAAAAAAATAAGTAAATAAATAAAGTTATATTTTAGAGATCGAGGTGTTACATTCAAATTCCAACAAAATTTAAAAAACCTCAAGGAAACTGAACCCCTGAAGCCTCCGCATCAAAATAATTCAGGCATCTCTCTGTAGCAGCATTAAGGCTGTGCTAGACTTAGCACTTAGCAAGAGAGTTAAGGACTCCTTTCTGCACTTCTTTGTTGATGTTTAAACCTGACAGGTGAACTCTTCAGAACATTGCTGTCTTCCATATTTTTTTTCTTTTTAAGAAATTAAATTATTGATTTCATAAGTCTCTTTTATGAAAGGGTGATGTTTAAAGAGAAAAGCAATCAAAAGAACACTACTGAGGGAAAAATACATCCAGGACATCTATTTCTTCTAAAATTGTACTTGCATAAAATAACAAGCAGGTTCAGTAAATGCCATATCTGCCTAAATGACAAGTGTTCAATCATCAGTGATCAGCATCTCAAGTTTATTCACTCATACCAGTGTGAACCACACACAGTTCAGAAAGAGTGGAAACAAACCTTATAAATGTGGTCCTGAGAAATCTACCTTCCTAAAAAAGTAGGTCTCACTAAAGAAATTAATATCTGCCTATGTGTATTAGAGGACCCTGAATACTACTATGAAAAGATTTCAGAATTGTAGGTTAAATCTTCTGTCCAATGATTGGACATAGTTTTATCAATTACCATCCCATATTATGATAAAACATTAATCCTTGTGTATTACCAGAATGTGGTGTCCCACAAGCCCCCTATAGGTAAATGCTGTTAAGAGCAAAATCTGTGATCCCATTTCCATGAAGAAAGTTGCAAAAATTTTTGGTTTTCCCCTGAAAAATTAAGGAATCTAAGAGATAATTTGTTTGTTGAAAGGTATAGCAGACAATCATGAGAGTAAAAGGAAAGAAATAGAAATGAAAGAACACTCTAAGATCCATTTCTACCTAGATTGCTGTACGTACTTGAGCCAGTACTATTGTCAGTCTGTTCAGATCCAAAAGTTGATTTTGGGGAACCTAATCCTGATGGCCCATGTGTGAGTAACACGTAGGTTTTGGAGCAGAACTTCCTGTATCTAACACAGACATAAATTAATGAAGAAAGAGAGTAAGAGAGAGATACATAAAAGGTCATATATAGGAAAGCAAATTAATTGTAAATTCAAAATTGTGTTCTGGAAAAATCATAACATACCTATACCTCATTGCTGCCACTGGTTTAATACAGTGTTGTGAATCTTTCATTGTGAAATGGTCAGTCGGAGTGGGAAGGCATAGAAAATGGACACAAAAAACCCCTACATTTGCTCCTAGCCCTAATTTATTATTTATGGATACATCACTCTGTATATTTTGAACACATCGTTTCTCCATTTTCTGCAATATGGTAAAAGCTAGTAGTTTTCACTTTCTGAAAGGTCACCACACAACTAGATTCTGTAGAGATATGTCATCAGTAGGACCACAGAAGAAGAGGAGAGTTTGTCCAAACCAGTTACCATCTGTAATACTTAGCGGAGATCCAAACTGGACTGCTGAATACATGCAAACAATTTTCCAGAGACTGAAAATATGAAAGTAAATTATTTTGTATGTCCCAGCTACACTGGACAACAGATGAAGGAAATTTGTGTAGGGCAAATTTCCAAGCTTCCAGACTGGAACCTCATGCTTTCCCTAACCAAATCTATGGTTTTTTACCTGGAGTATATAAATTGTTTTTAAATGACCAAAGAAATAAATGACTGGATTTAAAACAAAAAAACCCAAAAAAACTCCCACCAAAATTAAAACACTAAAAAAACTCCAAAAAACACCACCAAACACTTCATGTTAGATCATGTTGCTCTTATTGCAATAAAATAAAATTTCAAGACTACTATAATGCTGTGGAGGTAATTATTTTCAAGACACAACAATCTCATATGTGCAAGTGAAAACAGGCTCATATATCACCCTTCATGCTTGAAAAGAAGGATCCAGAGGCAGCACTGAAAGACATTAAAGTACTGAGAACCTGTTGTTTGGTCATGGTTTCCAAATTACTCAGTGTTCAGCTCAGTTAGAAGTTTTAAAAAAATGACCATAATTTAGATTTGAAGAAATAACTGGAACGAAATCCTAAGCTGTCCCAAACTACTGCATTATTTGTGATTTATTACCTAAGTCATACTATTTTGAAATAAGGCAACTCCTGTCAGTGCAATTATTTTCATTAGCAATTCTCCTTCACAAAATCATTACAAAGTTATTTCTATTAAAGGATAGAATCTCACTTGTTTCAGCTTTTAGAGTACCATAAGTGATTTTATTGTTTGTGTTTCTGTCTTACTAAGCTGAGAGAAAGGTGTTTGATTCCAATTGTTAAGTCTAAGATCTGGTCATTTCAGTTGGGTGCCTGTTTTGTGTTCCTACTTTATTAATGATAGGAAAGCTCAAAAAGCACATCCACTGACATTGTATGGGTATAATGCATTTATTATGTATTGCTTTAAAACCAAAGGCAAATACTCACTTTTTGTTGTGTGAGGTACAATCATATGTAAGCAAGTCTCTGTCTGCCCCAAAAGCACCTGCTGATTTGTTACAGTACAGATTCAGAGAACTGGAGTGAGATAATTATTTATTTTTTTAAAGGTCTTCTATGTCTCTGACTTTACTTTCTTTCTGTCAATGACAGTTATGAAAGTAAAAAGTGAAGTTTTAACCTTTTTGTGATGCTACATAGGCTTTTTTACTCCCTGTGGAGAAGACAGTGATTTCCTGATGAGTACAGGCAATTGCAGAGCAATTAGAAAGATGTCTCCCTCATTATAACCATTAAAGAACATGTAAAACAGTGTATTAAGGTGCACTAATTTAGCTTCAGTTATTGCTCAAATGTCCTTCTGAAACTGACTCTGAAAATGATGGCATAACTTTTAAGTAATATATATTTATGTGGTAGCATACACCATATTATACAGTGCATCGTATGTTATACTATACATCATATATTATACATCGTGTCAGAACTGCATGCATGGATCTGACACAGCAGAAAAGCAACATTATAAAAAGAGCCTTCTGCATCAGGAGCCTAACTCCTGCAAATTCTTTTTAATTCTTGAGGTGATCCTTGGCTGTTTTCCTTCCCACGCACTTACCTCACTTGAGGACAACACTTGAAGGAAGCCTGAAATAAAATCACATTGAGAGATAACATACCTTATATTACTGGCAAAATTATAATAAGCCGTATAGATCAGCTGGACTTTGTTTAGGAGATATAGATGTAATCTGTGATGATGGTAGCAACTACTAAAATTTAAAAACCCTAGCAGGGTTGAAATAATATGTGAAAAGAATGATCATTTTGATTACATTGTAGATATATGATAAAGGGAATTAACTTATTTGGTCACCTAAAGAAAACTAGGAATGTTTAAAGTCATAGGTGTTTCCTCAATCTACAGTCTTGCATTCATTTCTCTAGCAGGGAAATTCAGAGTACAAAAGATGATTATGTTTCCTAACTAAGAGGATGATAAATGACCACTTGCAAAGTATAGATAGAATAGAAATAACAAAAGTAAAGTTTATTAGATAGCCAACATATTTCATAATTAAATTTCATATTACAGGAGTGGTGAAGCTGCCTCAGAAAAAGAAACCATACAATGTTAAAGAGCCACATATAAAATACCCAGCTATAGTATCTCTCACGCTGTCCTTTGTTTCTTCTCCTTCCCTCTCACCTCCCCCACAATACCCTTTGTGCCACAAGAACGTAGGACAAGTACAGTGTATGCATATTCACAGCCTAAAGCAGGACTACAGTGCACCCTGACATGGAAAATGGTTAAAGTTCTGTTCTTCTGCTAGCTTACCCCATCCTCTGCCTTTTCTTTTTCTTCCCACAGTTAAGATTTGAGCAATAAAAAAAAAAAATAGCATGTTTTTTCTACTCAGTTTTTTTTTGTTTCTTCATTAGAGAAAATATTTTTTGGTGCTGACATATGGTTGGGATCACTTACTATGGAAAAGAACTTGCAAAATAAATGTCACCCACAATAAATGTGATAGAAAAGATGATAAACAAGTGGGCAGGAGAGAAAGAATTTCTCATATTAACAAAGCAGTTGAACATGTGATTACATAAATCTATTCTATTGTTTATTAAGAAAAATGCTAGTTTTCAGAATGCTCGATATTTTAATGTAATTTTATTATGCTCTTCACCTTGTTTATTTTAAAGACTAAGGCTAAAATATTGAAGATGTTAATAAGACATTCAAATTTGCTGTTATGTAATCTAAGCTTTCTATTGGCTTGCAATGCTCTGATGGTACATTTTCATAACTGCAGCATGAAATATTGCCTTTTAACAGAGGGGAAACATTTGTAACTTGCATTTGTGAGAAGGATGATGCTTTCAGAACAAAAGTTTTACCCAACTATCTGTAAGAATTAATAGTCTATTTAAAAAAATGGATAAGTCAAGAAGCTTAGAGAGCAGTTCTCATTTCATACTAAATTTTTCTAAACCTCCAATATTTCTCCTGATTTTTTGTAGACTTAAAAGTATACTTCTTACAAAAATAGCTAAAACTGTAATTAAAAGCAGATTCTACTTCTGGTCATTCTTGAAGCAGAAATCACTCATTTCAGACAGTGTTGACATTTATAAGATTCTTGCAAGACTCCCTAGCACAATAGGTTTTATACGTGTTTTATTGTAGCATGACTCATAATTGCCAATTAATCTAGACAATCTTTTACTGGACATAATTAGATATACACACCAAACCCACTAGCTGTCTTGGTGTGTTTTGGGAATTGACACACTCTTATGTTTATACCTGTCACCTTATAAACATCACAAGGTGACTCTGTCCCTTCTTTGAGAAAAAATCAGAAGGGCAAAGGCTCAACTAGAAATCAGATTGGCAAAGTCTGTGAAAGATAAAAAAAATCTTTCTATAAATATATAAATAATAAAAGGAGGACTAGGGAGACCATACAGTCCCTATAGGAAGCAGAAGGAACAACAGTAACAAGGGATGAGGAAAAGGCTGAGGTACTTATTGCCTTCTTTGCCTCAGTCTTTAATTGTAAAAAAAGTTATTCCCTTTGCATACAAACCCTGGAACTATAGGAGCAACATGAGGCTCCCATGGTCCAAGAGGAGATGGTCAGAGCCTTGCTAGCCCGACTAGACAGCCACAAGTCCATGGGGCCAGATAGGATCCACCCAAGCGTATTGAAGGAGCTGGTGGGTGTGCTGGCCAAACCCCTTTCCATCATCTTCCAGCAGCCCTGGCTGACGGGGGAAGTTCCACTGGACTGGAGGCTGAGGTTGTGCCCATCGACAAGAAGGGTCGCAGGGAGGATCCAGGGAACTCCAGGCCTGTCAGTCTGACCTCAGTGCCAGGGAAAGTCATGGAACAGGTGATCTTGAGTGTGATCATGAAGCACGTGCAAGAGAACTGGGGGATCAGGCCCAGTTCACGAAAGGCAGGTCTTGCCAAGCTAACCTGATCGCCTTCTATGACAAAATGACTGGGCTGCTGGACAAGGGAAAGGCTGTGGATGGATCTTCCTGGCCTTCAGTAAAGCCTTTGACACAGTTTCTCCCAGCATTCTGCTTCGGAAACTGTCACCTCTGGCCTGGACAGGCGCACACTCTCCTGGGTGGAAAACTGGTTGGCTGGAGGGCCCAGAGAGTGGTGGGAAATGGAGTTAAATCCAGCTGGAGGCCTGTTCCAAGTGGTGTCCCCAGGGCTCAGTGCTGGGTCCAGTCCTGTTCAATGTCTTTATCAATGACCAGGATGAAGGCATCGAGTGAACCCTTAGCAAGTTTGCAGATGACACCAAGCTGGGTGGAAGCATCGATCTGCTGGAGGGTCGGGAGGCTCAAAAGGGAACTGAACTGGCTGGACTGCTGGGCTGAGTCCAATAGCATGAGGTTTAACAAGGCCAAATGCCTGGTCCTGCACTTCACAGAATCACAGAATAACCAGGTTGGAAGAGACCCACTGGATCGTCGAGTCCAACCATTCCCACCAATCCCTAAATCATGCCACTAAGTACCTCATCCACCCTCACCTTAAACACCTCCAGGGACGGTGACTCAATCACCTCCCTGGGCAGACTGTTCCAATGCCTAACCACCCTCTCTGTGAAGAATTTTTTCCTAATCTCAAGCCTAAATCTCCCCTGGCGGAGCTTGAGGCCATTCCCTCTCGTCCTGTCCCCTGTCACCTGGGAGAAGAGCCCAGCTCCCTCCTCTCCACAACCTCCCTTCAGGTAGTTGTAGAGAGCAATGAGGTCTCCCCTCAGTCTCCTCTTCTCCAGGATAAACACCCCCAGCTCTCCCAGCCGCTCCTCATCAGGCCTGTTCTCCAGCCCCTTCACCAGCTTCGTTGCTCTTCTCTGGACTCGCTCCAGAGCCTCAACATCCTTCTTGTGGTGAGGGGCCCACAACTCAACACAGGATTCGAGTAGCGGTCTCACCAGTGCCGAGTACAGAGGGAGAAGAACTTCCCTGGACCTGCTGGTCACGCCATTTCTGATCCAAGCCAAGATGCCATTGGCCTTCTTGGCCACCTGGGCCACTGCTGGCTCATGTTCAGTCGCTGTCAACCAACACCCCCAGGTCCTTCTCCTCCAGGCAGCTTTCCAGCCAGGTTTCTCCTAGTCTGTAGCTCTGCTTAGGGTTGTTGTGCCCCAAGTGCAGGACCCGGCATTTGGCCTTGTTAAACCTCATCCCATTGGACTCTGCCCAGCAGTCCAGCCTGTTCAGATCCCTTTGGAGCCTCCCGACCCTCCAGCAGATCGATGCTTCCACCCAGTTTGGTGTCATCTGCAAACTTGCTAAGGGAGCACTCGATGCCTTCATACAGGTCGTTGATAAAGACATTAAACAGGACTGGACCCAGGACTGAGCCCTGGTGAACCCCACTTGTCACTGGCCTCCAGCTGGATTTAACTCCTTTTACCATCACCCTCTCGGCCCTCCAGCCAACCAGTTTTCCACCCAGGAGAGTGTGCGCCTGTCCAGGCCAGAGGTGACAGTTTCCGAAGCAGAATGCTATGAGAAACTGTATCAAAGGCTTTACTAAAGTCCAGGAAGATACATCCACAGCCTTTCCCTCGTCCAAGAATTTAGTCACTCGGTCATAGAAGGTGACCAGGTTACTCTGGCAAGACCTGCCTTTCATGAACCCTTGTTGACTGGGCCTGATCCCCCAGTTCTCTTGCAAGTGCTTCATGATCGCACTCAAGATCACCTGCTCCATGACTTTCCTCGGTATCGAGGTCAGGCTGACAGGCCTGTAGTTCCCCAGATCCTCCCTGCGACCCTTCTTGTCAATGGGCACAACCTCAGCCTCCAGTCCAGTGGAACCTCCCCAGTCATCCAGGACTGTTGGAAGATGATGGAAAGGGGTTTGGCCAGCACATCTGCCAGTTCCCTCAAAACTCTTGGGTGGACTCCATCCGGCCCCATACACTTGTGGGCATCTAGCTGGGCAAGCAAGTCTCTAACCACCTCCTCTTGGACCTTGGGAATCTCATACTTCTCTTCCAACCCTTGGAGTTGGGCACAGAGTGAACAATTTTCCTTACTGTTAAAGACACTTGGGGCACAACAACCCTGTGCAGCTACAGACTAGGAGAAGCCTGGCTGGAAAGCTGCCTGGAGGAGAAGGACCTGGGGGTGTTGGTTGACAGTGACTGAACATGAGCCAGCAGGGGCCCAGGTGGCCAAGAAGGCCAATGGCATCTTGGCTTGGAACAGAAACGGTGTGACGAGCAGGTCCAGGGAGGTTCTTCTCCCTCTGCACTCTGCACTGGTGAGACCGCTACTCGAATCCTGTGTTGAGTTGTGGGCCCCTCACCACAAGAAGGATGTTGAGGCTCTGGAGCGAGTCCAGAGAAGAGCAACGAAGCTGGTGAAGGGGCTGGAGAACAGGCCTGATGAGGAGCGGCTGAGAGAGCTGGGGGTGTTTATCCTGGAGAAGAGGAGGCTGAGGGGAGACCTCATTGCTCTCTACAACTACCTGAAGGGAGGTTGTGGAGAGGAGGGTGCTGGGCTCTTCTCCCAGGTGACAGGGGACAGGACGAGAGGGAATGGCCTCAAGCTCCGCCAGGGGAGATTTAGGCTTGAGATTAGGAAAAAATTCTTCACAGAGAGGGTGGTTAGGCATTGGAACAGTCTGCCCAGGGAGGTGATTGAGTCACCGTCCCTGGAGGTGTTTAAGGTGAGGGTGGATGAGGTACTTAGTGGCATGATTTAGGGATTGGTGGGAATGGTTGGACTCGACGATCCAGTGGGTCTCTTCCAACCTGGTTATTCTGTGATTCTATGATTCTGTGATTTTGAGCACTGCCAATACATGAATATTCTTCTTTCCTGAACACTGTTACACACCCACTCCAAGAACTTGACTCCTTCTTGCAGAGGAGAGTTTAGTGAGAACTGCAATACTTCATATTAATAGCAGCAGTTGAACCTGTGCTCAGCTACCAGCCAGAGCAGAAGGAAGTTTTTGGAATAACAGCTAAAAGCAGTAGTATCATTTGCTCCTTCTCTAGCTTCTCTTTTGAAGGAACCACACAACCCTGAAATCTGTAAGGTGCATTTCTAATTTTCAGTGTAGAACAGTGTCATAAAATGTTAGCTCTAACCTCTAAGATCAAAAGCTTTTCTTGTTTTCTGTCAGTGATACTCTAGTCAATACAATTAATGTGTTTGACACTTTCAGATCACAAAAATGTGAAGTAACTAGGCTTTGCCAAAAATACGAGTTGATAGCTGCAGCTAGACCAGTACATTACAATTTGTCTTTGAAGTTGATTACATTGTGCTGAAAATTCTTCCTCACCTTTTACTGCAAGTTTACTGAGTATTCACTGCATGTAGAGATTCATTTAAAAAGTCCCAAATGACTGCTATACCAGAAGCTTAAAAGTTAAGGGACTGCCAATAGATTTTTCAGGATTTCAGTAACAACCCAAGCTGCTATAGAAGGATCACAAACCTGCATATCCTATTTAATGTACAGCAACCAGAAAACATAGAATGATGCATACAGTATGCTGGAGAACTGAAATAATTTTGGGAACCAGTAGGATTCAACATGTTGTTAGAAGTATGATGTGAGCCCTTAAAATTGCTTTTGTTTAAAAAATATTAAAAAGGAAAAAGATGTTGAATTTGAATCCATTTACTGCCTCTTTTTTCCTCTGCTGTGAGTGGCCAACATAACACTCAATAATAAGGGAAAGATTGTGACATGGTTTCTAAGGGAAGAACCAAGAAGTGGTTCAAGGACAGTAAATCCCTGACCCCACTCTTTTTCTTCCCAGAAGAGGTGCAGATATTTTACAGAGAAATCTGGGGATCCAGGACAGAGTGGGGGATAAAGCTCTTTCAAAACAATGCTCTAAATTCATCAAAATTAAATTAGGGCAAATACTGCACTAAAATATGCTATAGCCCAGTGTGTTGTCATGCAGGACTGATCTAAGGACAAGGTAGAAAATTATATCCTACGTCACTAGATAGGGAAACGTACTTACCTAGGAATTAAAGTACCTTTATATTTCCTTCAATCCTGTAGAAAATCTGTGTGTGATATGTGTCAAGGATTCAACAATGCAAGTGAGGGAAGGAAATAGTTTCTGATATTATTTTCTGCCCGATGATGAAAATTAAACCCTTTCAGAACAGGCTTAATGAAAAAAGAAACTGATGTATGAAACTCCAGAAAATTCATGTAGGTAATATCCTTTTCTCTTATGCATTTTCCCAGCAGAATATCACAACCTATATGGTACTTAGCTATACATCATACCTTTAATAAATTGATGTTTCAAACTGATTCTGCCTAGCTTTCTAATAATCTTCTTTCCTAGTATCAGAGAGCAGAAAACAGTCTGACAAAAAGCCAATACAGTCTATATAGAAAGACTGAGAACATCACTTTAAGAGGAAAGTGATTGTCTAGAGTTAATGTAGTATTCAATATAAAATGAAATAGGAAAGCTCAGATAAAAAAAGACATATATGGAAAATAAGAAGAAAATACTTCAACAAAATCTGTAACTGTGGAGGATGAGAAGGCCAGATTTGTATGATCCTTTTCTCTGCTCCTTTTTCTTATGAACATATACATGCTTTACTTGTCAGTTATCTTCCAAGACAGTTCTGCTTTCATTAATTCCCATTCTTGATGATTTCTCTTACTTGAATAACTCAAACATTTGTCCCTATTGTTCACCAGAGTGTTTTTGAGGAGGGTACACCTACAGACCTCAGTTTCATTCTGCCTGTGCAACAAAACAAGCAGAGGTGATACCTCTGCAGACTAAGGACTCAGATGTCGTTATGGCCCCAGGCGATGCCTCTGCCAGGAATTTGGCTACAGAGGTCATTACTGCTGCTGATCTTGTATTTCCCAGCTCAGATTTCCACCCTGACCTTGCCCAGCCCCATTACCATCACCTTGCCTTGTGATGGGGACTGGGAGCTGCCCCCTCTGCCTGCTCTGTGCCCTGGCTAGGGGTGATGAAATGGCCTTGGCTAGCAAGACCCTGCTGTATCACCCTGGAGATTCCCAGATGTGCCCCACATCCTGGATGGACCTTGTCCCTGACAATCAGACCAAGAGTGGTCACGTATTTGTGTCCCAGTATCTGAAAAAAACCTTTTTTTAAGCTTTGCCTGTATTTATTGCTCTCTACAGCTACCTGAAAGGAGGTTGTGGAGAGGAGGGAGCTGGGCTCTTCTCCCAGGTGACAGGGGACAGGACGGGAGGGAATGGCCTCAAGCTCCACCAGGGGAGATTTAGGCTGGACCTTAGGAAAAAAAAAATTCACAGAAAGGGTCATTGGGCACTGGCAGAGGCTGCCCAGGGAGGGGGCTGAGTCACCTTCCTTGGAGGGGTTTAAGAGATGGGTGGATGATATGCTGAGGGACATGGTTTAGTGTTTGATAGGAATGGTTGAACTCAATGATCCTGGAGGTCTTTTCCAACCTAGTGATTCTGTGATTCTGTGAAATTACCTTCTGCATATTGCAGATTGGATCAAATATAGTTTAGAATGAGAAGGAAAATCTGTATATGAAACAAAGAACTTCTGCTGCTTTTATGATTTGCAGCTTTGATGTGAAATGGCACTTTTTATCTAGGAATAATGGTAGAAATGACAAAAAATTCTTTTAATGTGACATCAAAAGATAGATGTTTCATGTGCTCATCAAGGAGAAGGTAATCTAAAATGACATATTCCAGGAAAGGTATGTCAACCAAAAGCAGTTTCTACATCATAGATCAAGCCAATGGCACTGCATTTAAAAATAAACACAGGCATGGATATGTATTTGGGAGACAGCAAAACATTATTGCTTATTCTGTCAGATTTAACTGTTGCTACAGTCTTAAAATATCTTTTTCCTTGAAAAAAAAAGAGATAAAATGGAGCAGAAGAAAGTTTTCATGTTTCATTTTCAAAGGAATGTTCTTCCCCTGATGGAAGTATATCATTCTTATAAACATAAGTGGGAGTTATTCACAGAAGAGTGATAGAATATATTCTCAGAGTACATAGGCATACATAAGGTGGGCATCTACTGACAACGTCATGGTATAGTTCATTCTTTCATTCTTGCATTTGAGCTACACCTAATAGTGTTCCCAGAACACATCTAATTTTAAACTCAGTGTATTGTCATTAAAGTGCTGTCAGTGTGTGCAGTGCTATGCGTGACAAAGGAAAACATGTTACTCAAGAAATACGTAATACGAAAAATGATTCACTGTGACGAAACATGCCAAAAACTGTAGACTTTACATGTTGAGTAACCTCAATGACTTTAATTCATCAGAAGAGTGGCACACCAAGGGTGCTAGAATCAAGATTTCTATAAGAACATTGTCACATCTGAAAAACTGGAACAGGAGGATGAACACTACTGTTTCTAATCTGCAGATTTTATCTTTTTCCCTACTTCCAGCTTTTTGCATTTTTGCCCATTCTATGCTTTTCAACTTTAGGAAGCCCAATTCAGAAGTAAAAAGAGGATTGATGATATGATAGAAGAAATAAAGATATGAAAGTCTGGTGGATATGAAAGTCTAAATTTTCTATAAGGTAAATGAGGTTGCTGTTCTTACTAACAAAACATGTGAGCTGAAATTCAAGCTGCTTGTGCACTGAAAAAAAATATTTGTCACCCGTCTTTTTAAATTTATCTCAGTATTATTTCCATATTTTGTCAAAATATCTTTCAATCACAGATTAGCTCCCTAAAGGGGAAAAAAAGTGAGTTTGTTGTCTTTTCTGGCAATCTAGCTTTGACAAATTACTGATATATGTTTCACTTAAGGAGAAAATATTTCCACTTGAATTTTTTATTTTCAGTCTGCTGGCACCCTTCAGGTTTGGAAGTAACTGTATTTGTAGTGCACCTTTTCAAATGTAAATTATTAAAATTTGTTTAGTATTAAAGCTAGGTTTAGCTCTCTCAAATTATTTAAGTGGCTACATCATTCATATTTTATCATTCTCATAGCTTCACCTCTAGAAAATATCACATTGTATCTGCAAGATATTTCATATTTTGCACTGCATTTATTAAACAGGTTCGTAAGAAATGGTGAAAATAACCCACCATGTTTATTCAGTGCCTAGCACTAGACACTTTCTCATAGAGGATATTGAAAGATTAGGAGGCAATCAGAAAAAGCCCAGTACCCAGAAAAGGTGGCACAAAAATAAAGACTGAATATTTTTGCTTAGAAAAGAGGCAAGTAAAATGAGATCTTATCTAAATTTAACAAATGGCAGATTGAAGATTTCAGCATGTAAAAATAATTTGAAAGATCATGGTTTCTTGTGGTTAATGCCTTTATTGTTCTGGCATGTAAAACATATTGTTAATATTTCCCTTTGTAATTTATAGGAAACTGGTGTGAACAAGGTTGGCATTTTACTTACTGAGTAAAGAAAAATACTTTCATGCCCTTTTTAGACGAGGACCGTTAACTGCCTAAGAGGTTAGAAAACACAGCTGTACTCTTTTCCTAAGTGAAAGCTCAGAGAAACTCCTCATACCATTTACTGAGAAGGGCTCCAGTCCTCTAATTTATTATTTATAAAGTGAACTAGGCCCAAACCAAACTACAATTGCTGTTTTCAGTGAGACAGGAAAAAAGGTACAAAATACAGCAATAAAAACTGCCATTCAAGGTCTTCAAACAAAGAAAAGAGACATAAAAGAAATGAAATAAAACAAGGCATAGGGAGAGAAGCAAGATCCATAACACTAAGATTTACATGGGCTTGTCAGTCTACAGTATCTACCAACAGCTGCACTGACACTTTACTTATGATAAGATTTAGCATTCAAGAAGTTAGAGAGATTACTAAAGAATTAAATTGCTAAATATAGCAAGCCCCTATAAAATGTATGTAAGGTAGAATGATCATCTTGGTATCACTGTTGGTGCATATAGTGAACTGCCTACCTCATTTAGATATGATGAGATTGTACCAAAGAGAATTAAAGATAAACACAAGAAACTGATTTTACGAAATATATAGTGACTCCAGATAGTGAAGCTTTGCTGCTTAACTGGTGTTACCTGATTAGTAATTGATGTCATGAACTTTCTGACATTATTATTCATGAAGAAGTCAAGTTCATATTGTAAATGTAGCAACAAAATTTCCTGTATACTAAAAGGGACATTACAGTTATCTTTATATCATCTTTGATCTAATGAAGACTCTTTAGCTGTATGTTAAAAACATCCTAAATTATGGAAGAAAAGAGGATCCCATGCATTTTAGGAGCTTTGGGGTGTATGACTGAATGATAGTGTAATTGGCCCACAATTAGTACATTCTCTATAGTCATTAAATTACTTCAAAAACTTACAGATGGCAGATTTAAAGTCAAATTCCAAACTCTAAGCTAACCTACAATAGAAATCAGAGCAAGGAACTTCCCAAGCACATATTTCATCATCTGAGATCACGTCATGAGTTCATCAGACCCAGAAAGTTATTTGATCACTGGATTACTAAGCAGCTTGTTAAACTCCCCAACTTATCTTTTGTTTCTATAACTGCAGATACTTAATGGTTATAGCAGATATGAAATTGCTCTGAGTATTTTATGCCAACTGGACATCTGTGATGTTTACTGTATCAACAAATATTTTTTAATATAAATTTGACAAGAAAGGCAATATAAGCATTAACATAAGTAAATAAGCCATAATAGTTTTGCATACTCTTCATTAATACTTCAGAAGTCTGTCAAGATACCATGAAGAGTCATGGCGTGGATAGAGGAGAAGGAGGAGAGAGCAAACTGCTGAAGGAATTCAAGAAAATGCAACAAGATTTTTCCTTCCAAAAGTTTCCTGAGGCACTGTTTATAAAAACCCATCTGACACATATACAAGTGTTTAATACAGCTCAACATGAGTGTGCCACTTTTAAATTTTTCACTTCCACATTCTTTTGTTTTTACTGTTGAGAAAAACAGAAAGCATTTCATTTCAATGAGTTCCTATTAGCTGTTCATTAACAGAAAAGGACTTGTGGGAGATGCAACGGTTGCAGGACACCTGGGGCATAACAATCACAAGATGATAGAATTCTCAGTTCTAGGAGAAGCAAGGGGTGGGAAAGCTCAGTAGAACAGCCACCTCAGACTTCTGGGGAGCAGACTGGTCTGTGCAGATGGCTGCTCTATCGAGTTCCATGGGAGACAGTCCTAAAGGGCAAAGGAGCTCACAAGGGCTGGATGCTCTTTAAGAAGGAGAGCAAGTCATTTCTGTGTGCTGGAAAATGAGTCAGTGAGGAAGAAGACCTGGCTGAGTGAGGATCTCTGGGTGGAAATCAGGAAAAAGAGGGAAATGTACAAACTTTGGAAGAAGGGGCAGACAACTCACAAGGACAACAGACATGAAGTGAGAACATGTAGAGGGAAAATCAGAATGGCTAAGGGCCAATTAAAACTTGGATTGGCCCATTCTGTGAAAGATAATCAAAAATCCTTCTGTAAATACGTCAATAACAAAAGAGAGGAACAATGGTGACAAAGGATGAGGATAAGGCTGAAATGCTTAATGCCTTCTTTGCCTCAGCCTTTAGTAGTAGGGTGAGATGTTCCCTGGATACTTAACCCCATGAGCCAGTAGACAGAGAGGAAGAGGAGAACAAAGCTCCATTGATACAAAAGGAAATGGTTAGAGTCCTGCTAGCAAATTAGATATTCATTAGTCTATGGAGCTAGATGGGATCAACGCAAGGATATTAAGGAAGGTGGCAGAGGTACTTGCCAAACCTCTTTCTGTCATCTACCAGCTGTCCTGGCTGACTGAGGAGGTTCTATTGGACTGGAGGCTGGCTGATGTCACATCCATTTACAAGAAGGGCCAGAGAGAGGATCAAGGAAACTACAGGCCTATCAGTCTGACCTCAGTTCCAGGGAAGGTCATGGAGAAGTTCATTTTGGGCTCCATCTCACAGAACATACAGGACAACCGGGTGATCAGGCCCATTCAGCAAGGGGTTTATGAAAGGCAGGTTCTGCCAACGTAGCCTGGTTGCCTTCTATGACATGGGGACCCACTTGATGGTTGAGGGAAAGGATGTGGATGTTGTGTACCTGGACTTTAGTAAAGCCTTTGACACGGTATCTCAGCATATCCTACTTGAGAAACTTGTTACCACTGGCCTGGACAGGTGCACACTCTTCTGTGTTAAAAACTGGCTCGATGGCTGGTCCCAAAGATTTGTGGTAAATGGACTTAAATCCAGTCAGAGATTGGTTACAAGTGGTGTCCCCAAGGCTCAGTCCTGGGTCCAATCCTGTTCAATGCCTTTATCAACGACCTGGACAAGGGAATCGAGTGCAACCCTTAACAAGTTTGTTGATGACACTAAGCTGGGAGGAAATGTCAGTCTGCTGGAGGTTAAGGAGGCTCTACAGAGGGATCTAAACAGGCTGGACTGATGGGCTGAGGCCAGTGGGATGAAGTGTAATAAGGCCAAGTGCAGAATTTTGTACTTGGGACACTACAACCCCATTCAACACTACAGGCTTAGGGGAGAGTTGCTGGAAAGCTGCCTGGCAGAGAAAGACATGGGGATGTTGGTCAACAGCTGACATAACATGAGCCAGCAGCATGCTCAGGTGGCCAAGAAAGCCAATAGCACCTTGGCTTGTATCCGAAACCCTGTGACCAGCAGGACCAGGGAAGTGATTCTCCCCCTGTACTCACCATTGAAGAGGCTGCACCTCAAATATTGTGTTCAGTTTGGGGTTTTCCTTTGCTGGACTCTCTGCAACATGTCCTTGTCTTTCTTGAGTTCTTGAGGAGCCCAGAACAAGGCACGTACTCCAGATGTGGCCTTGTCAATGCTTAGCAGAAAAGAAGGATCATCTGTCTTGACCTCCTTAAATTACCTCACAGTCTTCCTTACATCTCAGCTCAAATTCCCTGACAGAAACACACAGATTTATTTATTCTTTTTTTTTTCTATTTTACCTTTAACCCATATTTCAACACACATAGATAAAAACTCCAAAATTCCTATTGTTTAGAATTGTTATAGAAAAGTTAATGCATATTTGATAATTTACTCATGTGACACAAAGGAATGGTAGTAAGATTAGACCTGTAACTTTGTAGATTTAAGTGGAAGTACTAAGAAATTCTCTCATTGGAACCCTCATTTTTAGGTCTTGCATAAATTTCTAAAAGAAACTGATATAAACCGTAGCTGAGTAATTGAGCAGGTGCCCTCAGACAAATTAGGAATAATGTTTAGTTCCTTATAAATTGTTTCCCTTTGGAAACAATTTGTTTACCAGTATTTCATCACCAAGATACTGAATAACAAGCAAGTCCTGGATATTTACCCTGAAGAACAGACATTACCAATTTCTGACATTGCTTTATAGCATAAATTCAGGTTACTCCTGCTAAAGGTGACTTTGCCTTACCAATTAGGTATGCTACTTTTGTAGAACCTAATTCTTAAATAATTTAAAACTAACCTTATGTGTCCTTAGTCTCCAGCTGCTTGCAATGCTCAGACAACTACTGGAGATGTCCAGAAGAACACAGCTCAACGTTGCAGGAATATTCCTTACAAAATCAACTGCAGCAAATAATCTTTTGAACACAAGTAATCCCAGGGTGTTGTTTATGACTCAAACTGCCACTTTTTAACTATGGTTTTGGGAGCACCAGAGCCACCAATCATTTACAGAGTGTAAAAACAGTTCCTAGTAGACATCACATTGTTCTGATTTGACAGATATCCTCAATGGTCTTTTTTAGCTTAGGATCTGAGCTCAACATGAGTTTTTTTCCAACTCACAAGCAAGACTCTATAGTCCAAACTCACTGCTGCCTTTATAACAGGTATATGGCTCCTGTGTCAGAGGTGCCGCATATCTGGCTTTTAGTACGGACAAACTAAGCTTGCATTTACCTGTAAAATAGTATGCGGTCATATGTAATGACAGATGGGCTCACTTTCCCTCTCTAGACCCAACTGAGAAAAGCATTGACCTGAAAGGCACTTCAATTTATCCTCTAGTTCTACCTGACTTTAATCTACTTCTGCTGCAAAATTCTGACCTGGCTCCAAACTTAAAAACTGAGTTTCTCTGGGTCAGGCCAGCCTGCAAACTCTGGAACTATACCTCATAAGGAAGTCTAAATGTACCCTTGGCTGTTACCTTGTAGTGAGCACTGGAGTTTCCCCCTGCACCTCTTAGTTTCCAAGGGAAGGAAGCCAAGTGCACAAGTAAGAAACAGGCCACAGTGGACTCCACTTGTTATCTCAGCAGAATGGTGGGAGACACCATAATATGCACCCACAAGGCAGTAAAGAAAGTATGAACATATTAAGGCCGTGATCTGGATGTGTTCACCTCTTTTCTTCTTCAACAGACAATACAGAAAACTTTATTGACCATTTGGGTCACTCAAGTAATCTGTCTTGAGTGTTGCTACTATCTTCCTTTCCTTTTTCTCAGTAACCGTGACACAGAAGGGTAGGTGCAAACAGTATCAAGCTCTCTGCTCATTCTCCAAGGGAACTGCTCAGCTTGGGCCTGTTAGCCTTGCAGCTGAACTAGCAGAGTCCTATCTTGAATGAATATGCCCTAATTATTAACCTGCACAGGCAGCTATATAGCAGGTCCTGCACTTGGGGCACAACAACCCTGAGCAGCTACAAACTAGGAGAAGTCTGGCTGGAAAGCTGCCTGGAGGAGAGGGACCTGGGGGTGTTGGTTGACAGGGACTGAACATGAGCCAGCAGGGGCCCAGGTGGCCAAGAAGGCCAATGGCATCTTGGCTTGGATCAGAAATGGCGTGACCAGCAGGTCCAGGGAGGTTCTTCTCCCTCTGTACTCGGCACTGGTGAGACTGCACCTCGAATCCTGTGTTGAGTTGTGGGCCCCTCACCACAAGAAGGATGTTGAGGCTCTGGAGCGAGTCCAGAGAAGAGCAACGAAGCTGGTGAGGGGGCTGGAGAACAGGCCTGATGAGGAGCGGCTGAGAGAGCTGGGGGTGTTTAGCCTGGAGAAGAGGAGGCTGAGGGGAGACCTCATTGCTCTCTACAACTACCTGAAAGGAGGTTGTGGAGAGGAGGGAGCTGGGCTCTTCTCCCAAGTGACAGGGGACAGGACGAGAGGGAATGGCCTCAAGCTCCACCAGAGGAGGTTGAGGCTGAACATTAGGAAAATTTTTCACAGAAAGAGTCACTGTCAGAGGCTGCCCAGGGAGGGGATTGATTCACCTTCCCTGGAGGGGTTTAATGTGTGGGTGGACGAGGTGCTGGGGGACATGGTTTAGTGATTGATGGGAATGGTTGGACTTGATGATGTGGTGAGTCTCTTCCAACCTGGTTATTCTATGATTCTATGATCTGGACTCACCCTGGCTCACAACCAGGAAGCCTGAAGACAGTGTAAATGACATACAGTTGTACATACGGGTATCTATAGATGTATGCAGAAGTTGGTAATTACAGATCTGATATTAGCAGATCATAGTTTTGATCCAGTGTTTCATGCAGGTCTGAGATCCTCCAGAAGTGTTAGTATTAGTGTTAGTGTATTCCAGCCAGGTAGCCTGAGCCTTTGAACAGAAAGAAGCTTGAGCAAAGTCACAAAAGGCTGTGGTGGACAACATGGGACTGAGTGTGAGTACTCTGACTGACCACAGGTAAGCAGACCAGCCTAGCATGCCTTAAACAGGACAAATTTTATCTCCCACTTGCCTTGTTTACTTGACTGTCCTTTGTGGTGAAAAGCCAACTTATGCTGTTCCTAGCCAACATCAGGCAGCAGCTGGAGAATGCTATTCAAGCTCCCTGAGTGTTACCCAACTCCATTATTGTTAGATCATCATTTCTTGGAATTTAATATGTTCATTAGGTGCTGCTGGTTTACCTGCTAGCTGCCCTCACCATAGCCATTCCAAAAGCTTCCGGTTACACAGAGAATGAAGAGACTATTTGGCCTGGAATGTTGTGTCATCACTGCATATTTTTATGCAAAAATTTACTTATTCTAGGGTAGTTGTCAACTAAGAACATTTCGTTTATGTAAAATAACTTACTGCTCCATTAGTAATACAGAGAGGCAGTATTTGGATTAAAGATTCCAGCTGAGAGTCACCAAAACTAACAAACAAGAATGAAAGTTCTAGGTGGAGAACATCTGCTACTACAATGAAATGATATTTCTTGCTTTCACCCAGGAATCCTGCCAGTTACTTCTGGAGAATTAAAGCAATGTAATGAAAGATAAATGGGTCCACTGAAGAGCTGATTTATTTTCTAAAAAATGTTATTGTGTATTGTTCAAGAAAATAAATATACAAATAAAATCCCACATGGTAAGTTCTATTGCAGCTTTTGATAGATGCTATTTAAAAAAATAATAAAAGGTAGAAGGAACCTGTTCGGTAATTATTTCCTGAAATACGATGCAGTAACAGACATACAGGCACCATAGTAATAACGACAGTTGAATGTAAGATCTAAGCCTTTAGACATAAATGAGGTGCCCATATTGGTTTACCAGCCCTTGTGGAGTCCAGTATATAGGAAAACGTCTAGATTTACTGCAAAGCACCTTGTAATTTAACTAGCTACAGAATTTTAAAAGCTTCTCAGAATATGTTTACGTTGCAGACAGCACACATTGTGGCTTACATAGACATTTCTGAGCTAGCTTCAAACTGCTGTCCATTAGAGCACTGGTATGAGCTGCAAAGCCAGCACAAAAGAGTAGTTGAGTATTTCATTAGTAATACTAGCTTCCTTTATCAAATTCTGTATATTTTTGTTGTTCGCATCTTTACATTTACTTTTGACGAACAGATGCCCCCAAAATGAAACACTTACTGATTTTGGTTTAAAACAAAAATTTTGTAGATATCCTTCTATAGCTATTAAGCCAGATGCACCAAAATAAAACCCTTATTTCTGAGTAAATTTGATATTTTGTTCAAAAGTGTGTAGGTAATCTTCCACAGAAATAAATCTGTCTTAGAGTGATGTGGTATGTAAAGGCTCCTCTAATGCATACCAGTCCTCCTTTAAAGGCTTAATAGCAGCACAGAACTTGAGCTGCCAAGAAATAATGAGATTTGCCTCCTAGCAGTTATTAGCCTGAAGTAGCAAGAGAGTGTAGCAAAAAAAAAAAAAGGGCCTCATATTAATTGTCCTCTCCAATATCAAAAATGGCTATTCTGAATTGCATATCTCAAGAATATTTAGTTAATGCTTCTAGGAGTATTTGGTGACTATCCTTAGCTTGTCTTTTAGGTGTTCTTTTTTTCTACCTACTGTAGAATTATATAAAATTCATGGGAAATTAGCAATGTTGACATTTGAGGGTATTTAGGATAAAGGAGAAATGACATCTCAGAGCAACTAGGACACACCACTTTTGGCTGTTCATCCTGCAGCAACAGTGACAGATGAACAAAATAATTCCAGCTTCAGGGTGGAAATAAGTCATACATATATGTGATTTGGTGTCATTTGGTCAAGAGGCCTACTCAGTTAGGTTGTATTTTGTCTGCAGAGACCAAATCCTGTAGTTTACAGTAAAAAAACATTTCCAGTTAGATGTAGGAAATATTTTACATGCAACTCTTATCCATAACCTTATCAGATTTTGGCTGGCTATATAGCTATGCACAAAGGTTTCACTTAACTCCAAATAGCTGCAAGCAGACAGCAGGACCTCAAAGCAATTTTCAGAAATAGTACAAAATGGGAACCACAATAACACGGAACAATGTATTTTCACTTCTAGCTGTGAGTTGGAAAGATACTCTTTTCAATTTCATACAAACTGTTATTTTCATTTACAATATCTGTAGATCATTGCTAGATGTACAAAATCAAGAAGATACAGGAAGCACTTTGGAACTGGATTTCTAGATCCAGAATATTTGTGGTCTACATTGCCTAGATGCACTTAGCCTGAAATTAAATGCTGAAGGAATAGTAATTGTTAGAAACTAAATTTCGAAGCTGTGGATGGAGGCGTATTTGTTTATAGGTAATGACCCCTGATAAAGTATGCCAGCTGGTGGCTGTGGCTTCCCTGCTTTAGAGTTTGCAGTGCAATGAACCATACACTTCGATGACTCACTGCCCACAGGCAGGGCTAACCTGTTTGATGCTGAAGAAGAACTAGCGAGAACAGTGGGGCTCTGACAAGCAGACAGAGCTGGAGATGCCCTGTGGATACAGCCAGAACATAGTGCTGCAGTGCTTGTGTGCAGAAAAAGTGACAGAATCAGCATAGGAAGTACTCTCTGTTCCTTTTGCTGCTTCTGTAGTTTTATTTACCGTATGTTCTGGTATACAGCAACTGTTTGTTACCTGGTATGTTCTCAATAGTGCTTTCTCTGCTTGTGCTTTTGATTCTTTCCCTATCTTTAGTTACCACTCTCCTATATCTATGTCTTTTTTGTTTGGCACTGGATTCCCCAAGATACAGAATTTCCCGAACTTCCCTTTTTCATGGGTCACACTCACATTTATTCATTCATTTACTTGACAGAGATAAAAAGCAGAAATAATTTGTACACCAGCATTCCCTACACTCTACCCTACTGTAGATGCTACAGCCACAACAATACAGTGTAATGCACTAATCTTTCAATCTTTCTGGTCTGACATTGTGGTTGGTGCCTCTTTTAGTGGGGAGTTGGACTAGACCCCTTCTGAGGACACTTCTGATCTGAGTTGCCCCTTTATCCTTTGAACACAGGAGAATATTTCCCTACTCGGGTTTCTCTTTCCCTCCCCTTTATTCTAACAAGTCCAGTTTAGAGTATCTTTGTTCAGAAATGCCTCAGTATTTCTACACATAAAGGACAGGATCCACAGACTACAAGACTTTCAGAGCACAGCCAAAGCCAGTGTATGTGTACACTTTATCTGAAACAGTGTGAGCCCTCCTCCAGAAGTAAATACTTAGTAGAAATAATGACACATTTAAGTTTTTTCCTATAACATCCTTTATAGATATTAAATTACTATTAAAATTTATTTGAGTAGCCCAGAAAGACTATGTG
Organism: Clamator glandarius; assembly: GCA_033459285.1. Taxonomy (NCBI): domain Eukaryota; kingdom Metazoa; phylum Chordata; class Aves; order Cuculiformes; family Cuculidae; genus Clamator; species Clamator glandarius. The sequence continues at coordinate 1,228,339 of JAUNZM010000265.1, forward strand.
ATTTTCTTAATTCAAAATGTTTCAACTTCTCCATTTATCTTAGTAGATTTCTTATTAAAGACATTCCTTGGTAAGGAAAAATCTCCATTTATATAATCTGCTTCAATCATGCTTTTAGCTTGAATATAACAATACTAATGGTATACGTTATTGACTGACATGAAAAAGACTAGTTCTCCACTTGTAAAACTTTATATTCCAAAGAAACAAGGACATATATGTTATTATTGTTCTTCACACAAGTGGGGAGACCTGAATAGAGTAGCTGAGAATTATTTATCTCTTTTTTTTGGAAGATATTACTGATAGTAGTAGTAGTAGTAGTATTGGTTTGGCATTTTTTGCCTGTGCTGTTATTCTTTGGTGATTTACTAGGGATTTGGAGAGGACCAAGGAGCTTTTCTATCAAGCTTTTAAAAGTTAATGCAAAACCCTGGGAAATGTCATCTTCTCTCTGACTTCTTTCAAAAAGGAAGTACCTCCTATACCTCTACACAGAGCTGTAATGTGTATCATACATGGCTGAGTCAAAACAAAGAATTTTTTCCATGAAAATGCATGTTCTAAAATATACCAAGGACAGCGTGTTGAAAATTCATAACCTCTCTTTTGCAAGAGCTCATACTTTCTGATCATAATAATGACTTTTGGCTGTCTTCGTATAATTTTTGTGAATCTTTGTTATATTCCAAATATGCATTGGGAGTACAATGAAATAATGACACATTTACTTGTCTCTCAGTCAACTCCAGAGTTAGTTTTTAGTACTCTTCTATGCAGTTTTTATGTCTACATATGTGATTATAGCCATACTTGGTACATAGAGAACAGCTTCTCATATTCCTTCCTTTTGCGCATAGCACAGGTCTGATTATAATTAATCAAACACAATGCGAATCATTTGAGAGTAACTGCCTACCAAGGCAGACTTTTCAGTACTTCTGCACATGGAAATGTTTATAGCTTGTTGAATTTTTCATTCTATGTGTAATAATAGGCTTTAACACTGAAAAAAAAAAGAAGAGAAAAATCATCCTTTTTAGTATCCCTGAGCAAGCTTTGCATGTAACCAGGAAAAAAACATAATCACTAATGCCTTCAGCATGAGCCAACTAAATAGGAGTTAAAAAAAAAAAAAAAGGCTGGCTACATGATCCTGTCCTCACAGCACAAGCCAGCAAAGACAACATCCCATCTCAAGTATGACACTTAAGAATTTCTACTTCCTGCCCATACTAAAAAGGCAAACCCCTTCTGTTCCACAATATATTTTCCATGTTTTCAGAAGGGCACATAAAATTGCAACTTCACTTTTACAGTTTCTTCAGAATATACACCTTACATGAATGCACTCATGACTTGCATATTTGAACAAGGCTTACAATGCTTTGTATTTGTTCTCTGTGTCTAAGCAACACAATCCTGCTGTAGCAGATTCAGTGGTTGGTTCACTGTTTGTGTGGAACTTTATTTGCAAGGCATCACCATAGCCATTTTTTTGTGTAAAATGACAGAACAGAACTGGTACAGAGACAACAAGGCAAATCTTGGTCAGACTCCTGGTTTTTGAAAAATAATTACATGAAGGTCAGGTGGTCCTACTTGCTTACAATCCAGAGAATAAACAGGGTGAAAATAGCAAACAATAAAAGCCAAAGACTGCACATACACAGAGGAAATTCATCTTCAGAGAAACAGTTCTGAAAGGCATGCTGTCACACTGGGCTGTTTAATAACTACCAATTGCCTTGTCATATGTTCTGGTATATGAAATAAATAGGATCTACATGCTTGGAATCTTCACACACACTGCAGAAAACATGAATTAACTTGAGAAAAGTTTTATGCCATTTAATAATGCTATTAGTCCTTCCCAGAGTAAGTCCAGTTTGCATCCAATTACCTGTGGCATAAATGACTTTCTAAAGGAAAGACTATTGCTGCGTCACTGTTGTATGAAAGGATTTATTTGTTCCAGTAAACATATCTGAATTTCATTCTTTCAGACTGCAGAAAAAAAGTAGTACAGATCCATACATATTTGCATTAAATTTGTTTGTTAATTGATGTTTTTAAAGATATAGTGTGAGAGGAAGTTGTGTAAAGGAAAGTGTCTAGAGCTTTTTTAGATGCTGCAGCACGTCCTTTGTTGCTTCATGATGTTGCTCCACTCAGACAAGGGGCATAGTAGTGTCTGTGACATTTCTAGACCCCAAACTGCTTCGAATGTAATGTTACCTGTACTGTGGCTAAGCCCAAAGTCTGATAAAACTTAAAAAATAAAGCTATGTGCAAATCAGGAAACTGTTAATTATGCAGCTTCCTGAATTATAGATACAGTTAACTAAATAACTTATTTCATCTGGGAGGCTACAGACACCAGTCTCTCTAAGAGGTTGCAATTGCTCAATTGGGACAGTTACTCAGCTTCCAAGCTCCCTCTTTTACAACGAGAAACTGCTATGGCCTCAGGTGATGTTTATAGTTTGCTTCTTTTTTAACTTAGCCTTCATGTCTGAAGTGCCAAGGTCTAGGGGAGACACAGAATTAAGTATAGGATTTTTCCAAACAACTGCTTATTTCGGGGGTGGGAGGGTTGTGCCTGAAAATATTGTTTGAGTATTGGAAGTCAGAAACAAGGAGTATACTCACACAGTAGTTCCTTTGCAATAGTAGCGATAACATGCCACCTAATGTGTCCAGCAGCCACAAAAGAGGATGCATCACACCTTAAATGGGTAAGACACTTTCATAGTCACTCACACTGGCATATTGCCTAGCATGACTGGATTGGCTAAAGCCACATCCCTTTCTCTCATACTCCATAATAACTCTTTCATTCAGTTTTTGTACTCCTGGAAGAGAAAATTGCAACGTTTTTAATACAGAGGTCAAAACATTAGCTAAACACACTGTCTTTTGATTTTCGGTCTCAAGACTTCATAGAATTGTTAGGGTTGGAAGGGACCTTAATGATCATCCAGCTCCAAGTCCTGCCATGGGCAGGGACAAATCCCACTGGATCAGGCTGCCCAGGGCCCATCCAACCTGACCTTGAACACCTCCAGGGATGGGGCAGCCACAACTTCCCTGGGCAGCCTGTTCTGGTGTCTTACCGCTCTCATGGTGAAAAAATTCTTCCTGATGTCTAGTCTAAATCTGACCTTCTCCAGTTTATAAGCATTTCCCTTTATACTGTTGCTACAAGCCTTTATGAAGAGCTCCTTTCTAGCTGTCTTGCAGGCTCCTTTCATGTGCTGGAACATTGCTATAAGATCTTCTCAGAGCCTTCTTTTCTCCAGGCTGAACAAGCCCATCTCTCTCAGCCAATCCTCACATGGGAGGTGCTCCAGACCTTGGATCACCTTTGCATCCCTCCTCTGGAACCATTCCAACAGTTCCATATTCTTCTTATGTTAAGGATTCCAGAACTGGACACAATACTCCAGATGAGGTCTCATGTGAAAACTTCAAACCAGACAGATCCCATACACTACCTAAAGCAACTTTCATCTGGCAACTGACAGTTACCCTTTCCCAACTTCCAGTTTTATTTTTCAGCTCTCTCTTATTCAACATAAGAACAATTTTCTTTCTAGAGCATATGCACTGAGTTCTCTGTAATGTTAATTCTAGGTGGTTGCTTCTGCCTCTTTGCCGTCCAGCTGGCTAGTCCCACAGAAGACCAACCTACCAAAGAAAACTCACCTACTTCTGCCCTAGAATTCAAAGGCTTTCCCGTCAGGTCTCCCTTCAGCACCAACTCCTGAAAGTGAATTTCTTGAAAGTGAATTCATAAGCCAACAGACTTCACTGTAATGGTTTCCTTTCCTTACTGTTATAGTCATACTGATAAATTTATTAGAGAAGCAATCATTACTAATCCTCAGTTGGTGACCAAACAAGCATGGTGTGCTGCCTTACTGATGTCAGTTGTTCTTAGCTCTTATGCTTATTAATGTCTTGTTTCAATGTATGAGAACTCACATGCGCATTCACCAAATATATTTACTGTAAGGCATTGGAAACATGAAAGTATGCAAACAGGAAGGTTGTCAACTAAATTATACAGAAATAAATCTCTTAGAGTCAATATTTCTGACAGAGTCACATTCCAATTATTTTAAAGATAAGGTGAATATGATATGTCAAAAGCAGGGCTGTGAAATACAGGCTTAGTCTACAGTTTATGAAAGGTGACAATTGTATATTTCTCTCCTAATTTATAAGAGATGAATCTATATTCTTATATATCAACAAATATGTGGGAATTTTGTGGGTCTTTATATCTGCCTCAGAGTTGATGCTGTCCTTGCATTAGCCACTCCACGTTAGGTACTGTGTTGTGAAGGTAACAGATTCTCTGAGCAGTCTAGTTTTGAAAAAAAATGTTAAAGCATCCTTTTCTGGCTGCAGCTGGTACCTGGAACAACACCAAGCACTTAACTTACCAGTGATTCATTCAGATGCCCTTCCAAATTTTATTAAGACTAAGGTAATTGACTTCCATAAATTCAGAACAAAGGAAATGTGTTTCCTAATTCAGATTGCATTTGTTTTTAAACCAATTTGATTTCCACTTTAGCACCAAGGTTATACATTTCAGTATGGTCTCCTGCTTAAAAATAGGTTACAAGTTCCCAGCTTTACTCATGATAATATCTTAATGGCGTGTTGTAATATAGATGTGTTCATCTGTGTTCAAAAGTCAGTATTTTTCATACTCTTACTTAAGTCACACATAACTACAGAATGTCTTTGAAACCATGAGGCAACTAGATAACATAATAAAAACCATTGAGAAGTGGTGATGCGATCAGCTGAGAGTTCTGAAAGGCAGGCTATTACTACATCCCTCTATAACTGCTCTTTGAATGGCACTTAGCCTAACCATGGCATGTTTATTTTCTCAGTCTTAAAATTACCTGAGTGCTCAAAGTATCAGGTACCTAGTTCTAACAGGTACAATATATTCTACAATGTGTTACCGCAGTAAGAAAACTTTAGAGTGGACTGGAAATTTATCTAGTCCACTGTTTTCCTGTAGACACTATATATAGATAATTCTAATATTGCCCTAATCTCAAAATTCATGCAACTTTACTAACCCTATTTTAGAAATAGGCTTTGAAGTACAATTGGTTGAATTTTGAATCGTCCCAATGATGAGTAAAGCAAAGATGTGACAGCTTGGGGACAAGCTATAAATTTCATGTCTGCTAATTTTTTCTGCTACTTTTGATCTTGCAAAACATCTATGAACAGCAAGCTTTCACATACAAACTTTAGAGGCTTTCTTACAGCTCAGCATTTTTTGCAGCTTTTTCCATTTTATAGATCTTTTTTTGAGTTTTGTAAAAAACCCAACCCTCTCTAATTCTTAACGCTGTTATCTCTTGAGAGATTGCTCTAATTTGCTCAGATAATGCTTGCCCTTCTCCTGTTTAACAGAGTAATTCAGGGTGATTAGTACAAATCTCTAGTTAAAACCTGAAATCCCTACTTATATAAACAAGCATATCACATGTTTATCTCTTGAGGAAAAAGCTTTTATCACATATGCCTCCTTGGTACTGATACTTCAGAAATGCCCTTGTTTTTCTTAAATTCAGATTTATTTATCTTATTTTCCGTAGAAATAAGCCTGTACTGCACTGATGCAGTTTCTGTGATATGTCCTTATTAACCAAGTTCATTACACTACACATTATTTGCAACAGTTGTCAGAATCTGCCAGGTTTTTGCTCCCTTTTGTAGAAGAAAAATCTATACTTTGGAAAATAAGCCATGATTTACCCATACTTGATGGTAAGTTACATATGCTGTTTTACATGCATTTGCACTGGGAGCACATTTCATTTGGTGCCTGTCAAATACCAGGTACTCTATTTTTGGATATGCAGCGTTTCAAAATTACTACAAACCTATTATTACCCCTCAGCCTTTCAAATCCCAGGAGAGAAAATAACATAGAAAAGAGATGGTAAGATAAGAGAGATTCTTTAGAGCAGTAATAATTCTTTGCTGTGGGTTAGCTGCTACTTTTCATATATGCATCAAAAAATGTAAATACTTCATGAAGAAAAGAGAATACTTTAGAAAACTTTCTTTATGAGATAAACACATTGGCAACTTGTATGGATAGGCAATTAAGATTATATATGCAATATATTTAATCACAAGAATACATAGCTGGAAGATGAGAGCTGTGTAAGATTGTCTATTCCACCTCAATATGCTTGAAGCAAAATCAAGGGTGCTCAGATAATCTTTAACAGGTATTTGTCTAGTGTATATTTATAAAAGAAATCATTTCCTCAGTCCTTGTAGACAGCTCAGTGGTCCAGCCTGTTCAGATCCCTTTGGAGCCTCCCGACCCTCCAGCAGATCCACACTCCCACCCAGCTTAGTGTCATCCGCAAACTTGCTAAGGGAGCACTCGATGCCTTCATCCAGGTCATTGATAAAGACATTGAACAGGACTGGACCCAGGACTGAGCCCTGGGGACACCACTTGGAACTGGCCTCCAGCTGGATTTAACTCCATTTCCCACCACTCTCTGGGCCCTCCAGCCAACCAGTTTTCCACCCAGGACAGTGTGCGCCTGGCCAGGCCAGAGGTGACAGTTTCCGTAGCAGAATGCTGGGAGAAACTGTGCCAAAGGCTTTACTGAGGTCCAGGAAGATCCATCCACAGCCTTTCCCTCATCCAGCAGCCCAGTCACTTTGTCATAGAAGGTGATCAGATTACTCTGGCAAGACCTGCCTTTTGTCAACTCATGTTGACTGGGCCTGATCCCCCGGTTCTCTTGCACGTGCTTCATGATAGCACTCAAGATCACCTGTTCCATGACTTTCCCTGGCACTGAGGTCAGACTGACAGGCCTGGAGTTCCCTGGATCCTCCCTGCGACCCTTCTTGACGATGGGCACAACCTCAGCCTCCAGTCCAGTGGAACTTCCCCCGTCAGCCAGGGCTGCTGGAAGGTGATGGAAAGGGGTTTGGCCAGCACACCCGCCAGCTCCTTCAATAAGCTTGGGTGGATCCTGTCCTGCCCCATGGACTTGTGGGTGTCTAGTCGGGCTAGCAAGGCTCTGACCACCTCCTCTTGGACCATGGGAGCCTCATTTTGCTCTTCTAGCTCCTGGCTTTGTACACAGAGGGAACAACTTTCTTTACCATTAAAGACTGAGGCCAAGAAGGCATTAAGTACCTCAGCCTTTTCCTCATCTCCTGTCACTGTTGTTCCTTCTGCTTCCTATAGGGACTGTGTGGTCTCCCTAGTCCTCATTTTATTGTTAATATATTTTTAGAAAGATTTTTTGTTATCTTTCGCAGACTTTGCCAATCTGATTTCTAGTTGAGCCTTAGCCCTCCTGATTTATTCCCTGCACCATCTCCCTTTCTCCCTGTATTCCACCCAAGACACCTGTCCCCTCTTCCAAAGCCCATAAACATTTCTCTTCTTTTTAATATCTCTCAAGATCTCCCTAACCAACCATGCTGGTTTTTTTCCTCTGATGGCTCTTTTTCCAGAACATGGGGATGGCTTTCTCCTGAGCCGCTAGGATCTCCTTTCTGAAGAGCTCCCAGCCCTCATGGGCTCCCTTGCCCTTAAGCACTGTAATTGTTCCACTTGAGTCCAGCAAAACGTAAATAAAATATACCAAGGTTGAAAAATAAACCAAGCCGGAAGATCTCACCAAAAGCAGCTGTTTCTGAGGAATCTGACGGTGCATAGAGAAGTAGTTACCTGGTCCTGCACAAGACCTGTTTTGAACAAACCTTGAACGATGGCTTGGATAGGTATATTTTCATTAGCTTAAATAGTCTGAGCTAAAAACCAATGTTTGTTTGAGTTTAAAAAATGTTGTCATTAGGCAGTTCTAGGTAAAGTTTCAAAATATGGACTCCAATGGTTCTGAAGTCTTCAGTGACTCCCAGACCTCTTTGCCCAGTTCGGCCCAAATTTGTATTTGGGCTCCTCAGTGGGCAAAAAGGCCAGCTGAGAGATTTACCTGGACACAATCTGCCCTGTTATATTTCTTGGGTGTTGTAACAAAAATCACAAATCTAGACTGATATGAATGTCATTTTTATAGGATAGACATTACCGCAGAATTAAATTTTATTGAACGAAGTTCTGAAATTTTATTCAATAATGTCCCAATTTTGGTGCATAATTATAGAAAAAAAAAAAAGATGCTGATTCCCCAGTTTGATATATTGAGAGTGACTTGAATTTGAAATTCACTGAAAGACTCAAAACCTTTTTTAATTGCATGCAGATGGCAAAGATGAACAGAGTCAGCATTCCAAGTGAAAAAGCGTTCTGTCCAGCACCTTAGATGGTATTTTCCAGCTGATGAAAACATTTATACCGAGATTCAGAAATTAAAAGATTAACAGTTTACATAGCACTGATCTGGTTTGCTTCACTAGGGCTTTTTTCTTGAAACTTCATAAAATTAAACAGAAGAAATGTAAGGGACAGATTTTATTAACTAGGATAGTTCTTTATAGGCATGCATTTATTACAGGAAAATGCCTACAATAAGGGAATATTAAGACTACATCTGAACTTCACAAGATGGAAGGGTTTTTTGCTTGTGCAGCTACTAGCCCTATTCATACAGAAAGCGTAATACTTTATAGAAAGTAAGTTAGGAGGTAAATGGCAGATTTAGGGATGAAGTTTACTTGATTTGGTCTATGTCTAAAACTAAAATAAACCCATTCTTCTTTCTTCTTATACAATCTTTCTTAATACTATGCCTTGGTGGAACAGAAGTCTCATATGACAGAATGAACATTTAGTTTATGCTGACGTATATGTATGGACAAGGAAGAAAATACAAAATGTCTGTATATTCGATATATTATTACCATTACTGTTAACCTGCCAGTGGGGAAACAAAAGGACTGTATTTTTTGTTTTATTTTTTATTTGAATAAGCTTTTGTGGGTGTAATTTCTAATGTGTTCACTGAAATCCAGATGTTACTTGCAGTCATATTGAACATTAACTTACTTGATGTAAGGACACATTCATTACAAAAATTAAATAATGACTTTCAGGGAATCTTGCCACTGGTACAAAATAGTTTCTAGAACACATTCTATTTCTGAAGTGCAAGCAGTGCAGTGTTAATTGTCAAATGATAGATATTTGGAGGAGGGAAATTAACTCCTTCCTCAGAAGTGAGCTTAGTGATTTCTGAAGCATTGCTGTTTGGACTGTCAAAATGAACAATAAGACTCTATTACTAGTGAGGTAACACAGTTTTGACCTATCTTTATTAGAAAAAATATGTACTGCTACATGTATGCCATTTTTTGGTTTTCATAACCCGTTCCTACTCTGAAAGACTGCAATATATTTTTCTTGCCCTTCAAAAAAAACAAGCGGCAAACTGCCTCTCCTGTTTAATAGAATATTCTGCTCTAATCATACTGATGGTTCCCTCTGGCTCCAGGCACTCTAAACTACAGGAAAATAGCACTAGATTTGTATCACCCTAAAGCTCTTTGGCTGACATCTGACCTACATCAAAGCTTTTGTTGATATCTCTTGCTCCACTCTGTTTTCACATGTATAACTAAAAACTGTGGCACAATGAACAGATGTTCCTCCCACTGTGTTGTATAATTGTTTTAAGTGATTTCTTTTTTTTTTTTTTAAACAGATGTTGTCCTACATGCCCTTCATGTTCTTTAGCTTTTATTTATTTTTATTATCTAACAGCTGACAAATTACTCTTGCTTAAACTTAAGGACAAATATTTAACAGGGAATCCCACTCTGACACATTTCTACCCATTTCTAGTAACAGAGATGGCTTGAGGTGATCATAGCAATAGAATGGTATGGCTTGAAAAGGGACCATGAAGGTCACTTAGTCCAATCTCTCTGCAGTGAGCAGGGATATCTTCAACTAGATCAGGTTGCTCAGAGCACAATCCAACCTGACTTTTCCAGGAATGGGGCATCCACCACCTCTCTGGGCAACATGTTCCTGTATTTCAACACCATCAGCAAAAAAAAAAAAAAAAAAAAATTCTTCTTAATATCTAGTCTAAACGTCTCCTTTTTAAGTTTAAAACCATTACCCCTTGTCCTGTTGCTACAGGCCCTGCTAAAAACTTTTTCCTTATCTATCTTATAAGCCTCCTTTAAGCACTGAAAGACCACAATAAGGTCTCCTTGGAGTGTTCTCTTCTATAAGCTGAGCAATCCCAACTTTTTCAGCCTCTCTTAACAGGAGACATGTTCCAGACCTTTGGTAATGTCAGTGGCCCTCCTCTGGACCTGCTCCAATAGGTCCATGTGTGCCCTGAACTGAGGGCTACAGAGCTGGATGCAGTATTCCAGGTGAGGTCTCACCAGAGCAGAGTAGAGGGGCAGGATAACCTACCTTAACCTGTCGGCAACAATACAGTATGCCAGCATACATGGATGTAACAATAATGAGAAGAAGAAGAAAAACAGTACTCTAAGGAATTGGGCAGGCAAAACATCAAGTTCAAGTCACAACAAATCCACATTCAAAATTAATAGTGTGCAGCTGGGTGAAATCACACTGGGAATTGAACACCACAGCAGAGTTCAGAAACAAGAATCAGGGCGAGGAAAGAGATTGAAGTAGGGCAACAAACAGGCAGATGCAGAGGAAATAGAAAATATGCACAGGTCAAGAAAACCTCAAGCATATCTGCAGCATGCGTCTGGTAGAAATACTTTAAATGCTAGCTGGGAATAACATTATTTCTGAGTACAGCTGACTCATCCACCAGAAAGTGTCATGAGACACTGGAACCAAGGGAGATCAATAGTTGACTGTTTGGTGGATGCTACCACAGGCTTACAAATCCCCAGTAAAGCATTTAGTCTTTCTACAGGGAAATATTTAGAATTGGTTCACTTAGGAAGAAATTGCTTGTCAGCATGGGTAAATAAATAATCTCATTTTGAGTTCTGGCATCAAAAGAAGTGAAGTTTCTAAGGAATAAAAGAGAAACTAGTAAAATGAGTGTTTCAATATTGGAAAAGGTGTTCAGATACATATCTGTTATCTTTTTATCTGTTCCAATTTATCCATCCCTACTACACAGTCAGAATAAGATTTATGAATATTGCTGGACTTCATGTGCACAGATCCACAATAAATGTATCCTACTGATTTGTCAGAAAGTAATTTAGAAAAAAACTTGTAGGACAAGTGAACTGTATTACGTGTCAAATTAGTCATCTAAAAATTCAAAAACTATTAATAAACAGCAGTTTTGCAAGCAGGTATTGTCTCAGTCCATCAGCAATAGAAAGTCTTCAGAAAGTATCTTTGTTTGTGGGAGGGGGTGCAGAAAGATATCAACAGGATATTTATGGAAAGCTCCCAGGTTTAAGGGAAATCATAGGCCAAAGGTTACGGAAAAGTAAAAAATATTTTAAAATGTAGCCAAAGAGCAGCAGAAGTTGGAAATAAGAGTCGGGCTGATCAAAACCAAGGAGCATCTAACCCTGTTCTTACTACTGAGTCCCTGTTCTTTCAGAAGACTCTCCTGAAGCACCCACTTTTAAGTCCCACTCACAGTACTATGAAGAACAGAACCAGCATGGACTATAAATATTGTGCCATGTTCTTCATCTTGGTAAAAAACGAGTAAGAGTCCATTCCTCTCCATACACTGGGACATCCAACAAGGAATCTTTTAATATCTCGGGTTGTCACCAGCACTCTTCAGATAGTTTGAACACCTGAGTTATGTCTTTGGTACTAATGTACAGAGAGAGTACACCCACAACAAAATTCATGAGTGACTCAAAAGTGTTGTGTACGACAAAAAGATCTAGGACTCTCTTAGAAAAAAAAATGTTGAGAAAGTAGTACACAAATCACCATGTTACTATGTTCTGGATGGATGACTCATTTGCTTTACTTCTCCTTTATATCACTTATGTCTTCTGGATTTCAGTTTGAGCACTTTGTATTTTCCACCTCACTTTTTTGTTAGCCAAAATTTACCTTTGCGCTTTACTTCATAATATCGACTCCTACAATCAAAACGCTTTCCCATGTTCTCTCTGGACTGGAAATAGGACTTGCTGATTGAGAAATAACTGTTTTCTCAAAAAAAATAAAATGCTTTTACATTATTGGGCAACATAATAATGAATACAAAAAGAGCAAAAAGGATATAGATTGTGTAACTAAGAAAAGCAAAATGAATAAAAATAAATTAAGTAAGAAGATAAAACTATGAACATACCCTTATACACCATTCCCCACCTCCATTCTCTACATTTAAAGCTCAATGAATTGAAAAACTAGAAAGGAAGATGGGAAAGACCTTTCATTTAAATTACAGGCTTTGTACTCAGGAACTCTGTAAATATATAAAATATAAGGAACTTGATCAAAAGAGTAGAGATAAGAAATATCCTCAATTAAAACACTTCTTCTGAAAAAAAGTTGGAAGGGAGAAAGAAAATGTCTGTGCTTCAACACAGAGCTCAGAGCCGGAGGAAGCAACACACACAGACCAAACATTAGACGGCAAAGACATTTTTTTTTTCCCTAATTTCAAAAATAAGAGACCATTTTATTATTTTTTCCTCGAGGGGAAAAACACATAAAAAGTCAAGGAACTAGACAGTTCTTGAAAACTGAAAAGAAAAAAAGTCCTTTGGGAAAAAAACCAATAAAATGAGGATATCTACTTCTGTCATGCTCAGTAGTAAGATAAGAGAATGTGTGTGGTTATAAAGCCTGCCAATGAGCGACTCCACAGGCAGCTGCTGTGAGACGATAGAATTAGTTAATAAGGTCTCACAATGCCACATGAGCAGAAGGTTCTCACTGTGTCATCGGTTATGTTGTATCACAACTCGCTGCTGTAGTACTATCAGACAGCTGCTTCAAAAAAGTCCATATATGATGCTAGAGTGAAGCTACCTAACTGTCTGTGGCTTTGTGGCTTAGAAATGGGTTGTTCAGTCTGTAGGAGCCAACATACTAACCGAGTGGCCTGGCATATATTTCTTGCCTTTTGCTGCTCTATTTTGATGTAAGAGCTCAAAGATTGGGCCACCACAATTTCCTTTCTTTCCCTAAATGACTATCTCTTACAAGTTAGGAAAAAAATTTTCACAGAAAGGGTCATTGGTCCCTGGCAGAGGCTGCCCAGGGAGGGGGATGAGTCCCCTTCCCTGGAGGGGTTTAAGGCATGGGTGGATGAGGAGCTAAGGGGCACGGTTTAGTGTTTGATAGGAATGGTTGGACTAGAGGATCCAGTGGGTCTCTTCCAACTTGGTTATTCTGTGATTCTATGATTCTATGAAGTTTCTTACACAGTGGAAGAAAAAAATATTTCCTTATCCAACCTTATTGCTTTTAAGGTGTTTTAGGTCAATAATGTTAATTCCTATTCATAACAATTATACTAAACATGGTGTTTAGGGAATGGAGTCACATTGTGGCAGATATTCTTCAGAGAAAGAAAGAAAACCTCACAGGTCTTTGCCTACTGAGATGACAATATGGTTGTTAAGAGAAAGTATGTGGACATAGTCCAATCTGAAAGCAGAAATATCAAGGAAGTCGTATTTGTCAGCATAACGATTAGTAGACTCAGCACATCACAGCTGAGCATCCCTTTCATAATCACCACAGTAGACCTGGACCTGAAGAAAGATAATGAAGAAGCATCACAGATGTTTGTGAGGAGTGCCACAGTGCCTCCCAGGAGCGAAGAGTTACTTAGGAACAGGAACGGAGATGGCTCTGAAAATGTGACACATAGGGAGAGAAGACTGATATGAAGAAAAAGATTATGTATATGATGAGGATTGACTCTAAAATGTCTGAAAGGTAGTAGGAGAATCTTATATTTGGTGTAGTATAGTGAAACACAAAAAGTTTGTGTTTGCTTTGCTACTTAGAGTGAAGTATGTGAACTTTGGTGAGTGTTATGTCTAGGCAAGCGAGAGAAAAGGCACAATTTCTGATATGTTCAACAGAGCCAGGATGATTTAGCTACATCAGAATATGGGACTTGGAAAGAGTTTTGGGCCTATATGACACCTATTTTTTTTTTTTTGTACCAGATATTTTCATGTAAATAAGAGTGTATTTTAACTGAAATGCCATAATAGGAAAGTTCAAATGCTAGGAAGTCACAACTTTGACATCTCAAAGAAGGAAGGATGACTAGAATGTACCTGATCTCCTGATGTTACAACTGGTGGGAGGGTGGAGCAAAACAAATGAATGAACAAAAAGGAATTGTATCTCAGTTGCTAAGAAACATATGCATAAATACAGGTTGATTCTGTTCTTTCTATACACCTAATGACTTTAAACTTCTGATCCCAGTTGATAAGTAATCAACTATTTCTTCTCCATTTCTAAAAAAATCCCATCTGAGTGACACTTAGATAACAAAGACTAGTAAACAATTTAAGATGTTTCTTTAAATCGTTCTCGTTATCAAAGAATGTAAATCCAGTATGTAACAGGTGTCTTAGACAGTACACTAAATGCTGCTGAATCTAGTTACTCCTGTTATATTCACTCATTAATAACTCCAACATTTAGGGGCATGATTTAGGGATTGGTGGGAATGGTTGGACTCGACAGTCTGGTGGGTCTCTTCCAACCTGGTTATTCTGTGATTCTGTGATAGGAAACATTTATTTATAAATATATATTTAAAAGGAGTTGAGGTTTTTCTACCTCTTAAGGTACTTAATTCAGCTATAAATTCCTATATTCAATAGAAGGATGTCTAAAGAAAATAAATTTCCTCAGTAACTTATTTTGTCTGACAATTTTTGTTTTTTAAAAAATTTTAGTCAAAGGTTTAAGCAAAATATTTTTAATTGCACAAAGTCAAAACAGTTTGCATTTGGAGAACAGTTTATGGTTACCGGGTACCAAAATTTGACTTTTCTACCAGAAATGCTTGTGTGTGTGTGTGTGTGTATGAGTAGAAAGACAAGCAAACAAAACCAACAAAACAACTTCACTTTATAAATAAAAAATTGAAAACATTTCTCTCAGTCATTGCAGTAATAGTTTGGCAGCACCTGTGGCTCTGTAATCCTGTGGTCTCACTCTATTGGCTTTAATCTTAGTGAGACTCACATCTTTGATTTTATTGACTTTGTTTACCTGCTCCTCTTTAACCTCTTCCTTTGGTCTTCTAATTCATAGAATCATAGAATAACCAGGTTGGAAGAGACTCACCGGATCGTCGAGTCCAACCATTCCCACCAATCCTCATTGAGTCCAACCATTCCCACCAATCTTCACTCCCATTCTTTAAATTTCAGCTAAAATTCCTATTTGCACCTAGTGATTTGTTGTCACTAAAAGGACTCTTGTGCTTACTTACATGCACAGATACAGTAGTAATGTTATTTTCAGTCATTTCTTAACTGTGCTCAGTCAGAGACAGATCAAAGAAGAACCTCTGCTTCCGGAGTTTTAATTCTTACTAAAAATAGAACTTGTTTTTTTAGCAGGTAGAAGATACAACCAAACATATTTTAAATTAATTAATAAAGTAAAATTCACCAGTTTCTCAAATATTGTGCATCTGTCATTCAAATAACAAGTCATGATGACTACAAAACTACACACAATCTTATGACTGTATAATAGTAATATAATTTTAAATTCTGATGATGATCCAGTTTTGAATGTCTTGACAAACACTGAGAATCACTGACTTAGGAATTGCTGAGTGAACACACAATAACATTTATTATATTAATAAAATTAATTTTGCGTCATTGCTTTATTCTTATATTAACAAAATGTTTATTAGGAGGGGATCTTAAAAACACTCTGTCTTTAGATCCCAAACTGAAATTTAATTCTGCAATGTGGTTAACACAAAATTTTGGGAACATTACAAGTCAGGCAAACAAATTGTGAGCCTAATGGGATGAATACAATAACATCGATCATAGCAGTCTTTATTCATGGTGAGACATTATAACATTTAAGGTAAATGAAAAAGCAGAAAGCCTTCTGAAGTTTGTAACTGTAAAGAATATGTTCTCACACTTAAATTCATGTATGTGTTTTTGCTTGAAATATTGTTTTACTCTCTTGGAAACTTATCTAAAACATGGAAAGTTTCAAAAAATACTACATGGAAGTGAAAAGTGTTTTCTTGCTTTGCAAATGGGGGTTTGAAATCATAGGCAGACAATACAAAAGTCAAAAGAATATCCTTCTAAAAACTACAATATTTACAATATCAACCGGTCTGTACTTCATTGGCGACAACTGATAACTGAGAAGGTACTGCTAGGCCCCGTGCAGTTAAAGCCTTGAAAATTACTTGTGTAGTACACATCCTTTTTAAGCTACTACATCCATTTTCCAGCATCAAAGTAAATCTCAAATAAGTCTTTAATCTTTTAAAAAGCACCTTGATTGCTGGTTAATTAAATATTGATTGTTCAAAGAACACTTATTGAAATTTAGTACGAACACAAGAGATAAGCAAAGTTTCTAATTAATTTATACAAAATTACCTCTGAAATACATGTATAATTACATTCTTATTGTTTAAATGAACTCTTACTGCTGCTTGAAAGGATATTTAGATTTTTAATTGGTACTAATAAAGCCAAGAGGAGCGCCTTAGTTCTTAGTTAATGTAAACACTTCTATTCTTGTATCTAAACTGCAGTTCATCTCTTAGGTCAAAGGAAAGTACAAAATAAGAAAAAAACCATAACTTTGGATCTGTTTCTCTTGCAGTGTGCTATTGCTCTCACACTGAGTCCTTGCAACACCTTGATGCCTATCCCAGTAACTCAATATGCATATCCCTCTAGCAATTTCAATAAAGCTTTATGTCAAAATTATAGACATTTTACTGCTAGGAGAGGCAAGATATTATGCTTATAAAGTGCACTATTTTCCCTTGCTGTTGTAGATCCATTTTGGTTTGCTCACTAGCAACCTCGATTTCATATTAACATGAGAAATGCAGAGCCAGAAATTACTCATCTATAACAATGAGGCAAAAAAAGATACCATCTGAAATCAAATCCAATAAAATTCAGGGACATTCTGCTGCTGTTCCAGATATGAAATTTGTGGTTTAGGTTACATAGTGACACTACAAACACTCAACAGAAACTGAATTTCTTAGAGGAATCTGCCTTTGAAAATTATTCCTGGAGAATATCTTTATGCCTCACTGGCAGGAAATGAGGAAATATAAAAGTTTCATCCATATAACCTCCTCTGGAAAAGAAATGCGTCTAGTAGGACACTATTCAAAACCTTCTTTATTTTTCCTTCTCCTCTTGGATGAAGAAAAACACAGGAAGAAATTTGATAAATGCAAGAAAACTTATATATTCCTTTATTTCTTTCCATACTTTCTACAGTGAGTAACTACCCCGTGGGTTTTAAGCATCATCTCTACAAAATGTTACCACAAGTATATAGAGAAATAAGAAACAAAGTGTCTCCTTTAACCAAACTGAAGATGAAATTGTGGAAGAAAACTGTACTAACTTCCTCAGAGAAATAGGATTGTGGTTACTTGACATAAGACGATGATTGGTGGTGCTCTTCCTATTAGCAGAGAAAAGACCAGTCATAAACAGTAATTTTTGCTCTGATGAAAAGAAGAAATAGGTTATTTGGGGGTTTGTTTATTTTGGTTTGTTTTTACTGAGAAGGCTATAGATTAGATGTTTCTGCAAGCAATCCTAGCCATTTTCTCCAATGGAGCTGTTCATGATAACTGTCCTTTCCCATATGTTTAAAGCCTTGTGACTGGGGCAGTGCCAGAAAAACATCATTTATCAGGAGAGAAAAATGACACCTGGGGAGTTTTAACTGAAGGACTATTGGATTGGGAAGTTTCTAAAGAGCCAGCAGATGAAAAATGGAAAGAAAAGTCAGAGTATTTTGTGACAGATCAAGTGTTCAGATGCTTATCGTTTCAAATGTATACATCCAATCTTCAGATGCTCTAGTCTCAGTTTAAAAAAGGAATTGAATACATCATCAGGTATCCATGATTCAGTTTTATTTCACATCCTTCCTTTAAAAACATGTTGATATATTTGAAATAAAGATTTTTTTTTTCCAGGTCTACAGAACCCATATAATGTTCACAATTTCAGACTATAAATTGAGGCAGCTCATGAACCACAGACAGACAAAATTACTATCTGTATTGGTTTGCAGGAGCCGAGATGCAAACCGCGCTGACAAATCCTAGCATAGTAAAGAGCCCTTGACTGCAACAGGCAGACCATACTACAGATCTCTAAAAACGTCATACTTCGTTGCAGCCTGAGACCACAAATCATTTTGCAAAAATGACTGGCTGAATTCATGGACATGTCTGATTCAATAGTTGGGCAAGAGAAACCCAGAACAAGGCACTGTTGTTTTCCAAGTAAAGGATTTTAAGAAATAGGGCACAGTTTGCTAATCTGCTTGTACTTTAGCTCAGATGAAGAAGTAAAGCAACATAAACTTTCCCACTTGTGTCTTCAGAGCATGGGCTCAAATGGAAAAAGTTCAGAAACTGAAAATGTTTGAACAAGCACCTTCACTTATAACTCAATACTGAAGTCTTTAAGGTAGTATTTAAGCTTCTGTTATTGCTTTTCTAGGAAAAACACTATGCCATTCATGAGATAAAAATAAAGAAGAACAAGGAAACTTATCAGGACAGTTAAAATAACAAAAATAGATAATTAAATCACAGCTGTTTCAAATATGATTAAGTAATTAAACGGATAGACTCAAGAACACAGGAGATTAGGCAATCAGAAGTCTATAGTTAGGAGTAATGGGCTAAATCTGAGCAAAAGGAAATTTTAAACATAAAGACCAGAAACTAATTCTCACTGAGAAGCTCAACTTGTGCACAAAATAGGTTTTGCTGGTGTAACCAGAAATCTGACTTGGATAAATCCAAAACTGCAGCACCTGAGATATTATAAGGAAGAGGACTATATGCCAACTGAAGAGAGAAAAACACGTGAGAATATACAAGCCAACCAGCATGCAAGAAAAACCACTGGAAAAAGTTCTGCAGGGATACAGAGGGAGCCCCAATGTTTGAAAATTTAAATTTTTAAAATCCCAAATATAAGTGATTGAAGAATTTTTCATTCCTACATCATATGGGGGGTTTATTTGCAATATTATGGCATTCCTATTTCAGTATCTTTCCAATCCATATGTTTCATTTTACTTGGGCATACAGTCTGTGTCAGGGTTTGTGGGGATGGACGAGCAGGACCAGACCAGAATGTCACACCCATGGATCAGGCTCAGTGCCAGAGTGGTCACTGGGTAGTGGTAGTTATAGAGAGCAATGAGGTCACCTCTCAGCCTCCTCTTCTCCAGGCTAAACACCCCCAGCTCTCTCAGCCGCTCCTCATCAGGCCTGTTCTCCAACCCCTTCACCACCTTCGCTGCTCTTCTCTGGACTCGCTCCAGAGCCTCAACATCCTTCTTGTGGTGAGGGGCCCACAACTCAACACAGGATTCGAGGAGCGGTCTCACCAGTGCCGAGTACAGAGGGAGAAGAACCTCCCTGGACCTGCTGGTCACACCGTTCCTGATCCAAGCCAAGATGCCACTGGCCTTCTTGGCCACCTGGGCCCCTGCTGGCTCATGTTCAGTCGGTTGTCAACCAGCACCCCCAGGTCCTTCTCCTCCAGGCAGCTTTCCAGCCAGGCTTCTCCTAGTCTGTAGCTGCTCAGGGTTGTTGTGCCCCAAGTGGGGCTTAGTCACAGGCTCCTCGCTCAGCCCAGTGGCAGAGGGCTCACTACACACGCCCACGGCAGGGGCAGGAGGGTGCAGGCAGCCAGGCTGGGGTCAGTGTCAAAGGCAGCTCTGTGGCAGGACTCCTGTTAATCAGCCTGAGAGCATGTCCAGGTTACAGGAGAGCTGGAGTTGTTCAGCCTGGAGAACAGAAAGTTCCAGCAGCCTTTCAGTACTTAGAAGGGACCGTAGGAAAGCTAGGGAGGTCTTTTTACCAGGGAGCTCTGGAATAGGATGAAGGGCAATGGTTTTAAGCTGAAAGAGGAGAGACTTATGTTAGATATTAAGAGGAGATTTTTCACTGTGATGGTGGTGAGGCACTGGAACTGGTTGCCCAGAGAAATCATGGATTTCTCCATGGAGGGAGGCTGGATGAGCCTATGAGCAACCTAATCCAGTGGAAAGTGTCCCCGGCCCATGTAAGGGGAGTTGGAGATAGGTGATATTTAAGGTCCCATCCAGCCCAAACCATTCTATGATTGGATGATTCTATGATTACATTTCATCTCTGTAATACCTGAGGCATTCGCTCTTCAGCTTCACAATATTCTGACATTACTTAGTGTGATTACCAAACAGATAATCTGTTACATATGGATTTGAGTTAGTGTTAATGAGGAACAAGAGAATGGCCAAGCAGACTTCAAGGGTAGAAGAAACTGCTCTCTTCCTTTTCCCAATCCTTGACGCTGCCAGGTCAGCATTCAGCTACAGAAGATGAATAAAGCCAAGGATCAGCAAAATCTAGCAATGCTCCACCCACATTTCCTTCTACAGATGTCCTTCAAACTGCAGTTATTTAAAACTATGTAAGGATTTCATATTTGGTAGAGAGAAACAATGCATCTTCTTTGGCTTTAACCATTTGTGCTGTTTCACTCTCATTTCCTATCTGTGCCACTAACCAAATATGCAATCCGTTTGGGTGCTTCACTCGAAGACTAATTATCTGTGAAAAACTTCTATCCCTGTTAAGGAAAGGATGCAAGTTTTCTCACCTTATTCTCCAAAAGACTCAAGGGAAGATGAACTCTTGCAGTTCATGAATTTGTAACATGAATACTTCCTAAGTCTTCTCATTGTATCAGGGACAGAAACTGTACTCTGAAGGGTTGCTCATGAAATCTGCATAAATACTTGAGTTCTCTGTTTAGTTTTGAG
Organism: Clamator glandarius; assembly: GCA_033459285.1. NCBI lineage: Eukaryota > Metazoa > Chordata > Aves > Cuculiformes > Cuculidae > Clamator > Clamator glandarius. Next base: position 1,249,319 of record JAUNZM010000265.1, read on the forward strand.
ACAGAAAAGCTTATAAAGGGTGGAATGCACATGAATACCCCGTGAAAAAGGTGATATACTGTGTTTGTGAAACTTGTTGCAGCCGACTGCTACATTCTGCTTGCATTTCTGACCTTCCAAGTAGCATTTGCACAAGAGGCCCTTTTGAACTCACATATACAAAATAACAGCAAAACAAAATGACCAAGAACTGTTCTAGGAGTCTACTACTACCAGTTCCTCGTATGTTTTTTATCTCCCCTCACCTATGGAAACCTCAAGCCCTATCCTGGGGTAAGGTTTGCCAGAAATTCCTCAGGAAACCTCCCCACAGTTCTCAAAGATCTTTGTATCCCTCTCTTTCTTTTCTTTTAAAATATAAAGCAGCAAAATGTTACTCTGTTTACAAGTCTGCTTCTCCCCCATATTTTTACCATCATTTTATGCATGCAGTATCTCTTTCAACTGTTAAAAATCTTAAAAGATGGTTTGGAAATATCTAAAAATTGCTACTTATTCTCAGATGACTGGCCAACAGCTTTTTTAACAGCTTTATATTGACAAGATCATGCAAACACCAACCAAGCACGGAGTAACTGGTGTTTTCAGTCCTGATTATCAGATGAATTCAAGATAGCTGTTCAATGACTTTCACCGACAATGTTGTACAAAAGGGGCTGCTTAAACTTGTATTCACAGTAAATCTTATACATTCAGATAATCACTTTTCAGTTGAAACCCTGACCCCAAATTCAAGTGAATATAATAGTTAGTCTGTCCATGTAATAGTCCTGCTGGGTTATGTAAGGAAATGATTAAGGGTTTCACTATATCTGTCATCTCTGAGTGCTAATTCTAAAAGCACATTCTGCTTTCTTTGACAGATTTTTAAGAGAGTACATGTCCTAAATGACTGTTGGTCTGCACAATAATCTGAGCTATTGAACTCAGAATTTTTGTTAAACACGGCTAATGGTGGTTATTTAAGTAAAATTCATTTAATTGTTTCATGTTACCAGTTCATGGCTTCATTCTCATCTTTGAATTTATAATTTCCTGATACCTCCCAACCCCAAGTCATCATTCACAATGCAACATCTTCAACTTTCAATATCAAATATTTAAATTAGATTCTAAGTTCAGATTCTATATTTTCTGATATCCCAGATCTCACACAGGCACAAACCCAGAATTATAATGTCTAGATATTAACTGACATGTTAAACACATATAACTCCAGGAGATCTAATCTCTAAGTCTCATCAGAGATCAATGCAAGGATCAGTTCTCCTGGAAGCAGGACACAATAGTGAACATATTATTTTGATTTAGAGCTTCTTATGAGTTTTCAGTTTTCCATTTACTATCTCAATGTGCAAATGTGCAGAAATTCCTGAATCAGAAGTATTCAGCATTTCAATATATTAAAAATACCTGCATGCAGGAGTGAGGATTCCTGCTTCCTGAATTTGGTTGCTTTCTAAAGCTTCATTTTGAATTTTTTTTTTTGTTTTTCATTTGGGTTTGGTTTTGTTTGTTTTTTTCCTATGGTCAAATTATACTGGGAATACTGGTTTCCATTAAGCTTGCAAATACAGAGGAATACCCCAAATAGAAGTCATAATGTTTAAAATGTGGCTGTATCATGTTTAAGATCTAAGAACTAAGCTTTTGACTTTGTCCTGTACAATCCAAAGAAAATACTACTTATCTAAATATTAGGAAACCCATATTATATGTCTGGAATATCTGATTTCTATGTCTTACCTATGAGTTCTCTCAAGTGAAGTAGCTTTACCCACTAATATATCTTTAAAGCATGTTTAATTCAGTAGTAATATAAATAAAGTAGGGCTGGAACCACCATGAAACACAAGCCTGATAAAAAGAATGGTACTTAGCAGTTTGGGATTCCTTCTTTTTCTTCTTCATGGTTATGAATGATAATCCATGTTATGTACGCTTCTATTAAACATTACCTGATAGGAACTCAAAGGAAAAATTTTTTTTGAGTCCTGTATAGCAGTTTGAATAATTCTGTAATTGTATACTTCAAAGCCTGACATTTAACTGGGGAACTCTTTGGCATAGACTTTCATGGAAGCCAAGATTAAAGCTTGGATAAGAATGAGACCAAACTAAATCACAGAGCATAGTTTTCTTGTTCGTCATCAAAGATAATGATTTGGAAACAACCATTGACTCATTGCTTGGAGTTAAGAATGTATCATTAACTCATATAATCATACAATGGTTTGGGTTGGAAAGAATCTTAAGCCCATCCAGTTCCACCCTCCTGCCATGGGCAGGGACACCTCCCACTGGATCAGGTTGTTCAAAGCTCCAAGCAGCCTGATCTTGAACACCACAAGGGATGGAGCATCCATGATTTCTCTTGGCAATCTGTTCCATGGTTTCACTACCCTCACAGCAATAAAATTCTTCTGATTCTGCAAATGTTTGAGCATTAACAGAAGGTTTACAGGATGTTGATATTAACACTGTAAATAATGTTAAAAAAGTCAAGTCAGGACAAGAAGTCTTTTTCAAAGTACTTAGTAGATTAAACTGCTTCCACAATGTTCCAGTCTCATAACAACAAAAAAAATCTAGTACCATCACCAAATACTACAGTTTTGTATGTTAATCTTTCCTCAGATATATCCAATGTTTAATGGTCTACGCCTATGAGTGTACAGCTATAATTTTCTTATTCAAATTATAATCAAGCTAATCATTACCCTGTTCAATTGTGATCCATTCTGACAGTGTTAATGTAATTCAGAAATAAAACGTGTACCCATTTACTGACAAGGTCCTTTACACAAGATGAAGGAAGTAAGACATGTAAAATACTGAGTCCTAGTAATAAAAATGTACTGATTCTAACAAATGTTGTTAATGATTAAAAACTGAAGGAAAGTATACATACATTTATTTTCAAGACCAAGCCCAATATCATGAAAGAAGAAGATTAAATGTAAGGAAGAAATTTTTTGCAATGAGAGTGGGGAAACACTGGAACAGGTTGCCCAGGAAGGCAGTAGAGGCTCCATCCCTGGACTGGGCTCTGAGCAATCTGATCATGTTGAAGATGTTGGACTAGATGACTTGTTAAGGTTTTCTCCAGCCCAAAGCATTGCATGATTCTATGATTCCATGATTCTAAACAGAGATTTAAGTGAAGATCATATATAGCTTTTACTGTGAATGACAATTGAGAATATCAGTGAAAAGTGTGCTCATCAGAGAACATATTCAGCAGTTTTGTATTTTTCTCTGAAAAAAAAATGAGAAGGTAAGCTTTTTTTGGTTTGTTCATTTGTTTGCTTGTTTTTTCCACCTGGGGTCAATAGAATGATATAATCCTATATAATTTATTGGGCCAGAGTTGATTATCTGTGATTTGATTTCTGAAACTAGAGAGAAAAAATTTACATACAAATAACTTTACTGATCTTGTCTAGGTTCACATCTAGTAAAAAGTTGATAGCAATCTAGTTTATCAGGTGCAGTCCTGCCCTACAAATAAAAGACTTCACACAGTCATTCTTATTTTATTCTAGAATTAATTTATTCCTGCAGAAGTACAAAGGAGCGTATAATACCTAATCTAAAGAAACCACAAAATACAAACTTTCCTTGAGTATTTATTATTAATCATATAATCATATCTGCTGTTTACAGTCTATATATATCATGCTATTACACTCATAACAGTTTGAGATGAACTCTGGCAACTTCCTGAAAACAAAAAAGCAATACTGAATTATCCACACTGGGATACTCCTAAGGGAACTTAAGTTGCACATCAGATAATCACTGAATTTTCATCACACCACTAGCTTTCCAATGCCAAAAGAGTTTACACAAATGGACAAAAATCCATAGAAGAATTGTACATCGCTCAGCTGCGTGTGCATGGTGTGAATGTAGAACACAAGCTGTTCTTTCGGCCACTTCCCCAGTTGCCTTTGATATCTCTTGGGAAAAGCCAGTTCAGGTACTCTGCTGGAAACAAGTGCTGAAAAATTAATGGGCAATGCAACAGTTGTGGCTATCTGTCAGTCATGAAAGTTTTTTCCCTAGATAGGTCTGAAACATAATAAATATTTTAAGATTTCATTTTTCAAGTCATCTATTCTACTGAGTAAAATGAGTCACATAGAGCATGACTCTCAAAACTAGTGGAAATGGCACACTGCTAGTGTTTATTTCATGGTATAACTTGCCCTGGATATGATAAGTGAAAAAAATATAATGCCATCAATTAAAAAAAATTCATAATTTACTGCCTAAAATTTTTTTTAAAAATTCAAGGGTTACTATCTTTATATTGTTATCACAAAATACAGTATCCTATAAACATAAAGGAGCACCAGCTGCAGAAACAGAAAAATAAAAAGCTGGAAAACCTAAAATCACTAAGTTCTTTACAAAGAACTTTCAGGGCCTTTTCATTCCCATCATCCAATATATGGTTTGAAATACAGATGATCCTTCAAACATATGTATTGTCATTCTAGCACAATAAGAAATATGAATGTAATAGCTGAGTTATCCATTTCTTCCTATACTTAGGTTTTCGTACTTCTTTTAGACCAGGGGAAATTAGAAATATTTGTGGATTTTTCCAGCAATTTGAAATGTTGTAAATCATTAAGATTATAAAACTAACTGCTGAGGTCTTAATTTGTCTATTATGCCAAGCTTATGAGGCTCTCAGAGGGTAATATTCTGTTGGCAGCACTTAAAAAAGATTGTCTTCAAAATTTTTTTTAAAAAGGAATATAATGGGACTGGAAGAATCATGATAAAAAGAAGCCTGCAGGCTGATAAAATCACAAATCTGCTATGAGCAATGAAAAAATTCATTTTTTATATTTAAATTTAAAATGCTTCTCCTGAAATCATGAAGCAATTTTTTGATGTTCCAAATCCATAAGTGTAGTGCGAGGTTATTTTAACTCAGACAAAATGCTACTTCCTGCGTTGCATTTATTTCCAACTATATAAACTTGACACTTGAATTCCTCAGAAAACCAGCTGTGTGAGTCATAAGCTTCCTTCAGAGCTTGCTTCATTTTGCAAAAAAATTTTACCTGGTCATTTACTAGGGAAAAAAAAAGGAAAAAAATCAATAGGAGGTTTATGCACATATGATTTAACTCCCTAGCACCATATTGACAGTGAACACAATAACTGAGTATCAAGACAAGTCAATTGTCAATCAGTTTCAAAACAAATGAAAACTAACTGTGCTTCACACAAGACCTGTGTAATTCAAGGTCAAAAAATATTATGGATGCTAATGCTGAGGAGAAATTGATTGAACTCTTGGAAGGGTAACCTGCATTTGATTATTAAATATACCTAACCTGCATTCAGGTGAGGAAATCTAAGATTAAACCAGTGGAAGTCTGGTGAGTATTGCAAACACTTACTGACCTGCTTTTATGGCCTTTTCTTGTGGCCACTGTTGTAGCCAGGTACCTGGGATAAATGAAACTTTGTTCTGGTCCAGTTTGACTATTTTTATTGCTTCCTATTTAGTCGCTAGGAAAGAAATATGAAGCTTTGGACTATTTTGGTACTCTGTTTCCTCAGTGCTTTCATGTTTTTGTAAGACTTCTGCTGGAGAAAATGAGAATAAATGATTTTTTAATTATTATGTTTTTAATTTTATTCTGTGTTTGATTATATGTTCTTCAGGACAGGAAATGGTTAGCATAAGAAGTGATAAATTACAATAGAAATCTTTTCTGTCAAATTCAGTGGATTCTCTCTGAAATAGAAAAATTATGCCGCCTAGTAGATCACAATTTTAAAACTAAATTCTACGTTTAGAAGACATTATATTAATTCTTGCAAGGATTTACTAAAAAGAGAACAAATTTAAATAAGGGTGAAAAATTTTCAGATATCCTATGAAATTTATCAAAGAAATTCATTTCAAGGTAAATAACTCTGATTTTATGTATGTGCACTCTTTATTAATACTGAAACTCATTATCAAAGGGTTTGTATGATTGATTTTTCCAGATAAGAGTGCAAAGTTAACAACCAGGAAAGAAAAAATAGACATCCTACACACAGATCACTGTTTTCTCTTTTCCTCAGGTCTTGCTTTATTTAAAAAAAAAACCAAAACCAATGAATCCAAAAAAAACCAAACTTCAAGCCCAGAACAAATCAATTTAAACTACAGTTCAGATTATCCAAGGCCTTTGTAGCTTCAATCAACTGGGAAAAGAAAGGTTAGATCCTTCTTATCTAATATCTCACCTTGCCCCATATTCTGTCATCTTTCCTGTTCCCCACCTCAGTCACTACATATGCAGGAACACAGTGAACCTTGAGATGTCAAAGCATCATCACACCCTGTCACACAATGAGGCACAAAAAAAAGCAAGAAATCGCACTGATTGGTAGATTCAAAACCTCTCTATCTAGCAGCCATCTTGTGGGAATTAAAACACAGATCAATATCCTTCTTAACTAACTATAACACAGAGTTAACAGTTTTACTTGGCAGCCTCACAACATCCCAAATACCTCAATGCAGAATTAAATGCCAGTGAAGAGCTCAGCACTCCATGGAATTAGTGATTAAAATGCTCTGTCCTGATATTTGATTTTTATTTGTAGTAATCCCGTAAGAAATGTGAGACATCATTTAATGTTTACTTTAATAGGATATCTGAGAATTAGATTAAGAAATGAAAAGGAAAAGGTTTTTTATTTGGATAAATTTGAGCTATTCAGAGGTTTGTCAGTAATCTTGGAAAATTTCAAAGACACAGATAGAATGATGTGGTATTTAATTGAGGTCACGTATGCGAGAATAGGAAAGCATTTTTACAGTTGTGTGCTTCAGCACTGTATTAAAAAAACATTTTTAATTTTCTCTTTGAAGAATTAGATGCTCAGAACTTGTCACAAAATCAGTATCTGTTGTGTGGTTTTCCAAGCACGTTTTTAGCACAATTCTAATACTGCAATGCGATCATGAACATAAGCAACTGATATCGATTTTTGTGCCCTCTGATGTGAGTACTGTCATAAAAAGTGTTTATCTTCTCAGACTTGAGATAACTTCAAACAAGGTATGATTTAATTTTCAGATTATTGTCAAGAAATAACTTTTGCACATTCTTCTATTTGGTTCTTTTAAAATATATTTAGTACGAAATAGAAACAAAGAAAAAAATCAGTTGAATTTGTCAATGTTTTCAGTACTGTACAGTCATTGTTTCATGAAAAGGGGAAATATATATTGCTAAGGTGGTCTGATGTTTTAAAATAATATAAAAACAACTCTTAAGCTCCAGGGCACTGTTTTATTCATCATTGACAAGAATAGCAAGCGATGAGTCATGACTCTCTTTTTAAATTCATTCACTCGCTTTCCATGCACCTCTTTTTAGCTGACAAACTTGCAATACCATCTGCTTTCAGCCTTTGGTGACTGCAGTTGCCTCTAGCTGAGACCAAAACCATGAATATTTAACACTTGCAAACAGAAGCAGTAGTTTTCTCAAGGCCAGCACCTAAGTTTAGTTGACATTTGAAAACCTGGTCTGCATTGTCCATCAGTTGACGGAGTCAAGTACCTGTGTGAAAAATTCAGTAAACACAGAAGCAGACTGTGGCTACTTTCTGGGTCTCAAATCAGGTCTAGGACAACTCTCTGCAGCCAATTGTCTGTGGCCGTTCTACGTGGGACACCTCTACATATCCAGCTTTACACAGGGACAGCTTTATGTGGTGAAGGGAATGGTTGATTCCTTGTGGAATGGTTGATTCCAGCTGGCCAAGGCTGAGAAGGATGCTGGGGTGGTGGAACATAGTGCCTGTAAGTCCCTCACTTTATAAAACAAACACTCTGGCTGCAGAGAGTTATCCCTTTCAGCTCAAATCTGCTACCACTTTTGGTAGCACTCCTAGCTTAGAATATATTTATTTTTTCCACTTATTGTCTTCTTCCATAAAAGTTCCACCAATGGGTGGAAGTGTTCATCTGCTGGAGGGTAGGGAAGCTTTGCAAAGGGATCTGAACAGGCTGGACCACTGGGCAATGGGATGAGGTTTAACACGGCCAAATGCCGAGTCCTGCACTTGGGGCACAACAACCCTGAGCAGCTACAGACTAGGAGAAGTCTGGCTGGAAAGCTGCCAGGAGGAGAAGGACCTGGGGGTGTTGGTTGACAGTGACTGAACATGAGCCAGCAGGGGCCCAGGTGGCCAAGAAGGCCAATGGCATCTTGGCTTGGATCAGACACAGCGTGACCAGCAGGTCCAGGGAGGTTATTCTCCCTCTGTACTCGGCACTGGTGAGACCGCTCCTCGAATCCTGTGTTGAGTTGTGGGCCCCTCACCACAAGAAGGATGTTGAGGCTCTGGAGCGAGTCCAGAGAAGAGCAGCGAAGCTGGTGAAGGGGCTGGAGAACAGGCCTTATGAGGAGCGACTGGGAGAGCTGGGGGTGTTCAGCCTGGAGAAGAGGAGGCTGAGGGGAGACCTCATTGCTCTCTACAACTACCTGAAGGGAGATTGTGGAGAGGAGGGAGCTGGGCTCTTCTCCCAGGTGACAGGGGACAGGACGAGAGGGAATGGCCTCAAGCTCCGCCAGGGGAGGTTCAGGCTGGACATCAGATAAAATTTTTCACAGAAAGGGTCATTGGGCACTGGCAGAGGCTGCCCAGGGAGGGGATTGAGTCACCATCTCAGGAGGTATTTAAAAGACGGGTGGATGAGGTGCTCATGGGCGTGGTTGATAGGAATGGCTGGACTCAGTGCTCCAGTGGGTCTTTTCCAACCTGGTGATTCTGGGATTCCGTGAACTTTTTACGGGATGCTATTGATCAGACACCTTTAGTGTTAAAACAGCTGAAAAACAACCTGGACAGGAAAAGGAGGAAGAACGAAAGGGGATTCTCCCATCTGATCTGTTCCCTAGCCTACTCTTACAAAGGCACTGCAGCCAGCAGTACCAGGGAGGGACCTAGGAGCCAGAAAGCTCGAATGAGAATTGGCAATACTTAAGCCAGGTCTATTGCAACGATTTTGATCATATCTTGATCCTGCTTAGTCAGACGCAGCCTTTGAGGCCAGACTGAGAGAAAAGGCCCAAAACAGACAGGCTAATGTGGTAACAGACAATAAGTAATACCTGAATAATTTCAGTCTTTAAAATTTTATGCAAAATTATGATTTTATTTGTTTATCTGGTTTTGGATTGCTATACTAGGTCTGTTAAACTTTTAACAATAAAATTATGTAAATGTAAGTGAAATAAAAGGCAAAAAGACTTGGCAAAGATAAAGTATGATACAGCTAATGAATCTCTGCCTATAACAAGTTGTCCAAAACCATAGTTTTTTCAGGAAGATTTTCCTTTTTCTACAACACTTCTTGAAAAATTGCAACAGAAGTGGTAGAGCCATATATGATCATTCTAAGTTTGGTTTCTGACCTCTTTTCACTACAGCAAAAAAATAAAATTAATAACTCTAACTTAACTTTTCACTTGGTTCCCACAGATACAGATATTTTCAGGGACAAACTCGTAGAAATGATTTTAATTTTTTTTTCTAGGGCATGCTTTTTAACAGAAACATTAACTGTGGAAAAAGAATATGGAATAAATTCTGTAAGAGATTATTTAATACTTTAATATGCATAACTCAATTTAAGTACTAGTTTCATGGTGATGGTGATGCATCTGTGGCAATTCTGAGTGAATAAGTTGTGCAAAAAGGCTTTACTGGTATTTTGGAAAAACATACTCCATATGCTAGCTACTTCTTTTCTTTTTCTCATGTTACTTAAGTGTAGATCATTGCTTTCTTGACAGTTTATTGACATTACCTGCAACATTCAGTAAAGTGTTTCTGACCTGGCTCAGCAAAGGATAATAATCTGGATAATATTTATGAAGAGCAAAATAAAAAAAAAGGTTTTGAGTTGAAGTCTAGATTTTTCTCACTAAAATTATACACCAGTGCTAGAGGTTGCCCTTTTGTGGTGAGATATCTACAACAACAGCAAAATGAGCTCCATATAGTGTTCTTCAGAAATACACCTGAAGTAAATAAAACCATGTGTTTTAAAGCTCAGCAGAAATTAGTCTTCTGGACTTAGTGGTCAATAATTATATTTCCCCAACATTAAATTAGACACTTGGAGCTCTGAGTTAATTAATAAGGAAAGGAGAAATAGGTCCATCCCTCCCACAAAGTTCTTAAATCATGGCATTTAATATTCAGATAATTCTGTAAAACTCAGATTATTGCATCCATAAGGCCTGAACTAGCTGTTTCTTTAATTGCCAGATTTTCAGTTTTGGTTGTTTTGGGTTTTTTTTTTTATTTCTTCAAATGTGATAAGAAAGTATGTAATGGCTTAGGGTTGATATTTCTCATTTATTGCCATGAACTTTATTCTTGCTGATATTAATGGCTAATTTCTCCTAAACAATTTTTTATAATTGTCTAGAATTTTGCCAGGCCAGGCTTTACCATCTCTGCCTAAAACTTCCATGCTCTGTGGCTACTTTAAATCTGTTCTAATAATGTTTCCTTAATCACTTACACTACTGCTTTCCTCCCACTTCTCCACATTAGTAACTTGCTCTATAACAAACTGTAACTGGGCAAGAAGATATTTTCATTTTCTTGATTATTCTGACATGGTTTCAGACCCACACACCTGTTTTACGCTAATCTCCATGTGCTAGGCTCTTCGTAAAGGTAGTTACTAAAGCTAGAAAACATTTGTCAAAATGAAAACAAAATTTCCTAAAAACTAACTAATTTACAGATTATCACATTATGCCAGCAACATGCAGTATAAAGGAGAAGGGGAAAAAAGAACATAGCATAGGGAGTATTTTCTACATTTCTTTGTTTAGAATCCAAGGTTGTTCATTCATTTTTTTGTTATTAGGGGAACTTTTCCCACCTAATACTTTCACTGTCAAAATCTTGAGCTCTGCTATCATTTTCACAATGACAGTTCTTCATCAAGCACAAAGAAATACATGTTGCTTGATCTTTTCAGGTTCACTGACACATTTCCTCTATTGTTTCTGACAGTACAAATTGGTCTACTGGCTACTTCAGTGCACAAAACAAGAGAAGAAAAATCACTTTGAGATTTTCTGTTTCATAACTGAGTATTACAGTTCAAGGAGGTAGTAGGTCCTTTATTGGATAACTATTATGACATTACAAAAATGGAAATCTCAGAGTGGAATTGCTCCTTAAATTTCTAAATTCTGTTCTTAACATAGTTAAAATCTTTTTCAAGCTTTTGTTCAGAATAGGTCTTACCATGGACATAGGATTTGCAGAGATATCTCAAGAGCACCCAAAACTGTTCCGTAATACCCAGCTCAGACTACTCCTTGCATAGATAGATTCTTGTAAGAGAATTGTTTTCTTACAATAATCCATGTTAATTCTGCTATGTAATTTTTTTCTACTAGAGAACTTCTGGACTTTTTTTATTAAAATTTTTTTTTAAGTTAAGATCAGTTTCTGAAGTGAGTCTTGAATTTTATAGTATGTGTTTATCATAGCACTACCATCTTGGCTTTCTTTAGTGCTGATTTTTTTTTTCTGACTCAATGTGCCATTTGTATTCTTTGAGAGCTTGCAAGTACTTCAGTGTCATACTAATAAAAGGAAATTTCGGCACAGCTGTGACAGCAGCAAAATTACCTGTGAGACATATATCACCAAGTGGTCTCCTAGCATTACTCTGCAGGAGGGAGCGAAATTGTCCAGGTAGAGAATTTCTCCCAGAATACAGCAGAAAGATCAGTCTTTATACTTTTCAAAGCTTCCTCATTTTTTTTCAGTATTTGATTTAGGAAAATATCAGTCAGAAAATCTGGAACAATTAAGCAGCAACCAATGAGATCTGTGTTAAGATCACAACAGAAAAACAAAACAAGAAGAAGCAGCTGCTTGCCATTTGTCTTCATTTTGCAACGTCCCATTTTCTTCTTTTGCAGCCTCATATACAGTGGGCCTATGTGGATCGACGTAAGATGAGTTTGCACACACTTTACACCTGGATGTATCATCTTTATGCAACATATGCAGTAGGCATGTAACATATATCCAATATGCTTATCAGACTAAAGGAAACAGCAAATTGTTTATTTTCTTTTCGCATCATTTCAATTATTCACCAATTTAAGGTGCAAACTACTTCCTTCCTTTCAAATTCTGGCCATGGTAAAGGTCACATGTTTATGTCAAAAGAGTTCAAAGTTATTTGTTGCTACGTGTCTCAACTTAATGGAAATATTAAATATTTTTTGAGGTGAGGCATAGAAAAGGACATCAGTAGTATCCTCAACAATTTGAGGTTCTTTTCTTTATCACATATACTGTACATATTACAAACATTTATGCTGCTTGTGAAACTGCAATGTGGCTTTCAATAGAGCAACTTTTTGTCATCTTCCTATTTCTGAAAAATTTAAAGTTAAGTAAGTGTTCTGATTATTTTTTTTCTGGAAGTAAGCCTAGAAGAAGATTAGAATAAATAGTAATTGAAAGAATAAAATAGAATAGATAGTGTTGCATAGCACTTATTACCATCCAGAACTATGAGTTCTGAGATACTGAACTCACTGGCCTCACAATTTATTAGTGACAGAAGATGTGCATATGTTCTACCCTACATCATTTACCTATGAAAACTTGTGATCCACCACAAAGTACATACCCCCATTTTATGCTACCTTGAAAGCTGTAAACTTAAAAAAAAAAAATTTCCTTGGGTATTTTCCGTCATTTTCAGCTCAGAGACTATAAACATTGCCAAAGAATGTCTGCCGGAAGATTATTGCAAAGACTGTTTGTGTGGAGATGTTTGTAGGAAATGCTATTTTCCTTGTGATCAAATAATTAATATAATCATGATATAAATTTACTAAAATGAGGTATACACATAACAACACACAAAGAGGAAAAGTATAATAGCTGATTCATATTTTACTGACATACATTATTCTGAATGTTTCTTGTGTATTTTCATGGATCTCCAAATGTCTTTCAGCATCATCCTTTCCCATAGCAACAGTGTAAACACAGCCTACTTGCATTTTTATTTTATATTTATTGCAAGCCCCCCAAAAGGACCATAAAAGATAATGACACCTCGTTCTAAAATAGATAAAAAACTTATTACTTGTATAATTTCATTTTCCTTTAACCATTTAATCATTGACCATTTATATTATTTGAATGGTAACAAAGAACTAAATGTTAACAAGTGCTTTCTGTGCTAGATACTAAAAGAGAGAAATAACAAATTTTTACTTTTTACAGTACCAGGAGTTACCCACAAAAAGCAAATAGTTAAGAAAAGAGCTTTAATTGAAAGTGACCAACATGCCAGTGGAGTAGCATAATCTGTTTAAAAACAGAACTTCAAATAAAACATGCAGGATCCAGAGGTAAAGAAGTGACATTTGAAAATGAGATTAAATTGTGGTTGTTTACCTTCAAGTTTAATACAGGTATTTTCAGTATTTTCTCATTAATTATCTACCTAAACCCTAAAAGTTGTTATCACAATACAAGTTTCATTAAAAGAGCCAATTCTTATTGCTATTTTTATTTATTTTTAACATGCTTCATTAGTTGCAGACAGTCTCTTTTGTAATTCTGTATTTACTGCTAACCACAGTGCACTTATTTAACAGCACAAGTGCTCGTGTGTCTGCTGCAACTGGGTTGCAGGGACTGTTCTGCTTGCTTGCAGGAACCAACCAGCTCTACCTGCAAAAGCACATTCATAAATTTATAAGCATTTCTTTAGGTCACCTGTGCTGGTCTAGCACTCCCCTTTCTAGGCAATTTTTTAAACTAGTCAGTGGAAGATCTTTTATTTTTATCTTGTGTTTTGTGTAGCACTCAATTTTCTCTTTGGATTTATCAGTCAGAATAATTTTTCTTTTTCCGCATCTATTCTCTGAGTTCTGTTTGGAGAGTTTGGTTTAGCTTTGAAGATTTATTAAAAATCTTTTGTGCATGTGCAGTATTCAGAATATTGCATGGCTGTGACCAGAAAAGTTATAAAGTGTACCTACACAACAGACCATGATCACTGGAGACGGTATTAATGCACTTGTATGAATATTTAAGGATTTATACGACTTCTAGAAAACTATTTCTTTGAATTTTAATGTGCAGCATAGCATTTGTCTTCTGCAGATATAAAAGTTATTATCTAAATGCAGAGCTTATCTCTTTCTGAAAACAGGCTCAAAACACAGTAAAACTCATCAATGCAAAGCACTGGTCAGGTCTATTGAACTAACAAAATTGCTGTGAGGCATAATTCTGTCTCCATAAGGTTGGCATTTTAACAATTACATCCCCACTTCTAATAAGGATGAGAACAGGTATTGGGTTTGGAGTTTATTCTAGTATAAAATGCTTCCATCCTTGCCTGAATCCAAACCTATGCCAAGTCATTCATTGGCAGCTACACTCTGATGTTCTGCAAAGCTCAAGGGCAGAAGACAAATGTCATTGATTAAGTACAGTTGGAGCAGAAGTAAGAAAGCTGGGATAAAAAGTTACTATAAATGTTGATATTTTTTGTGTTTTAACTATGACACTGTAGCGTATTTCTGTACTGGTGCAAAGTAGTACTTGGATATCATCGGCTACAAGGGGAATAGGACAACTCTCCACAGCCAAGTCTCTGCAGCCAATGGTCCATGATATCCAGCAACCTATGGCACAGATCACCATGGGACAACCCTTTGTGGGACCTCTCTGTGGAGTAAAGTCTATATGGGGTATCCCAAGACCCAGTGTCGGGACTATCAGAATGGTAAAAGTACATATTATAAAAAAGAGAACTAGAATTTGCTTCAGCAGCGGAATCAGACAGGCTTGACTGGGGAGTGGTGAACAGGAGCAATACAATATAAAGCAGAATCTGTGCATTGGAAAAGTAAAGAGCATGTGATTAAAGGAATAGGAGGAAATCTCTCAGATATGCTAAGCAACAAAAAATAAAGGCTCAGAAAACATTACTGAAACAAGAATATGTGTAAAACATTCTTTTTAACTGTATTTTCTTATTTCTGATGTACAGTTTCATATCAAACTAGTTTATTTAAAAGCTGATACAGTAATAACGAAACTAGAGACTCTACTCTTTCTAATTTGCTCTGTATAGGCATGAAAAAAACTTTGAAAATATTTTATTTTGTGAATGTAATGATTTGGAATGACTTCCAAATTTCAATTATGTGACTGAAGCAAGACTATGAAGATCATTTGTTACACTAAACCTACAAATAAACTAAGGAGTGAAATGGGATATTAAAGCTAATCAGAAGCAGGTCATGGGCGAAGGACAGAAGAATGCAGAAAAATGAAATCAATAATGATTTACAATAAAATTAGTATGATATGTGTAAATTCCTGGAAAGAAAATACGTAAGTATATGTATAAAAACTAATATCATATGAAAAGGTGCAGCACAGTCTAACTGTTCATTTAAATAAGACAGTCTGACATGAAAAAAGGCATGGTGTAAGCCATGGAAAACAGAGATTCTGTAAATACTCTCCTTGAATGTCCCACTTTTTTAATGTGATTTTATGTGATTTTTCTACATATGATACCTAGCTTGAGCTCATGAACTACTATAGGGAAAGGAGAAACCTGTGTCTTTTTCAAATGCAAATCTTTCCTTTGAAGACTTCCATTTTAAATGGATGCTTGCACTACTTTAAAACTGAAGTGATTTCTCTTCAGTAGTGGAAACTATGTGAAAAGGGAACTAATCTGAATATCAAAATAAATTAGTATATATCGGTCCCTATTATCAAAAACTACTACTATTCATCAGTCATATGAGTGTGAAAGTGTTCAGAGAGAGACGTCAATTAATTTTTACTTAGAGAAACACAACAGATGTATAGAAATAGCATGAAATAGTGAACTATGTCATCTTCATATTTGAAAAGTCATGGCAATCAGGAGAAGTCCCTGGTGACTGGAAGAAGGGTAACGTTGTGCCCATTTTTAAAAAGAGTAGACAAGATGACTCTGGTGACTCCTGACCTGTCAGCCTTGCCTCTGTGCCTGAGAAGATCATGGAACAGATCTAGATGTTATGCTGAAGCACATGGAGGACGTGGAGGTGATTAACGGCAGCCAGCACGGCTGTTCTCCATAGCACACCATTCTCCAACAACTCTCTGCTTCAGTTTTACTTTTCATGAGACCTTACTCATCAGATGGTTATTTTTACATCCTTAATCTTTATTCTACAGCTTTCACAACCTCTTTTCTGGAGAAAATAGGAAGATTTGAACTGTTCCATGCTCTCCAATATTTTCCATTTTAGATTTTCCATGTTTTCTCTTTTCTTCCCACTAACACAACTGGTCTTTGAGAAATTTTCTCCTTTTGAAAGACTCCATGATCCATGGATTTCAAAATGTTAATAGACAATCAACATCAATTTTTTAAGCACATATTTTGGGAGCCAAAGCACATTCTGTTACTACAAAGTCCTAGATCCTATAGTTTTCAAAAAAAAAAAAAAAAAGAAAATTCTTCATTATATTGTCAGTACCAGACTACAGCCATGATATTATTCTTACCATTTTCCTCTTCTACAGAAATTCAGGAAACCTACCTCTTGCCTCTTCCTGAGAGGAAAAAATAAACACCTACAAGCTAAACCTAAAACATCATCTTTACTTCAAAAGGATTGGTGCATTTGACAATTTGAACTTCATAATAAAATTCAGTAACAGTAGTTACTTGATCCAAAATTCCTAAAGCCATAACCTAAGTCAAGCCAGAAAGGTAAGGTCAATGGACTCTTTCAAAAACACAACAACCAAGGTCACTGAAGGTATGAAGGTCCAGAATTAGAAAGCATTTCTCTGCTAAATGGTCTTATCAAAAAACTATTTAACAGAAAATCAGTGTAAGTTTTTCAAAAAACTGGAAGAAATATGCTTAGTATGTTTGTTCTGAAAATTAAATGTTGCCAGTATGTTTATGCTTCATCCATCCCAGTAAAACTGGTTTGAAATTACTAAATTGTATCATCATGAAAACAATATTTTCAAGGAAATATGCAGTGGCAGAAGTACAAGTCTATATTTGCAAGACCATTTTAAATCCAGATAATTTTCACCTGGTTTATAGCATAACTCCAAAAGTAGTGGAACCACAATGAATAAGCAGCAGTCCTAGTCTAATCTCTTAAATATACCATCACTGAGTGTATTGGTGTTACACAGTAAGGTTTTGGTAGTAGAGGGATGGACTGCAGTGGTGGCTTCTATGAGAAGATGCCATAAGAAGATGATAAGGAAAAAAATTCTTCACGGAGAGGGTGGTTAGGCATTGGAACAGTCTGCCCAGGGAGGTGGTTGAGTCACCTTCCCTGGAGGTGTTTAAGGTGAGGGTGGATGAGGTACTTAGGGGCATGATTTAGGGATTGGTGGGAACGGTTGGACTCGACGATCCAGTGGGTCTCTTCCAACCTGGTTATTCTGTGTGATTCTGTGATAAGATGTTTCCATGTGGGACAGACACTAAAGGAGGCTTTCTGGAGGACTGTATTAAAAATGAAACATAATCCCCACTCCTCATACCCCTGAATGCTTGGACAGGAGAGGAGCTGGGAATGAAGCTGAGCCTGTGAAAAATGAAGGGGTCTGGAGTAGGCTGTTTTGTTTTAATTCTTATTGTCTTACTTTGTTAAAAGCAATTGGGAATAAATGAAATTAGTTTCCAATAGTTAAATCTGTTTTGCCCATGATAGTAACAGGTAAGTAATCTCCCTGTCCTTATGCGAAGCCATTAGGCTGGGCATTAGAAAAAATTTTTCACAGAAAGAGTCATTGGGCACTGGCAGAGGCTGCCCAGGGAGAGGGTTGATTCACCTTCCCTGGAGGGGTTTAAGGCACGGGTGGACAAGATGCTAAGGGACATGGTTTAGTGTTTGGTAGGAATGGTTGGACTCGATGATCCGATGGGTCTCTTCCAACCTGGTTATTCTATGATTCTATGATTCCATGCAATTTCATTGTATTTTCTCTACCTGTCTTGTTGATAGAGGGGTGTGATAAAGAGGCTTGGTGGGCACCTGGTGACCAGCAAACAGCAACTCACCACACTAAGTTAAATTCTTCAACAGTTAGAATATCAATACTGATTTCCTGAGCCACTATTGCAAAGGTGGATTTGTTTATTGTTAAAGCTTTAAATATCCATTTACTTTTGACATATACAGGTGGGAAAGCAGGAACACAAGGACCTTTATTTCTGTCCCCTTTCTATTTCTGGCTTGACTAGGTTATCTCATCATGTGAAGGGGGCATAGCAATGTGCTTTGGGTGAGAACAACTTAATTGACACAACAACAATCCTGAGAGGCATTCATGTTCCTGATATAGATTGTATTTAGAGATCATCACACTAGTCTTTTGGGATAGGACCATCCATCTTAATTAAAAGGTCACAATCTTGCACAAAGCTATATCACCATGGTGTAGATTACTACTACTCTCAGTGGTAAATATTAGTTGTATAACAGTAAAAATGTACTTGACTGTTCCATAACAATAAAATATAACAACACAGAAGTTACATTCATCACATCCCAAAATGCTGCAGTCTATCAAAACATTAACAGTTCAAAACACTAAAGAGGTCTAAATCTAAAGAAATGTACTGGGAACAATGAAACAGCCTATGTGATAGCTATGAGGGAAAAGGTTTGTGCTGCACAGTTAAATAAAAATATGCTTTATGGATGTTTATTGTCAAATAATTCCCTTCACAGTCATTTAGCCTTCATCATTCTGATACAAGCCTACGGAATAGATAGGAGAAATACCTGCCTGTGACAGTAGACGTAATATATCACATTATACTGACACTGGAAAAAGTTAAGTACATCTGTAGTTGTTATAATACTGAGGCACTAGTGCAAAACACAACGGTGTTCAGTAATTTCTAAGAACAAACATGAGGGGGGAAAAAAGGATCTATCTAGCACTAGAGTGACAAACTGGCGCTGCTGAGGGAAACACAAATGAAAACATATTAGAAAAGTGCCCAAAGCAGGCATATCAAGCTTCAAATATTTCAAAAGAATATGACAACTCAGAATATGTAAGAGCAATGAAAGTCAAAGAGGATTAGAATTAGAATTGTTAGTATGTTAAAATCGACCTAGCACTATGTAAGGAAGTTATGAGAAATTTTCTCCTACTGAAAGGCCTCACAACTGCAGCATGAAGCCCAATTCTTGGTACTTAAAGAGTGAAAAATTAATAGAACTAGATTTACAATATTTTCCTTTTCTGTTCAGAAATATCCCAGCAGCACATGAGTATCTTACATGAGATAGAGATGACCAAGGACTCAATAAGTCTAATTGAAGTGCCTGGCTACTTGTTATCTTTTCAAAGAGAAGTTTGCTGCTAGCTGGTGTCATAGCTGCCTCCTAGTGACACCGGTAACGCTCAACTTGAGCCAGAGAATCCTATAAGTATTAGCACTATCAACACATCCCTAGAGCTCGAATTTCCAAGTAAGGCAGAAAAAAGCATAAGAGTATAGATCTGAGCTGCAGAAACTGTCACTGTTTCCATGGATATATTTATTATTAAATGAAAAAAAAAAAAACCCTGTTAGTGTCATATTAAATCCTGACATAGTCACACAATCCAATTTTCAGCAGTAATTCTGATTTCAGGTTCTACTTAGACTTCCTAATTCTGTCCTCTGCAGGGTGTATACTTTTGACAGGACAAACACGTGGACTTTAGCACTGATCAGAGGCAAACTTCTAAAAACTATGGCTTTATTTAGACTAGGCTTTTTAGAATTCTAATCTAAAAAAGCATATGAGTAGTTCTGTTAACTTCAGATATCCATCTATTCAAATGTTGTGCTGTAATGGAAATTGTGTATCCAAACGAAAACACTGAGCCATCAAGGAAATAGATACTGGGTGATTTGTTAAGAAGGGATCATCCTCAATCATTTATAAATGAAAATGCAGTAAATGTTAACTATTTTATCTTTGATGTGCACAAGTAAGATAGGAGCATATTTACAATTTTTTGTAAGTATAGCACAACAGAAGATTATGTTCTCACCTAGTTTAGGCTGGACATTTGGTTCATTTATAACCACGAGCTTCCATAAATCTTTTGATGTGCACACTTTTCAATATTTATGCAAATCTTAGCACTTGAAAGCCTAGAAATTCCACAACAGAATGAAAACTTTAATTTCTGTAGGTGATCATTAAAGATCTAGCACTGGGTTCCTTAGATGTGTTGAAAAATGTCTCAAAAATACTTTGACCTAGGTGAATGCAGGAGGAGCACTTGGTGTTGTTGAATTCATTTTTGGTGTTAGAATTCAGCTGAAAGAAATCCTCTCATTTTGTAAGCCATATGCCAATGATGCGAGTTAATTTTTCACTGTATTACAAAATCAGTTCTGAATATTAAGACAAATGTCGGCACACATGAACTACTGTAATGACATTTTTAAAATACATCTATTTAATTTGATACCCTTTTCTTCTGCACCATCGGTTTATCAAATTAATTATACTATACTGTGGGGAAAAGAAATAGCATGATATAACCAGAGGTAAATGAGTATTCACTCTGTATGAATTTTTGTTAGTGTCAATCATGTATATATTCTTGCCTTGCTTTTTTATTAGGTGATTCTTTTTCATATGATTGCTACATCAGTTTTATGGTTAGCTAAATTTTGATTAGTTTTTTCAGTGCTTTGTTTTGACATGTTTGAATCTGTCTGTAAATCTGACATTTGTAAATTTGCATTTCCTTGATAAACTACTGGCAGGATATAGAATTTTGCTCCTATACTAATTATATCACCTCTGATCTGACAAAGAAGGCAGAGGAGCAACTCATCTTAAAACCCAGTATTCCTGAGTTAATGTATTGCCATGTACTTTCTGTAGGTGTTAAGGATGATAATAAAGGAATCATATTTCTTCTCTACACAGAGCTTTTTTTTTTTTTTCCCATTTATGCACTCAACTACAGTTGTCAATCAATTTCAGTCACACATTTCTAATATTATTCTAAGGGAAAAGACTGGATAAATCTGAGCAGAGATTTTTACATGCTTATCGAAATACATTTATTTAAAAAGAGAGGAAATCAAAAATTTACAGCGTAAATTAAATTTTAAGATGGTGAACACCTTAGCAAAGTCTGTATCTACAGAGCTGCAATATACTGAAGTCTTAATATATTGGTTGTCTTCGTTTCCAAAGCATTAATTTTTAAGCAATTAATTATATTCTTCTGACATCAGTGCCAGGGAAAGTCAAGGAGCAGGTGATCTTGAGTGTGATCATGAAGCACGTGCAAGAGAACCAGGGGATCAGGCCCAGTCAACACAGGTTCACAAAAGGCAGGTCTTGCCAAACTAAACTGATCACCTTCTATGACCAAGTGACGGGGCTGCTGGACGAGGGAAAGGCTGTGGATGTATCTTCTTGGATCTCAGTAAAGCCTTTGGCACAGTTTCTCCCAGCATTCTGCTATGGAAACTGTCAGCCAGGTCCTGCACTTGGGACACAACAACCCTGAGCAGCTCCAGACTAGGAGAAGCCTGGCTGGAAAGCTGCCTGGAGGAGAAGGACCTGGGGGTGTTGGTTGACAGCGACTGAACATGAGCCAGCAGGGGCCCAGGTGGCCAAGAAGGCCAGTGGCATCTTGGCTTGGATCAGAAACGGCGTGACCAGCAGGTCCAGGGAGGTTCTTCTCCCTCTGGACTCGGCACTGGTGAGACCGCATCTCGAATCCTGTGTTGAGTTCTGGGCCCCTCACCACAAGAGGGATGTTGGGGCTCTGGAGCGAGTCCAGAGAAGAGCAACGAAGCTGGTGAAGGGGCTGGAGAACAGGCCTGATGAGGAGCGGCTGAGAGAGCTGGGGGTGTTTAGCCTGGAGAAGAGGAGGCTGAGGGGAGACCTCATTTCTGACGGAAAGGGTCATTGGGCACTGGCAGAGGCTGCCCAGGGAGGTGGTTGAGTCACCATCCCTGGAAGTGTTTAAAAGATCAGTGGATGAGATGCTGATGGACATGGTTGAATGTTTGATAGGAATGGTTGGATTCAATGATCCAGTGGGTCTCTTCCAACCTAGTGATTCTATGACTGTATGATTCTCTTATATTAAGTCAATTCCTGTTCTACAAATAAAATGCTAGGATGCTTCAACATATTTATACATAAAACTGTTCCTTGAATATATATACATTGAAAAACACTTTTTTATCTGTGCAGAGCAATACTGAAGTTCTCACACTCAGTGTACTGTGTACGTTTCTCAAATGACAGAATGATATCTTCTATTCTTGAGAGCCACATAATCATAATGGCAGCCACAATACCTTTTAGAAGATTCTTATTGAGAAGTTCCTTCCTGTTTCATTACTATGAAAGTTGGGTGACGAATATGGACAAGAAAACATGCAAACTTTTAAGTTCAGGGGGGTTAAAATTTAGTGCAATGGTATTGGTTGTAACACTGAGAATGTCAAGATTCAACTAATTTAAGATGACATACTTTGTATGTTATTTTTCTTATGCATATATTCTATTAGTTCAGTGGAGGAGTTATTGAGATGCATATCCAGGAAAGAAGGACTTTGCTTCTGGGACTGGCTACTTTCATATTGCTGTCTGGACTTTTCTGAGATACCAGGATGATCAGTCAAGTGGAGGTAAGAAAGACTCACACCTATATTGAAAAAGAGCAAAAGGAATTGTCACATTGGGATTGTTTTAGCTTCAAGGCCAAGTTAGCATGAGGACTAAGATTCATCAGTAAGTAGCTTGCATTGACCCCTTCCTTACATTAACATAAAACTTCTTTTGCTTTTATGACACACCCATCCCACTAGCATAAATAAACCACACAAGCCTACAAAGTCAAAATTGCTTACAGTCTCCCAGAGGGAAGAACCACGGGTAGCATCCCCGGCAAGCTGTCTGGTTACCAGGAGAGATACAGGTGGAGCTCATCTGCTTACATGCCATGCATGTTACGATGGCAAGCGCATGAATTATGGGGAGATGCTTGGGAAATCCAGAAAAATATACCTGGCCCCAGAGGAGCTTACTGCAGTACGCCTGTTTTAAAGACTTTAAAGTGTTTGGCCACTGTTATTACTGTGAAGAAGCACAGGCAAAATCAAAAACCTGGGCTAAAATCAGAAACCTGAAATAATACCAGAATCACAGAAGTAAACACCAGAAGCCAAGCTTGAATGGTAATAGGTAAGAAAGATCTCGCAATAACCATTGATTTATTACCCACACATGAAAACCATAAAGGCAGTAATAGTAAATGGTATCTCTTATTGAAAGTCATGAGTTAAAATATATTATAAAGGTCCAATCACACCTGAAAAAATTCCACCATAGAACATGGCACTTGAGTCGCTTTTATTTTTTATTCAGAATGGTGGTTTGAGACAGCTTCACTTAGCACTTGAAGAAGTTAATATAACAGAAGAAATTATTTTCTTTCTGCTATGAATTATTACATCTCAAATGAGAGGTAAAACTGGACTGATACACAGTAAACATCTTATGTTATCTTCAGAATCTTAAGTCTGATCCCCAAAGAGACTTGCTCTCTCAGCACAAACATTTCTTATTAGTATGTAAAGTGATGATTTTCCACAGGGTCAGTTTAGCCTATTTGCTTTTTCCCTCCTTCTTCTTGTGTTTTTTTATTTAGTTGGTTTCTAAAGAGATGGGCACTTCAGATCTTGGAGTCTTCCTGCAGGCTGAGAAAGGTGAACTTCCAAGAAAGTGTTTAAACTCCTTAATCTAACAGACATCAGCCTGAATATTTTCAACCGCTGTCCCCTTTGAAAATTAACAGATCTTGCTTCCCTAACAATCCTCTTCCCTCCCTGCTTTCATTGTATATGTAGCTATATTCCAGCCGTAGTACAGGTGCTAACAAGAGGTGGAACAGCTATAATGCAGCTGCACTCAGGAGCACGAAAGAAACATTTGTACTAATTTTGGCTGCTTCAGTTTTGTCAGCTCAGCTGTAACTGTGTTAGGTGCTCTGTGAGTACCTCCCACACATCTTCAGGAAAGAAAAGATGAAACTGCGCAAGGAAGCTATTTAGAGAAAGCACTTCACTCTTCACTTTCTAGCACAGGTTGCTCAAGAACTACAAAGGACTGGTATATTAGTCAGTAAGACAGCACTGTACCCTGCCTCAAAGGTGCACATAAAACTTAAGTGTTTTTCTTTAACTGTTTTACATTTCTTTTTCAGCTAGGTTTTTTTACAGACACTTCACTGGACATTGCAGACTAAATCAATGTGATCACAATAAAGTTCCTTCTGCTTTCAAAGCAGAACCAAACTATGGATAAAACTGCTGCAGTCAGCCTGTAGCTGTTCTTTGGAAATAATTGACTTCTTTGCTGTTCAAGAGAAAACAGAGGAACAAGATACGGTTAAATCTTGTCAGTAGCAGGAAAATAAATGGAGTTTGTGCTTACAGTGCGTTGCCTTCAGTTTGATCAACATCTTCAGCATAAGAAAAGTGAAAATGCCAGCCACAAGAAACAATATTTTTCAACTACACGTTCTTGTTCTTTTAACAATGAATGAGGGCCAGAAAGAATAGATGAACTAAAAGGAATACCCTGTCTCAACTTAACTTTTCATTTGTTTGCCATAAAAGTCAAAACTTTCTGTAAGTTTTAAAAATAAATGTCAGGAAGGTTTCCTGTACCTCCCTCTAAGGCATAGAACCTAATTAGCTTTCGCTAATAGTAAACTCCCTCTCCAAGTGCTTATGCGTGAGAAGAAGCATCAATATCTTTACTGGAAGAACAGAAGCACAGCGATGTGTTTGTTTAGATTCCTGCAAGTTAGTGACAGATTAGGAAGAAATCTTTTATGTCCCACTGTAAGGTTTTATCCATGATAACTTTCAGGCACCAGATGATTTCTGAAGGTTTTTTTCACTATGTCTCATTTTTTCTACAGTAGTTCTTATTCTGCAGGTAAATAAAAAGGGCTGCTATTCTACAGCTGCTCCATGGAGACTTGATCTTGCTTACTGCTAATAATTTTTAGCTACATCAAAAAAATTATTTTTCTTAGTCCCACCCTTAGATTCTCCATTTTACATTCCAGTTACCATCTGATTTAAGAAAAGTGTATTTTGACTGTAGTCATCCAGTTACAAGATCGCCTTTATATACAGCTATGTAAAAATGTGGCCATTGAACATTTTCAGAACAGGTAAATATATAGCTGTGAGACATGCTTGTATGAGTTTACATTTCTTAATCCAATTTCTTGTTCTCCTTCTCCAGTTTGTTAGAGCCCACAGGTATTATTTATCAGAAATATTAAGAATATTCCTTTTAAATTCTTCGAAGGCCTGCTTCTCTGATGATATTGTTCCATCCCAGATCCTTATGTAAAAGTTATAGCAATGACTACTGAAATATTTTTCAGTAGAGTAAGATGCTTTTCAGTCATGACTGGTAGTTTATTAGGAACGAAATATCTGCAACGGGGGGCTAAGTTACATCTTTTGCTTCTGCAAATACTTCACACTGTGAATGGATGTGGTTGAAGTTTAGGGTCTGGTCTTGCTTCTTTCCATTAAACAATATACAATTTCAAAACAAGAAACTTTG
Organism: Clamator glandarius; assembly: GCA_033459285.1. NCBI lineage: Eukaryota > Metazoa > Chordata > Aves > Cuculiformes > Cuculidae > Clamator > Clamator glandarius. The sequence continues at coordinate 1,275,055 of JAUNZM010000265.1, forward strand.
CTAGAACAAGTATTATCAAGCTTATCTAAAATGAGTAGAGGTCATTTCAACTGCTTCCAGTTTGTTTCCCAGGTATGAATTGTGACCAGCAGTGTGTTTAATGTTTGATCCCCATGAGAACAATTTTGGAAGAAAAAGACTGTCTAACACATCAAGCTTTTTGTTCAAATGCCTAAAATTAGTTCAAATCACACATATACAATTTGAGTCTGAGAGTTTTGAAAAATACTTGTGTATATATAAGACTTATTCAGTTACTCTATAGCCAAAGGAGACAATGTTTGGCAAATGTAAAATTATTTTTGTACCTAAACATTTACTAGATACTTTCCACCAAAAGATGACCAGAATATGTAATATTTCAAGGGATTACTGCTCTGCTTATAGTGCTGACACAGCAGAGAGTTTTTGAGCAGATCAGACTTTTACCAAATGCTGATAATTACTTTCCCTTCACCTGAGATCATTGAGTGTTAAGCAAGTGAAGGATCTAGTCGGGGAGATTTCCTTGACAGTTTATGGGAGTAAAAAGAGAAGCTCCAATAGACAATTGATCCATTTTCTCCTAGTTGTCCAGTTTCAGATAAACGGAATTGGTTTTGGCAGCTCTGCTTTCTTTCCAAGATTTACCAAGAAACTCTAAATCACAAGCTCAGACTGAACACCTAAAGATTGATGAAGACAGGTGACATAAACCACTACTAGTATTTAAGACATACAGAGCTGAATTTAATTCCTAGAGTCAAATCTCTCTTTTCTTCATAGTATTCTCTCAAATCCTACTCCTGCTGAGAACCTGTAATTCCAAGACAGGTGAATTTTTTTTTTAAATTGTCAGATAGTTCAGATATCTAGGTGGTATAGCAAGTATTGCCCCTCTGAAGCAAAACCACATATTATGACATATGTGGATCAATACAACAAAAAATAATTTTATTCTAGCTGCATAGTAAAGAAGAGAAAGTGGAAACTGGAAAAACAAAAAGACAAACTGATCCCTTGACCCCTTCTTTTCAAAGGTGTCATGCATTTCACATGTCAATTTCTGAATACTCAAATATGGTCACGGGAAACCTATTTTCAGAGGTGCTCACCTGTAGTTCTTTTTGGATCCAAAAATTAACCCAAGGCTCAGTTTTTGTAGAGGTTAGGCTGTCATTTTAGAACATGGGAAATGAAGGGTGTGGTCCATTCTTCAATGCCTACTGAAAAAAAAAAACAATTCAGAATACACGGAAATCTAGCCCTGCTCTTTCTGGCAATCCAGTCTTAAACATAATTTCTGAAGGGTCATAGGGAGAAACAGTCCAAGAATTTTTACTGAGGAAATATTTCAGCTGAACGACACTCCACAAAAGGCAACCTGTCCAATTGTGTTACTTTCTCTGACAGAAGGGGCTGTTGGGGGGGTCAGGGGCAATTGTATCATCAGTTTGTTTATTTGGCGAGGCAGATAACAGGGCTTTTAGTAAGTTGTAGACATTTATTTGGAGTAGTCACAACGGTAAACATGACATGCAAAGCCCTGAAAGGTGGACACGTGGTTTATATCAGCTGTTCACATCACTGCTAGCTGAGCTTCAAATTAGTCACACTGTGTAGGTAAGTCTAATCTCTGCATTAATCTCTTACTGCTGCTTTCCAACTCCATGTGTTGTCATTTGACAGCCTAATGTTGTTCCTTGAATAGCATTTAATTCAGGCAGTTTTGAAAGTCAGCAATGTGGAGAATGAAGCAGTGCCAGCAAGCTAGGAAAAAACAAGCAGCTCAAAAGAAGGTATTTCAGTACATCATCTAAATATGTTCAGCATCCATAGCAATGTCATATTATTCCATGAGAAATTACTACGGTGATGTGAAAGAGAAAGGAAAAAAACCCATTATTTTAACTACAAATGCAATTGATTTGAAACTTATGAGCCTAAAATTCAGGAAATGACCTTGAAAATTTTTACCAAAAAAGGCAATATGATCTGATATTTTATTTTCTTTATGTAATATCTATGATTTTATAAAATATGTACAAATAAGAGTGATGGGAGGGTGTTACATATCTATCTGTCGTATAGCCTTTATCCTTATAGGAAAAGAAAATACTTGTCACTACATGCAATGTCAACCAGTATTTTACAGAGGGCCTCTCCAGTGGCTTGCACAGCTTTTATAAGATAAACTTTTCTAAGTGCACTTTATCTGTTAATAGGTGGTTTGTGAATGCATAATATCTGCATACTTCAGCAGCAGTATGCATAGTTCTGTTAACAGAATTTTTTAAGCATAGAACCGCTCCAAAGAGAAATATAAATTTGTACTGTCATTTTTTCCTTAGCTTCTTTGAACTGTAAAGACAAAGTAAGAACAAAGTATTAGTTATAAATTAAAATAGCCATTAAATATGTTTATAGATGCAATCACCCAATCCTAAATACATTTATGATATCACATTTAAAACTTCATAGAGCTTAATTCAATTAATGTAAAATGTATTTATCCTTTCTTTTAGGTAATCTCATTTTTAACCTGTTTCCAATTAAGAAAGAATCTGTACCTGCAAAGACAAAGATATTGTCTGTCTCAAAAATATTTTTTTTTCACAGAAGTAACTCAGTCTTGATCTTTGCAGGTTCAGCAATAAGAAAATTAAATGCAGACAATGATTATTCTCTATCTTTAATTATAAAAATACAAGTCTTCAACAAACAGCACAAGGAGACAGAGTATTCCTCCTTTCAAAGCAACCTCGTCCTTAAGAGTCTGTGATCCATATCAACCTTTCTAATTGTCTTCATATTCATTGCCACAAAATACTTTTCACCCACGCTGCTGTCATCTAGATTTTCGTCTCTTAAGATCAGGACTGCCTTTTTTGTTATAGCCTCCATAAACACCATGAAACCTGATTTATCTTGGTAACATTGGAATAGATGTACCATAACACAGTGAAAAAGAGATTAGATGTGTAATAAATACATATTTTAATGGAATAATATTAGCTATTAAATCCATTTATGGACAGGATAACTCGACCCAAAATCTATTTATTTAACAGCTTAAATATAACAGATAATTTATATATATATACGTATTTATCTTTCTACTAGTCTATCAAAACATCTTTAAATATCAACAACATTGAAATTCAACTAAAATAAATGGTGTACCACTGAAAACATTCTTTAACTTAAGTTCTTTTCCTTTATTTTTATGTCAGTTATTTGAAGACACTCTATGAAAATTCTTTATATTCTTTTGAACAAAATAGCCAATTCAAAACAAAATTATTCCTCTAAGTTCTTTCCTTCCAATGAATCTTGTAGCTTCAGAATAGCTAAGTACAGCTAGATAAAAGAAAACATTTGTTTTTCTATGTGTCTTGTTACTGTAATTTTTCTGTAATTTAGACTGCTCTAAAACTTAAGCCAAAGAGAATAAAACATTCATTTCATATAAAGACCACAACTTTAAACCATTCAAAATTCCATAGGATCAAGAATCACAAAAGAGAAAAATGTTTTCCTTTTTACCTTACAGGTATATTGCACAGTCCTGCAGTCCTACTCCTGTTAGAAAGTCAAGATCCTCATTAAGTTTGACACCAAACTTTGAACTTCAGTTGCTCTTCACAGTAGAGACACTTTCCTGAATCAAGACCATACTATAAGATAGGATACTTGAATCTTAAGATAAGCAAACATGTTTAAAATGGGTTAGGTATCTGGCTAGGATCTGGGTCTATAAACTGCATCCCAAAACTGAACTACATGACATGTTACTTTGATTTAAATGGCCTAAGATCCACAGCAAAGTAATTACATTAAATCAAATAATATTCTATTTTATTTGGTTCAATTTCTTCAGATTAAAAAAGCAGGAGAATTTGTATCTTTCAATATAGTGGCTGTTTCTTCAAAATTACCCAAAGACACAGAAGTCCTTAATTCAAACATTTAAGGTGGGAAACATTTACTTTTTCTGTAGATGCAGCAGTCAGTATCAAAACCACAACCTGAATATTATCAACATCTCCCCAGGATTCCGCTCCACAAAGCCAGTTTGAGTTCAAACTCATAATAACCTGTCGCTTTCTCTGTCATTTTTATGCAGGTATAAATTGTCCTCTCCCCAAAAAGAAATCCATTCTTGACTAGCATTTTCCTGGCACACTCTTGCGTGACGACTGTACCTGCAACAAGGCTTGGCACCTGACCAGATTATTCTGGTGTCAATTTACCTTAGACTTGATGGAATTTCCTGATGGAGCCTGTAATTCTTGTCTTTCTGTGGAGCCAGAACAGGTGATGTTCAATCTCCATGGGCTAGATGACAAGACAGTAGTCTGGGTCATGTCGTACTAGAAACAAAGGGTGGAAATGAAGCTGGCAGCTGAGATGGGAAGCTGTGGCCCATTCCACTTTCCTTGCACAAAATACCTGGAGTCCATTCAGAGGAAACAAAACACAAGCCGTGTCTTAGAATTAAAAAAGAGCGCATCTGCAGCTTCCGATGTGTAACTGTCCAGACTCTAAACAGGAAAAATAGGTTCAATAGGGAAAAATTCAGCTCATGAAGAAAGGCTTTTTCTATACTTACATGACCCTTTGGTCATTCTTCATTGTCATCTGCCCGAGATACTTGTAAAACAGAGTAAAAATGCTTAAGAAATGTTTTAAAGATGTCATTAACCAAACAAATACTAGCCTGACAGCAAAGTAAAAGGCCATTAAACAGCTGAAAGCCTGTCGTGTGATGAGCTTTATACCTTTAATTAACTCGTTTTCTTGAAAAACATATGCTGTGTTTCAGATGTTAACTATATCTCTCAATTGCTATAAAATAGTATAGGACTTCTGTCCTTTTTTTACGTAAATGGATGCTCATGAATACAGGAGAGAAGACAAATCCTTTGCTTAGTGAAAGGAAATTAAATACTATATTGAACAGGTAAACTTCTTCCACAAGCCTTTTCCAATGCAGGATCTGACATTCAGATAATGAAACTGTGATTCTAAGGTTTTCATGACCTCCGTATTCCAAAAAACTCAAAGGATGCTTTTCAGAATTATGCAATAAGACAGATATCGTCTTCCGACCATGGCTGGCCATTGATTTGCAGATATCTCCCATTTTTATTTATTTCACAACAAAGAAGAAAACAGAAAATCTCCTTCTATTTGCATATAGGAGGTTTGTTCAGAAGGAAACTTCCACTGGAATTACCAGGATTGTCATGACTCATTGCCTGTACCTTCCCTTTAATCCCAGATCTTCTGGAATGCTTATTCTTCCAAAAGAAGGTACTCCAGCCACAGCAAGGCAGACTTGGAATCTGCATCTGAAGAGCAAGGGCAGTCCTCTGAAGATTCTCAGTCATACTGAAAAGTTCTTTTGACTTTTGTCAGTTCCTTTCAGCCTAATCCTAGCAACTCTCTCAGGAGGTTGTCTTGGGGAACCATATCTGATTATAACCATGGGAAATACCCCACGGTTTTACATACAATTCTCAATTATTCTGCAATTTCCATACACTTAGTCATTCAGCCCCTAAAAAAACCACATAATAAGTATCCATTTTCTATTGAAGCAGAAGAGTTTATAGGCAGAAAGGACTTGTATAAATTGTTTATTACACGCAAGACTAGAGAATTACAAAACATTAACATTTAGATTTAATTTAAATTGACTCATCCTGTTGTTCCTCTTCAAAGTTTTACAGATACCTGTTCGAGACAAGAAATATTAATGCATTAATACTGATCAAATGCAAGAGGAATATTAATTTCAGAGTGAGCTGCTTGCTGAATTATTTACTAAAAACTCTGCAGAGCAAGATTCTTGGAGGAAAATGCCTGGTCAAGATGCCATAGCAACGACTTGTCTCTTTAGTGCCATTTTACAATCATTTCTCATGGGTAAGATTATCTGCATTTTTTTCACAAGTTACTGTATCAACACATACAAACTAACATCACAGAAGAAAACCATTTAGCACCTAATGCACTTAATTTGACAATCTAACAGACTCACTGGAAACACAGATTCCTGGAAAAAAATTGTGGATATTACCTTTGTTTTTAATATCATCATATATATTCTCTCAGTCAAAAGTGACAGGTATGTATCTTGAAGGGTGGAAGAAGTGGTTCTGCTTTGTCCAGCCTGGGCACTTGCCTCAGTCTCCTGCTTCCCCTCCTATATCACCATCTGGCCAAAGAGTGAATTATTATCAGGTCTTAAGAAAAGGTCTGAAGTAATAAATGCGGCTGTTAATATTTCATACAAGAATAGAATCATAGAATAGTTAGGGTTGGAGGGACTTAAAGATCATCTAGTTCCAAACCCCCTGCCATGGACAGGGACATCCCACTAGATCAGGTTACCCAAGACCACATCCAACCTGGCCTTGAACTCCTCCAGGGATGAGCAGCCACATCTTCCCTGGGCAACCTGTTCCTGTGCCTCACCACCCTCGTGGTGGAGAAACTCCATGCTCCAGTCATGGGATTTGTCCCATCACGTTTCTGTGGTGGCAACTAGATCATAGCTTTCTAGTTTCTCAACAAACTTGGTTTTGAACAGGCAGTTTGAAGCATGTATGAGCAAGTGCTAAATAAAGGGACGAGTAAATTAATTTCACTTTTCTGTGTACCTCTTGCTATAGGTTAACCCATGGTTTTTAATATCCCCCTCTGAACCTGTTAGGACTTTGCAATTTTCATGCAAGACACTGTAAATGGAATTTTTTAACTTCCCAGCTTAATTCTCACCCTTCAGCATTTCACTGCAGTGTAGTACCCAAGTGATGTTGTACAGATGTTCCTGCTGGTTTAAGCACCATGGTCCTTTTGTAATACAGAATTAAGCTATGCGAATACTGTCAAGCATGTGTATTTTCAATCATATTTCTGCATTTGTTAAGTGCTCTTTTCCTCTTGATATTTTTTCCTCTGAAGACAATTTTACCCATTCAGCCTAAAATATTAACCTTAGTACAATATTTTTTTGAAAATATATATTTAGGTTACCGGTATTCTTTTGGTTTCATTCTTTTTTATTGTTTATTTATCAGCATATATTATTAATTAGCAATCTGCTAAGTCAAATAAACTAAGACTAAGCTATTTTGTAATAAAAGCAAAGTTGTGAAAATCTGCTTCAAGATCTGATGCTGGAAACAGGTTGCAGATCTAGCAAACATAACGTCTGTGGTTTGGGAGAGCACATAAACAGAGGTTCAAATATGACTTAGATAGTGATATAGGTAAGATTTGCTGCTGTTATTACTTTTCAAACTTAAAAGTACAGGGATACTTGTATCTAAGAATACATGTAACTGTTTTTTGAAAGTAACACGAAGAAAGTGTTAGCGTTAGGTAGGGGAAAGCCTAGGAGTGAGAGAATAAACATGATAGTAGTCTACGAAAACACTTTCATATATACTACCCTAATGTCAGAAATTAGACAAAGGCAAATCAGAAATCACTTCTGGTTTCTGAAGAAAAGAGGAAGACATTGACAAGAAGGGCAATGGTAAAGTATATTCTAGTTACCTAAACACATCAGATACATGGAAAGTCATAGAATCATAGAATCACGAGGTTGGAAGAGACCCACTGGATCATTGAGTCCAACCATTCCCATCAGTCACTAAACCATGTCACTCTGCACCTCATCCACCCATCCCTTAAACCCCTCCAGGGGAGGTGACTCAACCCCCTCCCTGGGCAGATTCTGCCAGTGCCCAATGACCCTTTCTGTGAAATTTTTTTCCTAATGTCCAGCCTAAATATCTCCTGCTGGAGCTTGAGGCCATGCCCTTTTGTTAACTACAACTAAATAACTGCTGTCTTAAGCCAATACAGATGCTCCTCATTTCACATGCTCAAAGACCTTTCACCAAAAGACAGAAGTATTATCTTCAGTGTTTAAAAACGGACTTTCCTTCATATTTCAACTATTGACTGTGTCCAGCAGTAATTCTGCTCCCTGGAATGATGCCTCTAAAGTCATTGAGGGAGAAGTAGAAAATATACTTCTTTATGAGTAAGCAGAACTTCACCAATTGAATTCACAATAATCCCAAGAATAAGTGAACAGGTGCACAGTAAAGTTGTGGAAATACATGGGAAGAGGTTTCTATGTCTCTGGTTGGGCTTTTCTACTTTTATCCAGTAGCTTGCGTGTAAAGAATACCATGGAGGAGAAGGACCTGGGGGTGTTGGTTGACAGCGACTGAACATGAGTCAGCAGTGGCCTAGGTGGCCAAGAAGGCCAATGGCATCTTGGCTTGGATCAGAAACGGGGTGACCAGCAGGTCCAGGGAGGTTCTTCTCCCTCTGCACTCGGCACTGGTGAGACCGCTCCTCAAATCCTGTGTTGAGTTCTGGGCCCCTCACCACAAGAAGGATGTTGAGGCTCTGGAGCGAGTCCAGAGAAGAGCAACGAAGCTGGTGAAGGGGCTGGAGAACAGGCCTGATGAGGAGCGGCTGAGAGAGCTGGGGGTGTTTAGCCTGGAGAAGAGGAGGCTGAGGGGAGACCTCATTGCTCTCTACAACTACCTGAAGGGAGGTTGTGGAGAGGAGGGAGCTGGGCTCTTCTCCCAAGTGACAGGGGACAGGACGAGAGGGAATGGCCTCAAGCTCCGCCAGGGGAGATTTAGGCTTGAGATGAGGAAAAAATTCTTCACGGAGAGGGTGGTTAGGCATTGGAACGGTCTGCCAAGGGAGGTGGTTGAGTCACCATCCTTGGAGGTGTTTAAGGTGAGGGTAGATGAGGTACTTAGGAGCATGATTTAGGGAATGGTGGGAATGGTTGGACTCAACGATCTGGTGGGTCTCTTCCAACCTGGTTATTCTGTGATGGAGAGGGTCTATTCCAAACCCAGCCTTAGCTGAGAGTTTTGAACCTTCTCTTTAATACTAGTATCTTCTCTACTAAATTCTCCAATTTGATATAATTAAAACACACTGATACTTTTTTCTCATCCTCAGGTTTAGTCATTGTCATTTGCTATCTCAGCCTCAATGGCTGTATTAGACTCTTTGTCAAAAGCTGGAAAATCTTCAGCTGATATTGCCTTATAGTTATGCATCTCTATACCCAGATGGTTAACAAGTTTTGAAAGACCTCAATACAAATCACTGTCGTACCAAAAGCAGAAGGGAATTGAGGAAGAATACTTGGGAAATCTTGTGTGAGAGCTAAGCACCCTACAAGCTGTAAGGAAGACAAAAACTCTTCCTTTAGAAGAAAGTGAGGACCTTCATAGTAAAAGCAAGTTAAATTTTGTCTTAAGGAAGATAAATTTTGTAAAGTGAAAATTTTGAAAATCTACTTTTTGTTGTGAGTCTTCATGGCTATCTGTTAATCTGTATTAAAATATGCAGGCACAAAAAGGAACATTTCGTAAGAGAATGCACAAGTATTCTTACAAAACTTTTGATCTCCCTTCACACAGAAATTGTTGCCATGGATCTGACAAAAATATCTTCCATGCTACAGACACAAATTAAAATTTCATTGACAATTCTTCTATTTTAGAAAATAAAAATATTAGTTAATAAAAAAGCGTAACTGTTCTGCACAACGTGGAAATGTAAGTTTAGAAACCAGGGGATTTATATTTAACCCAAATATTTTCAGTGGCTATTTGCAAGGCTTCTTCCAGTACAAGAGATTTAAAAGGGATGATTTCTTACAAAACACTGATATAAATATATAAAAATAAAGCAGAAGGAAAACTTCATAATTATATGATTCTTAAATCTGACTCCATACTTCTGGAATCACTCCCTAGATACATCATGATACACAAAATAAATGGGCCTCTTCAAATTAAATTATTCCCTTTCAGTCCTACGCAATTCTTTTCAACTGATAAGGAAATTGTGTGGGTAGGGGGAGTTAGCTGGCTGGAAGGTTACTGAGAGACTGCGCACTATCTGCTTAATCAATAGCACTCATACTAGAACTCTTGTAAAGTTCTGTTTTTAAAGAAAAATAAATAAATGCTAAACAAAACCACTAATGCAATAGTCTTATGGGTCATCTTGCTTAAATTTATTGTTTATTTGCAAAGGATACCAGGCAGGAAAAATTGCATGTAGCTTTTACTTGGAAAAAAAACATAATGTGAAGTAGAAGCGCACAAAGTATCTGTAAAAAAACATGTGGCTTCTTTGAATAATAGCTTTTGAAAAATATTAAGAGTATTACAAGCTAATAAGGTGAATGGATCCTTCCCATGGCTATCGTAATGTAAGCTAAGATCTTGTTCAATCCATTATCCTATTATAACCAAATTTGATGTCTTGGAAATTTCAGGTTACATCATAGGTGGAGTTAGGAAAAAGAAAAATAGCAGGATTTTGAAGTAATTATAAGATTGCAGATGCTATTCAGAACTATTCCACTCTGCGTTTCACCCTCCAAACAAAATTAATTTGGAAAGAAATACCTTGCACTGTTACTTCAGCTTGAGTGAAAAACAAGCAAAAAGGAGTTTCAAAGAAACCCAACTAGATATGTTTGCACTAAGTGGAGACTTGGAGAACATGCAAGAAGGGATGAAATGGCTGGATGTGAGGGAGATTTCACCAGTATGGTGCCAAAAGTGTATTTAAAGAGCTTTACAACCAGCATGCAAAAGCCTGTTTCTTAGTCTGAGGACCAAAAGAGAGAAGTTTCAGTGACATTAACAAGATGAGGCTAACTCTGGAATAAGGCTTTTCTCATTATCAGGATTTTTAAAAGTCTAAGTCACTGTTTCTAAAGTCTGACTACCTCTCCAAGATATAATGACATAAAGTGAATGTATTCTTCTTTAGCTGTGAATTATGTAGAATTAACATAAGACTCCCCTTACTGGTGATAACGAACATATCCTTTGTATCAAAGGTGATACTTGGACATAAAAGTAGTAAAACTGAGAAAGGAATCAGGTTTATGCATTAAGCTAGATGATTTGGTAACATCCATAACTGTAAATAGAATAAGATCTGCATAAGTTTATATGTTACTCTTCAAATTTACAATGATTCCCTCTCTCTCACCTGTGGATTTAATAAAAGCACCAGTGCTACTTCATGCCTTCTTTTAGAAAAGGTAACAACATAATCTCCCCTATGTTTTATTTCATAAAATGCATAAGAACTCATGAGACTCAGAAAGTCAAACATAGTTGTAACTAGCTGTTGTATTCAGGAGGATCTTAAGCAACAGGTTAAATTTCTCTGTATTTTTGTATGATCTTCTCACAGATTTCCCTGACTACCATTAGTTTTCCACAGTGACTGAGCTTCCTGTCCTCTTGTAATGTGCTATAGAGGCCAATCTGAAATTCAGTTCTGAAACAAGCTCCAATTCCTTATAAATCTGTGCTGTGTAGTTCACTGAAAAAAATCTTTCGAAGGCTTTTAATCCACTCAAATGCTATGCAAAAGGTACTTTTCCTATCACTAGAAATTGCTTCTTAGTTTCCTCCAGAGCACTTTAAAACTGTGATCAAAATTCTGATTTATAAAAAAAGAAAAAACATAGAAAAAGGAAAAACATAACAAAAGCTCTACCTCAGGATAATTCTATTTAATAAACTGGTCTGTGTGTGTGTGTGTGTTAATGTGTAATTTGCAGGTTTTATCAGCTGTCTCCTACTGAGATGGCTTAAACATGACAAAGTGCTTATGACTTTTTTTTTTTTTCGTGTGGTTGAGGTCAGATTGAATACATCATATTTTAACTGAGGAAGGTGGTCTAAATAAATATATTCTTACTTCAGCTTTACCAGAACTTCAGTTTTTGTTTTTAATCAAATAGGTGTTGAGATTTTCATGTGCTAATCCTCCTATTGGACCACTATTGTGGTCCACCCAATAAAACCATTTTAAAAATAATAGTTATATAGCCTTTAAGTCTCAAAAATTTATCTAAGTTAGATAACGTGTTTTACCTTCCTAATTTTTCAATTGCAGATTTACTTTTCTTCAAATATAAGTTGCTCTATCAAGAGCTTCGCTTAAGATAAAAACCAAAACTGTGACTCAAAACTAGTATGGATGGCAACTAAAGAATATATAATCACCATCCAGATAACACTGATACAATTTTTTTTAATGCAATGCCTATTTTTTGAAGTATTGAAGTAACTGAATTAAGACCAAAAAAAAAAAAAAGATTACTGTAACAAATTCTGATTCTTGATTTTGAAGCAGTTAAATGGTAGCAGCAAGAAAAAAAATAATGAACTTTTACATGGAGCTTATTGTGAAATGTGCTACAAAGGCTTCTGGCGCTGCGTCTGGAAACTTAATAACGGTATATGATCTCAACAAATCAGTTTTAAAAGGGCCTGAAGACTTGTAAACCACAATAGTGAAAATATTATGGTGTGATTGTGAAATGATGTAATATTTTTTGCGAGTAACAGACTGTTTTTTGAAAATATACTTTCTACAGCAGAAGAAAATATGACCTTTTAGGATTACAATAGAAAAGTGAGGGTGCCCAAAATTAAGTTTCAAAGCAAAATAAAAAAAATTATACATCCTGTTGAATACTTATCACATGACTTGCTTAACTGATATCAAAGAACCACTTTTTCCATTTCTCAGTCTTTGGGCTCCTCCTTTAAGTCTTCCATGCACTAATTTTTAAACACAAGCAGCACTTGTAACATCCATAACCTTAGTATATGTGATTAAGACCATAACCTCTTCTTTTCCACAGCAGGATTATTTGTAAAAAAATATTGTTGCTAAAACAGTACTGGTACTGCAGGACAATAGAAAACAGAAAGAAGTAATGCTGTGTGGATCCTGCAAGTTTCTGAACACAGCATTATTTTATCCCAAATCCTTAATAGATTTTATTTTCTTTTATTTTCAGCAGTATACTTAAGTGTCGGGTGCTCTAACGAAAAGTCAAAATATTTGGAGAAGGAGATAAACGCAGCTAGATCCTGCCCCAGCATCAGGATTGTCATGAGTATGGATGTACACAACCATTCCCTAAAGTTGCTCTCCCACTGCAGATGCGCGCAAATTGATCACCCCTGTGCATACCCATGTGTGTAACATAGATGTTCTGTAAAGACAATTCTGATTTTAAGTTTACACATTCTTCACTTAATTGCCAGATGGCTGACTATACGCCATTGAATGCAATTAGCTTCTATAATTACATAAAGTGTCTCTATGAATGAAAGCGGTGCCCTGTGTACATGAAAGCAAGCACTACCTGCATATAAAGCCTTCTGAACAGTTCACCTTGAGAAGCTGGCAGTAAATTAAAAGGAAATTAATGTTTTTTTCTGCACAATGCACCATATGTTTGTAACATACAGATTTCTTTCTGATAAATGGGCATTTCCCTAAACAGTGGAAGAAATAGGAGAATAAAAATTAATGCAGAACTATCAAAAATATGAAATAAAATTAAGGACACAGAAAGCCTAATTTTAATTAATTTTACAAAACACAAGTTTTAACAGTATAGACATTTACTTGCTCCTACCACATTCTATATTAATTTTTTGTCATCCAAGAATTATTTTTTATTGAATTTAGAAGATTAATGAGTGTAACCTATCCTAGGAAGAATAATTTGTCTTAATACAAGGAAAGAAATAGGTAGAAAAAATTTAATAATTTTACATGAGACATGGCGTTGTAGGTATGAAATATCTGCATTAAAATAGTTTAAAATTTTCCTGATAGAAGTAAAAAAAAAATATGGAAATCATTCTGGAAAATATATTTTATGAAGATTTAGTGTAGTCACACTTCAACATTATATACCGACTGTACAAAGTTACATAGTGTTGCACAGTAGTATCTCAGAAAAACTATACCATTTTGAACATACTCAGTTATTTCAGCACATGGTCTTAGGAGAAGATTCAGCTGTTTAAATAAAATATAAATTTCAGGCTAAGGAAACATTGGGAAGAGCAATTCTAAAGCATGTCTACACCAGCAAAATCTTAGTTTAAAAATTAAGCTGCTACTTCTTTCTTAGCCCACCTTGGCAAACTACATAGTCTTGCCAAGTAAATCATTCCAGGAAAATATATGCTGATACCAGCACTGTGTTACTCTGTATTTGGACTGGTGAAAAGCCATAGCGGACAACAAAGTTTACAATGAAGACAACGATCATGCCTGCATCCCAGAAGGTACATTTCTTAATCGACAAAGAAAGTATGCTCTGATCTTGATGTGACAAGATTATCCATCTCTTCCTCCCTGTAAATACATATCTGACTGTTTCAATTAAACGGGGCACCAGCTGATTGAAAGATTCACCCATAGCTTTACAGGATCTGTTGTTGCCTGCCTGGTTACTCTAAGTTTTGAGTGGTGAATGAGGGACTGGAACCCCATAGGTTTACCTTGCAATGCCATGTGCTACTACTGTCTTGCACTTCTGAACCTCACTCAGCACAGACTAGAAACGGGAGAGGGCACACTAATCATAGAATCATAGAATCATAGAATAACCAGCTTGGAAGAGACCCACCACATCATCAAGTCCAACCATTCCTATCAGTCACTAAACCATGTCCCTTAGAACCTACAAGTAGAAAGCTGATCTATTGAGAATAGTGCAATGAATTAGTACTCTAATTAAAAGTTTATAATTTTGTTTAGAATTTTGTATATTTAATAACATAGGAAATCAGTACAGCTAAATAAAGTCATTTCAAGTAATAAGAACTGCTCTGATTGGTCAGTGCAAAATTGTGGTAAGGGAGGGAATGGGATGGGTACACCTCCAGGCTTAACCTTTATTGTAGAAAAAGACACATCAAATCTGTAAAATAAGACCTAAATAACCAGCTTAAGAACACCACCAAAAAATGTAACAAATTTAGAATCAGCACAGATCTCCAGTACACGACAGTCAAAACCCACAGTATTAGTAAAGTTCTAAAGAAGTGACAGCTTGAGTTGTCAAACTGCACTATAATCCTCAGATCACCTAAGCTCAGAGCAACAGTTTGTCATTCCCAAACTCAGCAGCTGGAGAGCAATAAGGAGTAAGCAGCTTGAGCAGAGCACCCACTGAGTGTAAAAGAGCACAAGTTAGGTCTGGAATAATAACAAAAACTCAACACATCAGCATACTTCTTACGCGAGATTAAAGGCAACTATTGTGGAATACATTTTCTCATTTTCCAGAGAGTTTTCCTGTATTCCCATAATCACTAAGCACCAAGCCTTTAGTTAAAAAGTCAAAAGCTCCATCAGTTCTTCTGTGCCAGTTAGGTGACCTTTGCTGAGAAGGCACTGCTCTGTACAAAATTGCTCTGTCAGCAAAAGTTGAAGCACAGCTGAATAACAAGCACCTAAAGGTTGGAAGTGGCAGTGAAATTCATCATGTGATCTTTAAGGATTTCTCCTTAAAAATCAGATGCACTGGATATAAGGCGGTTATTTCACACCCTTCACTGTACCAAACTGCACTGCATTCCTCAAAGACTCTCCACTGTCTACACTGGCATCTTTGTTTAGTACTCATTCTATTCCTTTTCTAGAACACGTCTATAAACTGAGAAATCTCAAACTCCTGTCTTGAGGAAGGGTTGTTTGATAACCTGTTGCAAATAATGCCGTGTCATGGGGGACATTTTCTTCATTTGAAACACATCTTGCAAAATTTCAAGCACATAAGCTTGGTTTACCATCTGTACTAACAGAGCTAAATACTAGCAAATACCTGTATTTTATGGCATATTAATTTGTTATCTTTGAAATTTTAGGTGGATGAAATTTCAGATTTAACAAAACCCCACCAAACCATAAAAGTGAAGCAATATGTTAGAGCAAAAATGGAAAGGCAGCAGGGATAAGCCACCAGAATATAACAGGAAGGTGACAGACTCTGAAAAAAAATCACTAGTGTGGATCAATAAAATTTCTTTCATCTGCAGTGCCAGACTGACATCACTTGTGCATTACTGCAGGATGAGAAGGTTGTAGGAGCAGGAAGAAATGTTTATTCAACCTTTGCCAACAACAGAAATGTCTGTGAAATTATTGTATAGCAAAATTTAGGTTCTTAAAAAAACATGGGTAGACAATTGATAATAGAATCAACAGTGAGTTAATAGATGGGTCAGCAGTTAACAATGACCTGAGCTGGTTATAAAAAATACAGCTACAAGCACAAAACTATGAAAACAATTTCCCCTTGGGATGGGTAATTAGTCTTGTGAGTTTCAGTAAATAAGTAAATTAATCTCTTAATAATCATTCCAACACAAATCAGAAAACTCAAACCTGAAAGCTGTAGAACAGCTATGTTGGTGAAAAGATTCTGCTTCTGCAAAGAACTTAACTCCTACTAAATTTTCAAAGTTATTTAAGCACCTGGAGATATAGAGGGTGCTCAGACGTAACAAGTGTTAACATTATAACGTCCTGTTAAAACAAAACAATGCAGGTTTTTAAAATATCACTCCTAGTCAGTACATAACGGTGTCCAGAAATGACCATGAAATCACAGAAAAGGTATAAACCTACGTCTTTCTACAAAACACAAAATCACTCGATACAAACAAGTTATAAAAAAATTGCTTAGTAATAGAGTACAGCCATAGACACCATCAACAGGAGAAAACAAATACTATCTTGATATCATCATTAAAATAAACAGGACCCTGCCTAAATATTTGTGGGGGCATTTTACACACCATATCAATAGGGTCTCAGCAAAATTTCCAATTTTCTCTTTTTCATTCACAATGAACTTTTCACTTCAGTGTTGGATCTGATGCACTTGCCCAAATTGGAAGCATTTATGACAAGAGAAAAAGCAATTGGAAATGCATCAATACCAACTGTCACAAGATTCATATTTTATTCTTGTGAGAAACCTAAGGTCTCATCTTTGTATCTGATTTACTGCCCTGTGTTTATAACAGTAGAGCTACTCATACAAAAATCATAAACTGTCTTTGGCTCTTGGGTAACTTCACAATACCCAGACTGTGCCTTCCAGGCAGTATTTCAAAATCAATGAGACAACTCAGAATATAAATGGAGTTGCACAGGGTAACTATATTAGGCAGAATCAGATACAGTAAAACTAACCTGGAGAGGAAAAATATACATGCCAAGCAGAAGCTCACTTTGCGAGTCCTAGTCCTTTTCACTAGTCCTGAGTTCCTAAGGGAGCCCTTTGTATTCAAGCAGGTGCTACAAATATGGTCTTGAATAACCTCTTCCATACTGATTATATCAGCCAGAAGGGAAAGATAACTGATTATTTCAAATACTGTTGGGCTCCAGATAAGAAATTTATTGACACACAAACCAAAGCGATATAAATTCAAACGAGAACTAACAAAATTATGCTTGTCTCCAAAAGCTTATAAAACAAAAATCTGTCTCTCTGGGAAGATGAGTGTAGGAGAATCAGAAATTGAAGAACAGTCAAAACCTAAGAGTTAGAATATGTCCATTTAGCATTTTTATTGGGGCTTTGCATTATTCCTGAGTGTTTAAAGTATAAACTCGGGGACAGCTTCTGCTTTGTGTCCCTAATACTCCCTGGTAGTAGCCTGGGCCAAAATTTGGAGGTAAATATCCACACAGCATACCATAAATCCTTAGACTATTCCATATATATATATATATAAACAATTATACTAGCTTGAATAAGTAATCCATGGCTTTGAAACTGATCAAAGAGTAAGGGAAATTTCCTGTGTCGTAACATTTAAATAAGCACAAACACACATACTGTTTCCCTCTGCCCTTCCTACCTGGGTACTTTTCACAAAACAGGGTCAGGCCAAACCTCTGAGATTTCAAACTTATCTGTGTGTAACATTCAAGATGTAAGACAAATTGCCAGTTTATGTTACTCCTTTCTTACTGCATAAATTATTGCAATTAATACACTGGAATTTTAAATACTTGTCCTAAATTCAGATTTTGTTATGGCATGAATCAACCTAATTTTAAAAGAACAAGAAAAAAAAAAGCAACCAACATTCATTTTCCTTTAAACATGTAAATCTGCGTTGGAAGAGTTTCAGTCCTATACTCTCCGTACCTAATCCAAATTTCTGTTATTGAAGTCGTCTAGACTTCATATGGACCAGCCCCTAAACTAGAGTTTCTGTGACTGCAGGTCAGATGTATGACGGGATGAGTTAGGAACTTGGAGATGATACAGCCAATTCCTCAGCACGTATGATATAGTTTATATTTTGTTGGTTGACCTTAATGTGCAGGGCTACAGGTGCATGATATCACATGGATAAAAATCTCATTTTTGACAGGATTGATGATCTAGAAGTCTAACGTCTTTTCCAAAATTGTTCTGAGAATACTAGTTTCCTAAATCATGATGAGACTTCTCCTCCTTTTGAATTGAGAATTAGATTGAACTCACTAACTCTTTCTATTCTGAAGTACTCTGGTTGTAAAAGATTTCTGTTCTCCAATCCAAAATTGACAATACTGTATACAATCCTCTAGAAAAGGAAAATTCTGACTTCTTTTCAACTGTCTCAGATCTCTCAACAACTCCTATCAGCTTTGCATAATCATCTCTGTTACAGAAAAGTGAAATATGAGTAAAGTTGCAAACTTCAGGAAATTTCAAGATGATGTATATTGTGATGTAAAATAAACTAAACAAAGATACAGTTCCAGTCCCGTAATTATTCCAACAATTCTAACTACTCTGGTTGGATGCTTACGTTTATCAAAGGTTTTAGAAATAGGAAATGGATGTTATTTTCATTAAAGTTTTTTTTGTTGTTGTTCAATAATCTGTAAAATAAACTTGTTCATTTCTGTCATGTACATGACAGCATAGGTGATAAGTTCTTCTAAAATAGCCAGAGGTAAATGCAAATCGCTCTGGTTCATTAACTTTTTTATCATGTTTTTTGTTTCAGTTTAAATAGCTTTCAGTATTTGTTTTGAGCAGAAGTCAAGAACTGTGGGCTTTGTGATGTTCCAGTCTGTTTGTTGTCGTATAGTATCTTATAAGACACCCATTCTAAAAATGCATAAAGCAGTTTTATTTAATACTACATAAAATTTCTCTCTCCATCTTTCTTGCAGTGATAAAAAATCATTTAAATGCCAAATCTATTTCAGTTAGGCGGTACTGCACCACACTTAGAAATCTTTATTACTTTTTATAATTGAGAATTTTTAGAAAATAATTATTCCTAAGAAAGAAATTAACTACATTTGAGAAAAAGAGAAAAATTGGCACCCTTAATCATTTTTATCCTTTATGATAGATGAATTACCATAATTAAGACAATATCCTGACCTTTGAACTGCTTTTGCAAAGGAATAAATCTGCTTCACTGGTTTTAATATTCCCTTTTTCCATCTACAAAAAAAAAAGGAAAAAGAAAGGAAGAAAGCTGGGGATTTTATTTTCTCTTGTTGCATAATACTGGTCATGCATGTACTAGAGCCCAGGTAATTCTGTTTACTATTTGAATTGGCTGCTGATTTACAATTTTTCAGAGTAAAAGACAAAGGACTGGCATTCCTTGGAGGGAATACACACACTGCATTGTACAACCAATCAGAAACCAGATGAAAACAAGAACAAAGATAGAAAAATCCCAGTCAACATTTCCAAATATTTTAAGAAAGGGGTACATAATTCAAATTTACTTTATTCCACCTACACCATTAATAATGACGTAATACTTCACAGGTCTCTAAGTTATCTCCATCAGGTGTGAATACTAAGTCCAGGACTTGTTCCTGACTGCAATAAATTAGTTGCAAATCTTGCCACCTGGGAGATAGTAGTTTAGTCAGTTCCTTCTCGTCGTGAGTGACAAAATCAGTCCGTGCTGATTCCTAAACGTCTCATCTGTTACTGGGGTCTGATGAGGTTCCTTCAGGCCCCAGCTTTGTGTGAAATCATTTCCCACCCAGTCCCTGACAAAACACTTGATTTGAGATTGACAAACAGATTTCAGGCAGCAGCTGCAGGCACTCACTTGTCTTCTATCACCAATTACATTTTGCACGGCAGGGACAATTTTGCATCAAGGTGAAAAAAAAAGAAATCACAGCCAATTAAAAGTCATCAATATTTTTTCATATGCAGTTTTTACGCTTGTAGAAGATGCAGCTTTTCTCAAAAGTGTATGTTTTCAGTGCTTGAAATAGTTCGATTTCTCAATCTTTACTTGTCTTGTTTTGTTGTTCCTCTTAAAGCCAAAATGCTTCTGTACAAATATATTCACACATTTTGAAATTTAAAGACAATGTGAATGTAAGAAGGAAAGTGCTATACTAGCAATATCTCATGGAACTGCCATTTTCTCATTAAGTCCTGCTGACACGGCACAGTCTTTTACTGAAATATTTCCAGATTTATTTCTCTGTCTCCATACACAGAAAGATTTGGGAAACTACACAGCCTAATAACTGGACATATTTGTCCATTACTTTTGTTCAAATCCAAAATAATTTCCTCGGTCTTTAAAGCAGAAAATCACACAATTATTCTTCACAATAAAATCTTGCGTAGGTACATGTGTTTTGAATTTTCTGGCTTTCTTTAGTGTCTTAGCAAAGCTTGATATGTCTGCAATATTTATGTTTTGTGAACATAAAATATCTTTTCATTCATTTTAATCAGGATATTTTTTTCATCTCTCAACAGTTCAAGAGCCTGAATTGCCTGGAAACAGTCAGTTTATCTATAAATTCCTGTAAGGGATCCCTTTATTGAGCTCTCATGGAGTAAAAGTCTGGCATTAAATTTATATCAGCAAATTAAACCATAGCCAGGAACATTTCCAAGTGCTGCAACTTAGCTTTTTTTACCAAGGTTACACAAACCCTGGCGTACTTTTGATTGCAAAAACTAGTGTACAACAAACTATTGTAATTTCTGAAAATGACTTGGGAGTTAAGTGTCCCAGCAACAATTCCTAGCAGGCAGCTGGTGCTAATCCACTCTGGTTTTGACATTAAGGGGATTTTACTGTCTTTACATGAGATAGATGTCTTTGGTTTTAACACCCTAGATTACAGTGTAAGTTATTTTACATCATGTCTGTTTGTTGTTCAGGCAGATGCTGTGAAATAAACTAGGTCGGTACACTGGTATGCTTTGTGAAATTTTACAAGGTAGAGTAGGAAGGCCATGTTTATATTCAAGAAAGCTTAGTTCTCTCTGATCTTAACAAGACATAGTTGACTAGATTAATATTTCCTCCTTCAAAGCATGAAGACTAATTATTTTAAAATCTATTGTCATCTACCACATTATGTAATCTTGTTTAATTTATTTTCCTAAATAAAACTTCAAAAGTTGCTTTCGTTCTACAGGGTTTACTTTTAAATTTCTGAAAATACTTTCTTGAGATTCATAAGTGAGAACAACTGGCTAAATCAATGTCACAGTTCTTATGAACAGATTGAAGAACACATTTTCAGTTGTATTTAGTACATACGTTCTTCACATTGTGTTGGAGTTACCTGGAGCTTGTTGTTCTTTAAGGTGTGTCGTCTATTTAGAAACTAGCTATAACTCAGTTGTGTTTTGAAAAAGAAAACATATTGGTAGTGAGTTAAATTTTTATTATAATTCTACCAGTAATTTTATATTGCAATTGTATCAGTAATTACAATTCTATAGCTAAAATCTTATGATTTTAGGACTATTATATCACTTCCTCTTTTTTTCCACTCTTATCAAGGTGGTATGTTCAAGTGCAATTTGTGGACCTTTTTTCTCCTCTTTAAAATGTTTCCCACTTTCCTGAGCTCTTACAAGCACTCCCAGCTGCCACAGTTTTATCATGGCCAGAAGGTTTCTGGCTGCTGTAACAAGACAGTTAGGTAGACTGGCAAAAAAACCAAAACAAACCAAAACAAACCAAAACAAAACAAAAAACAAACCCCAAAATTCTATCCATTTTTGGATATGAAAAATTCAAAGTGTGACTTCTGTTTGCCAGTTTAATAGCAGTGACCCATTTCTTAACTCAGGTTAAATTATTTTGTGTTATTAGAAAGGAATATACTATGAGCATAATAATAATTTCCTTTGTTTCTGGAACTATAAAGTAAGCAATAGAGCCAGAACAGGCTGCAGTCTTAGAGAATCTTCTCAACAAGATTAAGCACATATTAAAGCCTAGATGGATGGTTTTTTCTTCATTCAGTTTACAGTTTACAGTTGGCTATCTTCAGGAAGCGGCCTAGAGTCAAGTCATAATATCTCTATGGCCAAAAATATAGTGCAGGAACCTAGATGTCACTTCAACATTTTGGAAAAGATGCTGCTTATATATGTGTGTGTGTATTTACATGCACATATTTTACTTCTTTCAGACCCCTCAAGATACATCTCTCTAATCAACCCTAAAATTGCAGAATAAAAGTTAAAAAAGAAACTCCACACATTTTTTTTCTGAAAAGAAGATAATAGGACTTGAGCTGATGGATGGAGGCTGTCCAAACAGCCTTTGGATGTTCAGAGACTTCCCATGGTCCAACTGTAACACTGTTTTCTGCTCAGAAAGATGGCCTGATATCTCAAGCCCTGATCTCAAGAGGTAAAATCTTAATGTAGGGTCTAGACACAGAGCACCATAAGCAACACTTATAGCTGGCTTTCTAGCATCAATATTATTTTACCAGGATCATATATATTCTGGCTGAAATCAATTTTTAATGATTTCTGCATAAAGAAAATACCAGACATGGCAAAAATTAAGGCCATTATAACTGCAAGCAAGATTTAACATTGCACCTAGGTACTGCAGGGATATTTCTTATGGCATGCAAAGTCAACAGGTTATATAAAAATAAACTATCTATGCTATGCCTTTTTTATTCCTGAGTTTTATTTGGATCATTTCATGTCAAAGAAATATCAAATTTAAAATGAAGACAAAGAGAGAATGGAAAAACACAAAGTCTTGGTGATAATTGTCTTCACATGGATAAGATTTAGGAGCGAGATATGGAAGATATACAATTTTCATCACATTAGAATGTCAGGGTGAAATACTATCTTGTCTTTTACTGGTTCGTACGGCTGTATTATAAATAAACCAGTATTTCTGTAAAGTTACAGTATGACTATGCCAACTGAGTCTAAAACACCTGCTTCCAAAAATAACTTCTTGTCTAACTCAAGAATTATTCACATTATTCTAAAGATAAAAATGTTTTAAAAGGACTTTGACAGTAGATTCAGGAAAACTTATAAAATCCTGAAATACTCTATCAAATAGTTTCATGTACACAGGCACTGTGGGGTCAGAATTATTGCTTCTCTTCTACATGGAAAATGTATATACCTTTTTCCATAGATTGCTACAGATGTAAAGTTACCTATCTCAGCTGCTTTCCCTTCCTTTCGTTTCTCTGTTTTCCTCCTTTGAAACCTGTTTCAGGAAGACAAACAAAAGCATTGTTCTAATTGACAAAGAAAGTATCATGCAGCTTTTACACACCAAATCAGAAAAACTTCTCTTCAGCTCTTTACCCAATAACTGCCAGACGTTAGAGAGCCAGCCCCCAGGATACAAGACATTTTAAAACCTTCCAAGTTACAAGCTGATATGCTTTAAATCCCCTAAGGATATTTTTCATTATTTTTAATTAAATGCTCAGCCCAAGGTATTTTGTACACATTATATGAGAAAGAAATATTTTGGATCACAGCATCTTTCAGTTCCACAGAAAAAAAGCCACAGATAAAGACAGTTCTGGAAATAACAACCTTTCAACAAGCTGGCTGAATCTTTGACTCGCTTCACTCTCTTAAATGCAGGTATCTGTTAGCATTTTAAATTTCAAAAATATCAGTGATTAATTGGGTGAGGAAGAGAATTACTCCTAAATCTGATGGTTTGCTGTTTTATCTGGGAATCACAGCTTCACAGAATCATAGAACCGTAGAATCATAGAATCACCAGGTTGGAAGAGACCCACTGGATCATTGAGTCCAACCGTTCTTATCAATCACTAAACCATTTCCCTCAGCACCTCGTCCACCCGTCCCTTAAACCCCTCCAGGGAAGGTGACTCCAATGAATGTCAGGATTTTATAGCAGTTAGGACCTGGCTAAGAAAAGAAAATGACAGCTATTTCCCAAAAAAACTTTGTAATTCCCTGTTTTATGAGTTTCCTAAGCTGGTGGGAGACTTTGGTTCACAACTCCTGAGAGAGAGAAGATGGCTGAAGTCCAGGTGCCAATATATCAATAGCCATGTATCCACAGTTAAAGGCAAGGATTTTTCTACCATATGGTGACTTGTCCCTTAAAGAAATCAGTTCCCTCTGAGAGAAAATACCTGGATGATTTGGTGAAATATTATTCAGCTAAACAACCAAACTAAAAAATCCAAAACCAAACAACCAATTGCTAAAAATCTAACTCTATCAGATATATAGACAATTAACATATACATTTTATTTATATGCAGGCTTATCATTTACATTTATATGTTAGTAATAATAATTATTTTTTTTTAAAAAATGTCCCGGTATGAGCAAGCAGGATAGATTACTTCCACAAGCAAACAGCAATGAAAAATAAAGGATGAAAATAAACAGACCTGGGGAAAAAGATTGTTAAGAACAGAAAACATTGCTCTTTTGAGCATATTCAGTGCTTGCTTCAACTTCCTGTAGAGCATTTAGCTTCACCAAGAGGTACATACCCATACACAGTAATGTACTAAAAAAACTAATATTTCTCTTCTTGGCAACAAAGTGCTTTGCTATGGCAGGCCAGAGTCCTTACAAGGATATTGAATCTAATGCCCATAGGAATCAAATATCTTGACTGAAAATCTACAGAAAGATAAAATATCTATATATGGTTTCAAAAAGTACTTGTTCAATCTTTTTTTTGAATGGGAAAGGAAAATAGTCTGAAATACATTCTCTAGGAGCAGGCGAACGACATTGAACATCTACGATATGCAGTGTAAATTTGTAATTACAGCAACAAAAAGAAAGGTGGTTCAGCCTACAAGATGTTAGTGACCTGTCCATATGAATACCAGAAGTGAACAGACCAATTAGCCAGAGTTTTTCTTTTATTGCTAAAAAAGAATGGTTATTTAAAGTGTCATGCACAGAACAAAAATTTCCTCTGAATTCTTACAGGTTTTATACTTGCTTTAAAATTTTACCAGAAGATGAAACTTTCTATGCAGATGTGCTTTTAAATGGCATTGCGGTGAACACAGAGCCTGCCTGTTGAACACAGGAATTTTCCTCAAATTCTGAAGTTTTCACACTGTTTTAACTTAAATTGATGACTGTCATGTCTTGGCATATTTTTCTGTATTTTTTGGACTGGTTATATTTTACCAAGGCATGATAAGGTACAGAAGTGTTGCTGATAACAGAAACTTGGTGCAGGAACAGCTGAATAACGATATGCTCATCAGCACAGTCTGGACCTCACTGGTGAGAATTGATGGCAATATGCTATGGAAGACCAGGCCAGGAAAATGAAATTATGGTGATCTTTCATATCAAGTCTTGCCTGTGAAGTATAACAGATAGATCCCCTGTTTCCTAAGCCTAAACCCTAAAACTCTGGCTCTTCTGATGGAGAGTAGTTCTCTGCCTCTTCTCTGACAGCTGTTCACATTTGCATGACCAGATTTCACAGTGAAAGGCTGGGCATAGCTACAAAATATATTGCTAGTCATTTTAGGCAACTAACAGCCACCTGATTACTTCTAAACAATGGCTTTACCTACATAAATAAAAACTAATTGTGCACTATCTGCTGCAAATATAAGATTTTTGTTTCTTTTGACCGTCAATACATCAAAATACTCAAGTTCTCCATCTAGACACTCTCGGTGTGCTTGGTTACATTTTGACTGCTGCTGGCAAACAATAGTGTTCAGGATATGCTCCTGTATCATGGCGTTCAATGATTACAGAAAAATAGATGAGTAGTGTTCATCTAGGCAGACAAAAATTGAAGCCAGATCATTAATATAAAGCGAGCAGCACTGTCAGAACCACAACAGAAGAACTCGAGTGATAATGAACTGAAGTAACTGAACAAAGGATTACGTAAAAAAGCATTGCTCCATTCAGAACACATAAACCGTTCTCATGAAAACTGTATTTTTCTGTAGTAATAAATCTGAAAGTCCAACACTATTTAAAGTGGGAAAATAGAAGGCAAATTTTTATCTAAGGATGGCTAAAATTTCTTCCAAGTCATTAGCTGTTTGAGTTCTGTATGAACCAATTCCATATGAACAAGAAAAGGTAGAAGCATGACATGTTTAACCAACAGAGTTTTTACCATTATTGCAGATTTTTCTTATCTTGTATTATGTGAGATAAGAGATTTTCACTAGTATCCAAACTATCAAATATGACACCCAAAAACATCAGTACAAAACCAAATGAATTATTTCCTTTATTCCTCTGTGACATCACTTTCCTGCTGCATTCTATAATAATTTAATACACTACAGAAGAGAATAAGGGTTTAAAAACTTCTTTATAATACACTGCACCAGTAGTAAACTTGGAAAAAATTTATTGGGTTGAAAGACATTTCAAACTTGCAGAAGCTGATCTATACATAGAAAAATGCTATCAACATCCATCCAAAATATCTCACCCTTTGTATATTGTCTCACATTTATTTGAATAGAACTGTAACTATTCACATGAGTTCATATTTTGTTAATTTCTTTTGGGGGTCTTTGTTTGTTAGTTGAGTGAGCTTTTTACAGCAAAAAAAATCTGCACGCGAAAACTAAAAAGTAGTTTTATAGTATTTGCGGTTCTTACTAGCATCCAAAATATCATGCAGCTTTTAGCTCTAATAACTGGTGAAAAATATTGATAGATACAATGAACACCTTATGTTTTATTATATTTTTATGTGTACCATACAAAGTACAATGTCTTGGAAGAGATAGTTGAATAACCCTCCCATTATTCCAAAAGGGAATATCACTCATATGGAATCTCTCCTTAGGATGTCTGCCACAACTCTGCTGTTTCAGAGCTCTTCTCTACAGCGTCAACAGTACTTAATATCCCCCACAACTTCAGCAGAATCTGAAATGACAACAGTAAGCCTGTGGATAGAAGAAGGGCTAATTAGTCAAGTAAACACCTCAAGCATTTTACAGTTCAAAAGGTAGCCAAAAGCAGGTTTACTTGATTAACAAATCTATTTATTTTTGACTACAACGTAGATGATATAGGAAGACTTCTTAGAAATTACAGCCATAATCCTAAAACTATATTTTTACAATTCAGTTTGTACTCAGATACCAACTTGTATAGTTTTTTCAAATCAGGAATCTCTTAATGTTTGGACCATTTCAAAACCAGATGCTTTAAGAATTTAAAAAATGATAGCATGTTTAAAAATGATAGTAAAGGATATCTCTTTTTAAATATTTTATCTGTAAATATACTCTTTCATTATTTTCTAAACTTCAGGCAAGAAGAAAACTTGCAGACTATTCAGTTGTGTTGTAAATTAGAACTTTTACATGCTAATTCCTTGATCTTTAGATCATTTTGAAAGTTGGCTCAACAGCATGAATTTGTCCAAGAAATACACAGTATGGTATTCTGCTGGATTTTTATAACCAGATGATCTGTATTTTCTGGTTAAGCAGAGAGGGGACAAAAAATTTTCTTGCTTGGGCATCTGTTACACACACAAAGCAGATTTAGTTTGATACAGATTTGATTGACAGCCCCAACAAATCTTTGTTTCAAGATCAGTCTAGATACAACAAGACGGAACAAGACTTCAGCATTAATTGAATATGCTCTGTCAGATTTTAATTCAAGAGGAAACAGATCATGTTTACACATTTAATTATTTTGTCTTTATGCAAAGCATGGATTAGAAAGCCATTACTCTATGGATGGAAGAATAAGAATTTCCATTTAATTTAAAATTCTTTTTAGGTGAAATAATCTTTGCTATAAAGCAATGAGATTTAATTTACCTAAATTGGTTTGTAAGCCTGAAGGGATTTATGTTTAAATGGAACCCATCATCAACACTTCAAACCAAAACAAAACATTGAGAAAGTTTCAACCTCTGGCAAAATGCTATTCCCTTCAGTAGATTCATATCCCTTATGAAGACATCTGTACATCATGGAAATAAACTCAGTCACGTATTTACTGTTGTCCAAACCTCAAATCCTGTGTTCAGCTCTGGGCTGTTGAGGATATTGGGGCTCTGGAGCGAGTCCAGAGAAGAGCAACGAAGCTGGTGAAGAGGCTGCAGAACAAGCCTTACAAGGAGTGGCTGAGAGAGCTGGGGGTGTTTATCCTGGAGGAGAGGAGGCTGAGGGGAGACCTCATTGCTCTCTAGAACTACCTGAGGGGAGGTTGTGGAGAGGAGGGAGCTGGGCTCTTCTCCCAAGGGACAGGGGACAGGACAACGGGCAATGGCCTCAAGCTGCCCCAGGGGAGGTTCAGACTGGATATCAGAAAAAAAAATTTCACAGAAAGGGTCATCAGGCAATGGCAGAGGCTGCCCAGGGAGGTGGTGAAGTCACTGTCCCTGCAGGTGTTTAAGGCACTCAGGGACATGATTTAGTGGCAGATAGGAATGGATGGACTCAATGATCCAAGAGGTCTTTTCCAACCTGGTGATTCTATGATTCTACTTTCTTCAGTACGTTATGTGCTTGTGTATCGCCATCTCAGTAACTACATTGTAGTCCAGGTTCAGTACTGTGTCCAATCCTGTTTAACACCTTCATTAATGAATTGGGTGGTGGGGCTGTGTACATCCTCAGCAAGCTCGGAGAAGACACAAAAATGGGAGGAATGTCTGATACATCAGCCAAAGGGACTCGATTAGGCTTGAGAAACAGCGTAACAGGAACCTCTTGAAGTTCAACAAAGGAAGATGTGAAGTCCTGTACCTGAGAAGGAACAACTTCAGGTACCAGTAAGTGCTAGTGGACACTCAGCTGGGAAGTAGCTTTGCAGAAAAGGACCCTGAGGTCCTGGTGGGCACCAAGTTGGACATGAGACATCAATGTTCCTTTGTAGTAAATAAGGCTAATGCCAGTAGATTGAGACGCGCGATCCTTTCCCTTCTTTCACTGCTCATAAGGCCAAAACCGAAGTACTGTGTCCAGTTCTGGGCCCCTCAGTAAGGCAGAGACATGAACATACTGCAGAATCCAGTCAAGGGTCACAAAGAAGAGGTAGGGACTTCAGCATTACTTATATGAAGAAAGACTGAGAGACATGGGACTGTTCCACCTGGAGAAGAGAAGGCTCGGGGGAATCTTTTCTATATATATAAATATTTTAAAGAAGAGTGCAAGGAGGACAGAGACAGGCTTTTGTCAGTAGTGTCCAGTGACTCAATCAAAGGGCACAAATGAAAATACAGGAGATTCTCTCTGAACATTAGGAAAGACTTTTTCACTGTATGGGTGACTAAGACCTGGCAGAGGTTGCCCAGGGGGTGGTAGAGTCTCCCTCCTAAGACATATTCAAAAGTCATCAGTTTATAGTTGTGGGCAACCTGCTCTAGTTGACCTTGCTTGAGAATGGGGGTTGGACCAGATAATGCCCAGAGATTCCTGCCAACCGCTACTGTTCTGAGGTTCTGTGAATACTTTATGTGTTGATGTATGCCATCACAAGACATTGAAGTATCCACACTTTCATATCAAGCTCGTTCTGAAATTTAAGAAAGACTAGAAGATGTAATGTCTTTCAAAATACAAAACATTTTCTTTTGAAAAATTATTAAGCTTGCAGAATGAACATAAGTAAGGACAAAAACTACTAATGACAAAATGCATATGACACAAACATCAGACACGTATTAGCCAGGACCCGGAGCAAGAAATAAGTCTCCTCTAAAATGAAACTAAAAGTGTGGTGTCTCTTGAGGATATTCTACAGCAGTGGAATGAATTAAGCATGAACAGCATAAGATGTACAAATCCAGGAACAGAAACATTGTAGGGAACGTCCCACTCAGCTGAAGTGCTCCTGTCCGTTCAGGCATACACTGAATGCTGTTGTCACAGGATATTTCCCCAGCTATGAAGAAGACAGCCATCTCCAAAAACAGGACAGAAGGTAAAGCTGAATATTCATCTGGAATTTTCATTTGGAATATATCCACCCTGGTGTAGCTGCTGTGCATGAGAGGGAAATGACATACACACTTAAGACATGAAGAGACACACTAAAACAGAAAAACCCAGATTCTTCCAATTAGACAGATAATCACTCCTGATCCACAATTCTTCGGGAAAATAGGGTCAATGAAAAGCAAAGGGGCGTGGTAAGAGTATAAAGACAATTCTCTCTAAGGAGAATATAGAAAATATGAACATATTCTCTTACCTGAAGTAGGACCCTGCAACAACAGCAAGAAGAACGTAACAAGGAAGGCTTTCTGTCCAAGTTCCCTTAAATATGATGACGACTAAGTCTTCCAGTTCTCTAAGTCTAATTCTAACCGACAGGGGAGACAGCGAAAATGACTTTTGGTGTTCTGAGTATTGCTTCATTCCAGAAAAAAGGTATCTGCAACTTCTACTGCCCTCATGCCTGCTACCAGAGAAGATGCTCTTGGGACACAATCTGCATGCATATTGCCTTTTGGATACCAGTAACTTCCCTTTACCCCTTAAATGATAAATATCACCAGACATGCTGGGAAATCTGAAGAGTTCTAAAAGCTATGACAGCAGAAACAGTTCATTTACCTCACAGTAGCCAAGATTTACCCTGAGTCTTACAAAAATCGTTTAACATTATTGCTGATATTTCAGGGCAAAGTGTAACAATTATTTCCTACCTCTGCACAGTGTAACTTGAAAAAAAAAAAACAACAAACAACTGTGCACATACAGAGGAGAACAGGTAGAGAAAATTACACAGTGAAGGCATAGAATGAAAATGTCAAATTTGAAGAGATTAACAAAAAATATGTTCAAGAACAGGAAAAGTAAATATAAATACAGAAACAGGAGTATGATGATTTTTTCATCTGCTTAAATATAATTTAAATTCTAGTAATATAAATCTGAAGTGCTCTGACTTGAAAAAAACATTTCATATGGTGTATTTAAAATTTCATTAAATATCCAAGCTGTTAGAAGCAAATATTTTTGCATATTGGCTCCTTTATAGTACAATAGATTCAAAATCATAGAGGTATTTTCATGTAAAGTAGTATATGCATTAATGAAGATCAGTTTTGTTATCATATTTCTTAAAATGCAAACAATAGTGATAGAAACTTCTTAAAGCAACTGTTAAGATAATTTTTAACTCAAACAGACCAATTTTTGGCTTGTTAAATGAAAACAGTCCTTCAGAGAAAACATCGTTCTGAATTCCCTCTAAATTCTCTCCAGATCATTTTTACCATAGAACTCTCAGTAGAACTACATCTTTTACAAACTTTTTTTTGGGCACATTATGATTAAAATCCATAGTCTTTTACTATACAAACGTGAACTGAGGATGAATCTATCAGAAACAGTGCCCCAAATTATAAAAACAATTAACAGATGTTTTATGAGGTATTTACAATGATGAACATTTTTGATCCTTAAATGCCATGCACCACATAAGTAGGCTGCATAACTGCCTCTTTGCCAATTCTATAAAAATAAAAGAAAAGAAATATCTAGGGTCTACATTACTTTTCTTTCTTTAGCAGTGATAAGGGCACAGACACTAAAGGGTGCAGAGAGAATAATAAACCAAACTGATACGGTCCAAAATAAAAATCAGTATATGGAATGTTTTGAAGCTGTTATGATCAGCTTTTGTAGTACAGTATAAACTTACTTGATGTTACTTGGAGTCTTTCTGTTCAGGGCAGAGTTATTGCATGAGCCTTTTATTTACACAGAAATTGCCTAGGACAAACTCTTCATATCGCCTAGGTCTTCATCTTTCAGCATGGATTTGAGATGCAATTAGAGTAGTGAAGATTGTACCTTCTTTTTTCATCAATAAAATGTACCATGTTATAATGGCAATTGACATTCAGTAGTAACTTTTTTACACTTTCTGGCAAGGCTAGTAGTACACCACCATCACAGGGAAAATTCTTTAATTGCCACCCAGCTTACCTTCCCCTTTAAAGGCTGAAAGCTCGACCCACTCATATTAGGAAAAGAAGAACAGTTGTGGTTTAGAAGCTGGCATGTGAGATTTCAGACTGGAAGAGAAGAACTGAGCACACCTGAGAACACAGCGTAGGAGAAGCAACTGTATTGCCTTGGAGGTTTAACAGAAAATATTTGTGCCAATGAAGTCTGTGCCAAGTGTCCATTAAATACTGCATAACGTGCAAGAAAGAAGTACAAGACAGCAGCTAATAATGGCCATTTCAGGGATCATTTCTCTAAAATACCAGCAAAGGCATCCTGTTTACCATTTTGCTGTGATGTTTTTCACTGACCTGAGGCATAACAATGATTTCCTTCAGATGCTGTAGAATAAAATACAGGAATAGTCGTGTTCATTGATGAATAAAACTATTATTCAAGCACAGACATCTGTGTGGCAGCAAAGACTTATCACATTTTTCTGACAATTCTGTCTTCCACCACTGCCCAAAATGTTCTACCATCTTGTGCAGTTTTACATATTTTAATTTCTTGTTTTAACTGCCATCTGTCTTCTAACTGTGACAGTGCTTCTCAGTCAAAGATGCAGAAGTTCAAGACCGTTGTTATGCCTCAAGCTTCCAGTAAAGCCCTCAGGCATAATACTAAATTTTGTTGCATGCTGAATAATGTACTTGTCACACTTTTGGAATAAAGAGTTTGGAGATTATTTAAGAAACAAAATACATGCCATTAAGCCAGGAAGGAGAAACTTGTTATTTTATCCTTGACAAATAAGGAACTGTAATGAAAACTATATTTACTTCACGGTGCAAAAGCCTTTCTATCCGGCACTAGAATGAAGGTGATGTACACTGTCTTTGTCAGCACTTCAGGCAGTTTCAAATTTTGTCTCTCTTTCATAGATTGCTGGAATAGTCGTCTGTTTTAATTTTTCTTTCTTAAGAAGTAGCTAAGAGACTTACATTGTTTGCAGTGTAGTATATCACTTTCAGTCTACAGCTGGCACGGTCTCTCAGTAGGATGCCTGTGAAGGATGTCAGACTCCAAGGAAGGGTTCATTTAACTTCATCCATTATCAAGGGGATAAGGCAGGGATATATTAGGGAAAATATCTGATGAGTATAGAAGCTGCTATCACTACTAATAATGATAGATAAATGCATTTTAAAAAGACCTCATAATTTTTAATTTCCTGTTTGCAGTGGCTGATTAAGGTGGAATTATTTTATGCTCCAGAATTGCATTCCTTATATTTCAAAATGAACTCCCTCCATTTTTTAGATTCAGAAACATTCCAATTTAGTTAGGCATTGGAACAGTCTGCCCAGGGAGGTGGTTGAGTCACTGTCCCTGGAGGTGTTTAAGGTGAGGGTGGATGAGGTACTTAGGGGCATGATTTAGGGATTGGTGGGAATGGTTGGACTCGACGATCCAGTGGGTCTCTTCCAACCTGGTTATTCTGTGATCCTGTAATTTATATGATGAGTCTAATGATTTCTCCTTTTTGTGTGTTATGTAATAGTGGCTTATGGAGGAGGGGAAAGCCATTGAGAATAAGCTACATTAGTGGCTAGACTAATTTCTGTTTCCAGATGCCCTTTAAACATTGAGAGCCAAGACCTTACAGGCCTGCTAGAAGAGTCAAACCATTCAAATACCTTTTGAAGTTTTCAAGATTTCTTTTTAAGTACATATCTTTAAACAACGCTGATTTGGCCCATACTGTTTAGAAAATATTAAGTTATTTATTTTGACACTCTACAGTGCTCTCCCCTTTTATCACACTCTTGCTTTGGCTGACTGCATGTAACACAATTAACTCTCCAACACTAAAGAAAACCATCTCAGCATTTGATTTTCACACAGCTACTTGCCTGCACTTACATAGTATTAGATCTTTACAAATTAAGCACCTCCAATCTAAATACAGAGGCCTTAAGCACTTCCAGAATTATCCATTCATTACAGGATTAATTTGTCCAGTGTACCAACAGGGTAGTAAGCAGTCAAAAACTTGTACTTATAATAAACTTCAGATGCAAGGAAAAAACATGTCCAAACTTCAGATATACCATGACTCTGAGAAAGGCAAGAACTGATACAATTTGTAGGATTTTTACACTTCAGTTTGAAACATCAATTGCAGTCAAATCTATCATTTTTTTATGGAGTCAGTATAGTGAACAGCTCAGTAAGACTCCAATGTGTCTGTATCTATAACTGTCCTAATTCTGCAGGAACCCATGCCTGGCCCTGTAGAAATTTTGAAGTGCAAAATAGTTCAGCTTGGAATTTTGGAGGTAGAAGGAAAACAAGAGCCTTAAAAGCATGTCTGTAACCAGTAGGGTGGGAAGTCACACTGAGTAAAGGGCACAAGGAAAAGTACTGCTGGACAGACTTATACTGAGACACACAGAGGAAGGAAAGAGCAATAATTTTAAACACAAGATTCCTCATTTGATGGGAAAGTAATTTCATGGGGAAATCACTTCTCTCAACATTTTCAGCTTGAGGGAGTGAGGGTTCAGGCAACAATTGAAAAGTGGGTTTATTACTTCAACCTCAACTGTAAATCTTAGAAAAGTCACCTACAAGTTTGACAGTTGTCTTAACATATTCATTTCCAATTCAGACTGATAAAAAAAAGATCTTACAATCCTGGTACCTTATATAAGATCTTTTCAGTACAGTATTTAAGTACGTAAGATTGTATTTAGATAATATCATTCAGTCTTCTCTAACATTAAGTGCAGAAGTACAAATAAGTACTGAGAGGCATAGTCTAACATTTGTCAATATCTGCCTTTCATAAAATGCTTCTAGAGTTATCTTCCTAGGCTACAACAAACTCAAGTGGATCTCTGCACCAATAACAAAAGGAAGCCATTCTGACCTGTCTACTAGACTTTCAAATTACATTTATTGTCCTTGTTCTTATCTTCAGTCAAAGGCAAAGTCTCTTTTTAAGTTCTCCTTTGTTTATAAATGGAGAAAACCTGGTGGTCTTTCATTTCCCAGAACCTCTTCACCTTTTTCATCCTTCTTTTCTTTATATAGAATAAGTCAGCTTCTACTGGTTTACTTGTGCTTCCCCTGGGCTTTGAGGAAGCACTTGTCATTTCTTTATTACAGGAATGATCAAGGAGCTTCTCTTTGCCTTTCTTCACCATCACAGTCCTCAGCTGTTCCTGGCTTCCAATATGGGCTCCTGTAAGGCATTCAAATCCTTCCTGTACAATTTCCGTGGAGTCATGTATATTTGGTTTGACCTGATGATACAGCTTTCACGAGCAGAGTAACTAGCCATGTCAAAGACATAAACTACTTTTTATTTAACGTGAAGCAGGACTGGCTTATGTCAGTGCACCTTTTGTTGGCAGTTTGAAAGGTCAGGATGGTAAAAAAATGCTTTTGCATAGTGCCTCTTTAAAACTTTCCTTAAGGAACAGTTCCAAATGTATCCTTAAATTCTAACACCATGCACCTGCTGTTAAAAGCAGTTCAGAAAAGCTACATTTTCAAAGGGTTTTTTCTCCTCCTACTTTAATTTCTTCCCACAGGATCCTGTACGAGGCACAGTGAAGTTTCATGATTTTTTATCTCTGGGCATTATTAATAGTCACAAATACTATAGGTGTATTCAAAACATTCCTCATGGTGTCTGAAGATTACATTGAAATAGTCTTCACAAAGTAGTAGATTTCTATTCCATACTTACAGATTCTTATCCACTGATAAAAGATACTACAGAACTTAATTTAACAATATGTTAAACATAACAGAAAGATAAAGTAGAAGCACTATTCCATGTAATTAAACAATAATAATAAGTAAATTTCATTTTAATGCTAGGAGAATTATTGCACTTGCTTAGGCAGAAAAATATTAAGTTCATTTAAATCTTGATTTAGTCTTCTGCAAACATTATAAAACAAAGATGAAATATTCTAAGAAATATGAAATATTTAATGCATATTAAATACAGCTGAAAGGAAAAACTCTACTGCTGTGTCACATTTTGTTATTTCCCATCAGTTCGTCAAATTTAGTAATAGAGACAAATTACAATAGGATATCTATTAAAATATTTATGAAATCAGTGAAAAAGAAATTAATTATAATAAGCATGAGAGTGAATGCTGACTTAACACACACTGACAGGCTACAAAAGACAAATACAGTAGAGTAGGATTCTGTATGAAGACTGACATTCACATTTGGACTCTTCATATATATTACAAATTATAAAGAAGGTTTGACTACCCAAATGTCACATTCTCAAGATCTGACTGCTTTTTGAAATTATACTTCATCTTCCCCTTACAGAATTCCCAAGTGCAATAGTCCAAAATGCTCATTTTAATTTTATGTGCTAAGAGTTCACATACCTTCTCAATGTTCTGCTGGTATATACCATCCGGCATGTAGCTAAACCATTTATCTACCCTGAACAACATCTGACAACATTTCTGAGACTAACCTCCATGGTAATGGCAGAGGAGCTGGTTCAGGATCAGCTGTCATAATTTAAATAGAGCAAGAATGAATTAGAAGAAGACAAGACCAATCACAGCAATGAAAAACTATCAAGAGTGTCTGCAGTTAAACACATTGTATTTTTCTGTTCATATATTTAGAGGGAAATAAAGGAAAAATGTGTTAAGCCCATCACAAACAGCATAAAAGGCCATTTTAATCCTCGTATGCTGAATGATATGTGAACAATATTGGGAATTTCAGAATATAAAGTGAACTGGATTTGTTATAATTATGGGAATCTTATGCAAATTTTTTGCTCTAGCTGATAATTGCAGCCTCTTTGCACAGCTGTGTACATAGTCCTCCCTTTCACACTAGTGACTACTAACATGGCTTCTCTACCTTCTCATATGATTTATTTTTCAAACACTGCATAGTACACAAGAAAGTTGTATTTCTATGACAAGCCATGTTGCTGATGTTGTTCATAGATACTAAATACAGCCTAAAGAGAAAAGAAAATACCAGAGGGAAAAAAAGACAACACTACAACCTAAGGATCTGCCAACTCAAGACTGTCTGGTTTACAGACTGGCAGAATCTACAGAGAAGTTAGAATCTGATGCAAGAAATTCTCATTGAGAAGCAGAAGTTAAATAAAAAGATATTCAAGAGGTGCTTGATCTACCAGTGGGACAGCAAACACAAGAGCTGTACAGTCTGCAGAGAGAAAGGGATGGGATCAGCACCAGAACTAACAATATTTAAAGGACTACAAGAGAGCCTGGAGAGAGTATTAAATGCAAAAATGCACAGAAAGGTAAGAAGTAGTCATGGACAGGAATTTAGAAAACTATGAAGAAGGAAAAGAAAAAAAAATCAAGGAATCAAAAAGACAAGTGTCGAGAGAATTAGTTCCTTGGGTACACACTGAAACCCAAGCAGATGAAGAAAATATTTTATTTTCCCTGGAAATCATGGGACAAGGTGCTGCAGAGTAAACAGTTTCAGAGAAGTGTTCTGTCTGCAACAGCAGAGACTTGTGGGAGATTCTGCAGATCTAGGCAACATGCAGCCACCACTCCTGTGGCCTTCACTGCCCGGGGCTGATGCAGACAGTCCTTCAAGGCAGTTACGCATCTTTCCAGGAGCAAGTCAAGATCCTCTTCCATTCCACACACCAGATATCTCCACACTACCCTCTTCCAACCATCTTATACGTGTATAATTTGGCTGAGTTTTTTTCCACTTTCTGAAATATCCCACCTTCATCAGCACAGATAATGAAAGGATGACAGTGAAGTTGTTGTGTTACATCATCCCCACCACCAAAATAAGAGAGAAACATAAACATATGACTTAAGCCCATGGAAAATTCCTTAATCCAATGTCCTCTGTGCATCAAAGTAGTTCCTGGCATCACAAAAATTGATCCTTTATGTACAGAAAGCATACACATTCTATAGACTAATAAGAAGTAATTCTCCTAGAAGGGTAATTGCATCTCTGACGTTGCATAACAGCAATCATTAGAGAAGTGGCACAGTGAATATCTAAGCTTCAGTACAAGGTTTCGATTCCTTCTGTTGCATAATGTATTGGTACATTAGACTAAAGTAAGTGTTTGAATGCATTTTGTGACCATCATTGTAGTTTATATTGCCCTTAATCAAAGTAATTTGAAGTGCTTTATAGCACAAAAAGAGAATAGTATAGCAAATCAAATTACAACACTGTTAATTAAAAGCCCCATCAAAGAGTTTTTTTTAAAAAAAAGACTTAATGCTGTGCTTCCTAATCAACACTTACCTAAGCAAAATGCTAACCATGCTGATGCAAATTTTGTGTTTGAAATGGCTAAACAACTCAAGAGATGGTTCAAACAATGAAAATAAAAGTCAACATTTTCACAATGTTTTCCACTGCAAATTACACATGGATTAATTTCTTATGCTGTGACACTTCTGATGTAAAGCCAAGACTTTACGTAATTCAGTGCAGTATGTAACAGCTATTCAACTTCCTAATGTGCAAGAGAGTCCCTGGAGGTCCTCTATCAAATAACTAATGAAAACATTTTTTACCAGCTACAAGTACTCCTGTGATGTAGTTGAGATCCTGCATTGCAGGATTGATCCTTGATAGCACATAGCTTTACAGACTAGCAGGCAGGAACCACATCAGACATTGGAGTGTTTATAAAACTACACAGCAGCATGTAGTTTTACATTTTGCAAAGTGGGAGATGAGGAAGTGAGATACAATTGTGTGCAGCTTTTCAAAGGATCCAGGACAGCTACAGAGCTGATGGCACTTTTCCATCTACTGCCATGCTGTAATGGTTTCCATCACTAGAGAAAGTTACAAGAACCACTGTAATATGATCATATTAAGAATTTTTTCTTGCACATATATACCATTAATCTAGTTAAGTAGGACTTTCTATATCTAAATCTTTCAAGTACTCTACCAATCTACTAGACTCTGATATGCAGTAGGAATAAATTTCAGATTTCCTA
Source organism: Clamator glandarius (assembly GCA_033459285.1). NCBI lineage: Eukaryota > Metazoa > Chordata > Aves > Cuculiformes > Cuculidae > Clamator > Clamator glandarius. The sequence goes on from JAUNZM010000265.1 coordinate 1,314,162, forward strand.
AATAACCCTCATCATATATTTTTTTACATTCATTTTCACCTGCAAAATGTTATCCAGCTTAGGACAATTTTAAAAACTGACAAAAATATACCTCAGTTTTGAGCTATATAAAGCATATAAAAGTTGCCAGAAGAGTTTCATTTGTTTTCTTCACCCAGTCTCTTGATTTCAGCTTTCTAACCTGAGATTGCTACTGAGAAGATCACAAGTTTTTTTCCTTACAAGTGGTCATGTATTCAGAACTAAGAAAATGGGAAAAGTCATTGTATTTCCTCCTAGGCACATGCAAATTTAAGTATTTGCTAGTAATAGATTTCTCTTGTCATATTATTAACGTAAATATGCAGTGTATCATTTAGATAAATAATTACAGCAGAAAAGTGGCGAAACTTGCCAGTGTGGCATGTTCAGGGGTCAGAATGTGTTCATGACTAAGGTATGCTTTATCCCTGCTAAGAATTATTATGTATTAGCAGATTGCAAGTAAATACTATTGTATACTAGCAGATTGCAAGTATGAAGGCTGCGGCACATTCCCAGCATAAACTAGTGCTGTAGTATCTTAGCTACGACTTCCCTTTTCCTCAGGACACACAAAGAATTATTACAAAAAGGCACAGACAATAAGAAATCAACACTATATCCAGATTACAGATAATAAACCTGATAATTATGAACAATAAAATATTAAAATAAATCATCTCTTCATCTGGATAGAACACAGTTCCATCAAAACTAATATCCTATGATGACATAAATGACTTCTTGATATAATTGCTACAATAGAATCCTGCCAGTAATGAGTTATTGAAATCCAGCAAATGTATTTCCTCTCTCTAACTGAAACAAGAGTTTATTAGAAAATGCCTTTCATATGAATTGTTTTCCTGCATCCAACAAGAAATGTATCATTTTCACTCTCTAAAATTGCTTTAGCTGTTAACAGATATTGGAGTTTAATTAATTTCCAAACAAACCCTTACACTGAAGGAGCTAAGAAGCAAAGGGAGAAAAATGTGTTACTGGATGTGAAGTGGTGCCCCAAAGCAAATTATCTTCCAGCTTTTCATGTTTTTATTAGCAGTCTTCACTACACACACATTTCTAGCCCTCAACTTTAAAATCTTATCAGTTTGCACTGGGCTTGGCTGTGATAGAGTTAATTTTCTTCATGGTATCTAGTAGGGGGCTACATTTTGGGTTTGTGGTGGTGTCAGGTTAGATAATGCAGGGGTGTTTCAATAACTGCTGAGCAGTGCTTACACAAAGTCAAGGCTTTTTCTGCCTCTCATACTGCCTCCTCCAGTGAGTAGGTTGAGGATACATGAGAAGCTGGGAGGGGACACAGCTGGCACAGGTGACCCTAACTGACTAAAAGGACGTCCCATACAAAAAGGACATCATGCTCAGCATATAAATCTGGGGGATAAAGAAGGGAGGGGTGAACATTCAGAGTAATGTTGTTTGTCTTCCCAAGTAACTGTTACTCTTGATGGAGCCCTGCTCTCCTGATGATGGTTGACACCTGCTTGCCAGTGGGTAGTAGTGTATTAATTCCTTGTGCAACTTTTGCTTCAATTATTAAACTCTTTATCTCAACCTACAAGTTTTCTCACTTTTAGTCTTCTGATTCTCTCCCCTATCTCACCTAGGAACAGTGACTGGGAGGCTGTGCAGGGCTTAGTTGCCAGGTAAGGTTAAACTTCAATACGTTTTGTGCCTTCTCCTCTTCCCTCACTAACGGCTGCAAGTACAGAAGAAGGTTGTGCTCTCTGATAGTTTGGTCAGAAACCTATTGATCCATTGTACTATTTTATTAAAATCTTTATCACACTATATTAGGGGGAAAAAGAAAATGTTGTATTACAGCAATGTAATGTGTAAAATGAAATTGTTAGTCTTTGGAATCAAAGAAATCTTCGTAACTGTCCTAGGAAATCATGTGAAAAATCAGCCAGTAGCTTAAAAACATTACAATTTTCCTTATCAGAAAACGTAACAACCTGTATGCTCTAAGGAGTCAGGCTTTGACAAGAAGCATTAAATATAGTTATTTTTCCTTTTTCCTGGCATGCCTATTTTTTTCTTTGTAGTAAATGAAAGGTTTGAAATTCGAGTAGTCACATGAAACCTCAGAGAAGAGCATTGCCAAATCATCAATAACAACTTTTGTTAAAATAATATAAACTTTAATCTGGTTTAATGAAAGCTAATCAATAGGTAGCTTTCATTCAAAAAATATTAATTCTTTCATATAGTCTTGGTCAGAATCAGTCATGTCAGTGAAAACTGCCCTTTCACACCTATCTGCGAAACTATAAAAGATTACAGGGAGGAAATCACGTGGCATTCCATACCCATTACCTGAAAGGCATTAATAACCTGTCAGGTTCTCATACAACCATGGCTTATCAATTTCATCTCTAAATCCCCCTGAGATTTACATGGACAAGAGCAAGGTATAGTTGGCTCAGCAAGAAAGACCTTGCAGGGAAAGGGTCTGAATGTCTGTATTTCACAGAATCACAGAATCACAGAATAACCAGGTTGGAAGAGACCCACCGCATCATCAAGTCCAACCATTCCTATCAAACACTAAACCACGTCCCTCAGCACCTCGTCCATATGTGCCTTTAACCCCTCCAGGGAAGGTGACTCAACCACCTCCCTGGGCAGCCTCTGCCAGGGACCAATGACCCTTTCCGAGAAATATTTTTTCCTAATGTCCAGCCTAAATCTCCCCTGGCGGAGCTTGAGGCCATTCCCTCTCGTCCTGTCCCCTGTCACTTGGGAGAAGAGCCCAGATCCCTCCTCTCCACAACCTCCCTTCAGGTAGTTGTAGAGAGCAATGAGGTCTCCCCTCAGCCTCCTCTTCTCCAGGATAAACACCTCCAGCTCTCTCAGCCGCTCCTCATCAGGCCTGTTCTCCAGCCCCTTCACCAGCTTCGTTGCTCTTCTCTGGACTCGCTCCAGAGCCTCAACATCCTTCTTGTGGTGAGGGGCCCACAACTCAACACAGGATTCGAGGTGCGGTCTCACCAGTGCCGAGTGCAGAGGGAGAAGAACCTCCCTGGACCTGCTGGTCACGCCGTTTCTGATCCAAGCCAAGATGCCATTGGCCTTCTTGGCCACCTGGGCCCCTGCTGGCTCATGTTCAGTAGCTGTCAACCAACACCCCCAGGTCCTTCTCCTCCTGGCAGCTTTCCAGCCAGGCTTCTCCTAGTCTGGAGCTGCTTAGGGTTGTTGTGCCCCAAGTGCAGGACCCGGCATTTGGCCGTGTTAAACCTCATCCCATTGGACTCTGCCCAGCGCTCCAGCCTGTTCAGATCCCTTTGGAGCCTCCCGACCCTCCAGCAGATCCACGCTCCCACCCAGCTTAGTGTCACTCGCAAACTTGCTAAGGGAGCACTCGATGCCTTCATCCAGGTCATTGATAAAGACATTGAACAGCGCTGGACCCAGCACTGAGCCCTGGGAACCCCACTTGTCACTGGCCTCCAGCTGGCGTTCACTCCATTTCCCACCACTCTCTGGGCCCTCCAGCCAACCAGTTTTCCACCCAGGACAGTGTGCGCCTGGCCAGGCCAGAGGTGACAGTTTCTGAGCAGAATGCTGGGAGAAACTGTGCCAAAGGCTTTACTGAAGGCCAGGAAGATCCATCCACAGCCTTTCCCTCGTCCAGCAGCCCCATCACTTTGTCATAGAAGGTGATCAGGTTAGTTTGGCAAGACCTGCCTTTGAAGAGCACTATGCTATAGGCTGTCATAAAGACAGTGAGAAATTTGGAAACAGAAGACCAAGGCCTAGAGGCACCATGTTGTAGGACTAGAGGTGGAGGGGAAAGAGATCGTACTCCGTGCTCATATAAAGGATAAAAATGCTGTGCAAAATGTCTTAACACAGGCAACAGAGAGATAGCTGGCAGCAGTACTTAGCTGAACAGCACAAAAAAGAAGTGCTAGACTGCTTCCTCCTGCCTGAGAGCTCTGGCAGGGTTTATTTATATGTCTCCCTACTTGACCTGAAGCAAAATGTCTTTGCACAGCTCCTAAGCTCAACAAGAAATGTAACGAACAGGACTGTAAAAAGTCATGCCTAATAGGTTTCGAAATGTGCGTAGCATTCAACACTAGCACAATTAAAAATTGTTCAGTTCTGGAGATACTTCCAAATCAACATCCAAATGAACAATGCTGCCAAAGCCAGAATATGCTTCACAGCCCAGTGTATGGCAGTTCTCATACAGAACCAAGTCCTCCAAACCAGCCAAGCTCAGCAGGTCATCATCCTTCCTGACTGTCAGAATAACACTGATGGCTAAACCCTGTGCAAAGATTTAACACTGATGGTTTCTCTGCCCATTCTGTTTAGCAACACGTACTAAACAGATGGTATATGCTATGTGGCACAATTACAGCTTCATTTCTTCCAGTTTCTTACGTTTTCGAGGTCTGTTCCATAACTTACATTGCAAAAAGCAAACATCAAATAACTATAATACTAATTGTTCTCATCTTTACTAGTCTCTAATATTCATTGTCTGATTTAGCTAATGCATGGTTGTAACATACAAACAAGACTAAAAAATATATCCATAATACATTTAGTAAAAGCATGGGTAAAAGCAGTTTTGTAAAATTAAAAATAAGTTTCCTAACATAAACTTTAAGAAACAGGATCATTTAAATTTCTTAGGGAACAGGGAACCTTAAGAACAACAGGTTTCACCTTTAGCTTTTTATGTGGATTATAAGTTGACCTCATGGAGAAATTCTTTAAATTCTACTCCTGTTTTTAATATCATATCAAATCGACCTACAGTCTTGGTTAAAAACAAAGAAAAAAGTTAACTTCCTCAAACATATGACGGTTGCAAGGAGTTCCCAACAGCAAATACCAGGTCAAAAGAAGTCATCCATGCCATAAAGAAACTGGAAAGGCATCTCTGTAGCAAGTCAGAGGAAACATCTCTCTTTCTTATGAACTTGTCTTGCAGTGAGAGCCTTCTCCAACACAAACAGCAAGGGCTTGCACTGCTCTAGTCACAGCAGCATCCTCAACTAGTGCACATAGTTCTGGCAAACTCTAACCACAACATAAACCCTCTCTGAATTTTCCTACTACACTCACCAAAGTACAAAGGAAGACAAGAGCATTTTAGCCTGAAAATAAACACCTTCTAGCACAGTACATTGAAACCTGAATCCCTTGCACCTGCATAGAATCATTCTACTTACATATCCCATTTTAATATGTCAGTTCTACCCTTAAACCAAAAACTCTGTCCCAGTTTGATTAACTGCAGTTGAAAATCTAATCACACAAAAGGCTTAATGATAACTGAAATTTGCTATTATATTTCATCTTTACACTGACTGTTACGTTCACTAACCTTATTTTGAAATCACTCAGACTACCTGTCTTCATGGAAAAAATCACATCAATAAGAGAATAAAAGTGCTGGAATATATACTTTTTCATTCACTAAACAAAGATATTCTTGATTTATTTAAAAATTCAGTATAAATTCTCCTTTATATAACTGGAAGAATTGTTAGAAATTTTACTAAGCACGTCAGTTATGAAAAGCCTTCAGTAACCATTTCTGTGCTGTAAGCACTAAAAAGCCCAGCATGTTTAAACATAATTAAACAGTACCCTGTCAACAGCTTTAAAGAAAATTTGATTATTTACTGCTGTTTTGAAAGGTGTTCATTTACTCAAGACAATGCCCCATGTGTTTATAGTCAGAAACATGTATTAGAATATTTTATTCTAAAAAGTATGTAGATTGCACTAACCAATAATTGTAACTGATACAGCAATTAGCAACTAAGTTGCTAATTATATGACAACACATTTGCATAGAAATCCTAGTTGTGCTACAACAAAGACTGATTGGGCTTCCCCATTCAGATTTAATCCTTTCTTCCCCACTCATAGTGGGCATTAGCTTAACCTGATAAAGAATCTCAGGATAGAATATGTAAGTTATGAACCGTGCTTTTACCCAAGGCTCTGTTTGATATCTTAATTCCTTTACTAACTGCTGTACCAGCATTAGGAATTCTAAGCAAGAAATTTATTTCCATTTCATACACAAAACCAAAGCTGGTCTATGCTAGTTACATCTATAAAAATTTCCCATTCAGTTGTGACTTTGGAATCAGCAGCACATAGCTTTTCATCCAGGGGCAGATGATACGATGAGTGAGTCTACAGGTCCTGCTTTTGTGGCTATATCAAAACTTGTAACTACTTCTGAACACACACACACTATGGAAGAACAAGCTCTTAAAAAGTCGGTTTGCGATATTGGTTACGAACTTGGCAGATGTTTTCACACACTGAGGCAATAATGGATACAAGCAGAGTGAGGCAATTTATGAGCACTTCAGCTGTGAGTTAGTGAGGAACAGAATGGCCATGGCTATTTGATTCATTAACGTTTACTGTACCTGTACATGATTAGAATATACTTCAGTTCAGGATCCAAGTCCTGAGTATATAATGAAAGCACTGTATGGAGAACTAAAGCTCTTGACCTTTGGTCATCTCTAAATTTTGGGTTAGCACCCACATTCAGACACATCCATGGATCATATTTTTCCAGAGAAGCAGAGATCAAGTGCCACAGGCAAGTTCTGAAAATCTTACAGGCATCTATATAAAAATTCTGGAAGGAAAAGAGTGATTGTGAGGACATTCCCTCACTGCTTCCTAGTAATTAAAATATTTACATAGTAGAAAATCTGATCTTTGGCCTAAATGCAGGGTTGATAATTTTTATATTTTCAATGCTAAAATAATCATCTTTCACTGTAATCTTTGGAGACAAGCCTGACTTGCAGTAATAGCTTCATCAGTTCAAACTAGTTTAAAAATACAGATAGCTTTTGGGAACAAAATATTAAGGTGATAAAACTGCTTATCAATTCCAATGCAGAGAAATTCGTGGCTTATTATAGGCAAAAAAAAAATGGGAATGAAATGCTCTCTACAGAAGTCTTTTCTTCTATGGAAGTCTAGTACAGATATAGCTAGTCCTGCTGTAAAACCCATCACTGGAGGAAAACCTGCAAAGAATACAAGCCTATGCATATCATGTCACACACACATACAAACTGTTCCTGAAAGGTTTTTGTTGATAGCAGTATGGTCAAGATCACCCACATTCTTTTTTTTTTTTTTTTTAACCATTCCCATGTCAGCCTTCCTTTCTCACTTACAGCTGATTCTGGATTTCTCTCCTCATCTGCGAGGCACCTCTGGCTCTGCTTGATCAGATATATTTATTCTTAAAATGGTATTAGATCAAGCACTGTCCTTTATGCTGCCTTTTCTACAGCTTTTGCAGGCTGCTAGTGGGATGTTCTCAAAAGCAGTTCTTAGCCTTATGTCTGAGAACAGCCAGGAACCTTTCTGCAAATTGATGTCCCAGGTTAACACTTCCCCCTCCCACTGTCAAAATGAAACTATATTTTGCTGTGATGTGCACAAAAATCCGTTGTTACTTATGGAGGTAGCTGAAGCAGGTTCATTTTTGTTTAGCTGTATGAAAAATGCCTTTCATTGGTTTGCTTTTGCATATATAATTTCTTCTATCATTCTGCTGACTTAATGTTCCACTCATCCTCTCCCACTATCCATTTAGCTCATTTGCCACAACTTAAAGTTAGATTTAAGTTCCTTGAGTAGCAATTTTGTCTAACTATGTACTCATTCAATGGGGACTAAAACATTATTTAGGCCTACAGACATTACTACAATAGAAGCAAGGAAAAAGTAAAATGACATCAAAACTCTGGTTTGTTTTCTGCCAAAAATGATTGTTAAACTGATCATGAAACTCTGAATGATTTTTATGCCTTTCTGGCGATGCTATGAGTCATCTGTTTGTTCTCTTTTCGTCCTTTTCTTTGACGATTTACCTTGGCCACTGTGTATCCAAAGCCATAATTCACCCCTGTGGTGAATCACCATTCAGGATTTAGATGTTTCCAATGAGTCATACTTAACCTTATAGAAAGGAGAATGATTAGACAACATAAATTGTGCACTTTAACCATGGTTAGATGTCCATGATTGGAAAACAAAATTATATATTTCAATAGCAGAAGTAAAGCATGATGCTGAACAGTAGTTCTCATTTTAAACTCTGCAGAAGCAAATTCATTTATTCATTCAGATAAAAAACATTTGTCGAAGTATACAGGAGAGACCTCCCCTACAAAATATTTTCCATCACTCCAGAGATGGTCTTAACTATCTCAAAAGCAAATATTTCTAACATCATGATGCCCATCTGCAAAGCCTGATAGTATCAAAAACTCCCATCCACAAAATAATTCAGAACATAATTCTTATCCAGAGATTCAGAATTTGTTAAGGGACTGCATTTCAGAATTAGGCATGCTCAGATCCGCTGTTGAGGAAGATTAATTGTGTTTCAGCTGCTCTTCTTTGCACTATATTATCCAACACCTTCTGTTACAAACATTTCCAGAAACTGCCAGTGAGGCACAGTCACTTGTAATCAGCATTCACCCCTACGTGCCTGCACAGACCACCTATAGTTAATGAGAACGCAGTGTTGTCTTTTTTTTGTTTATTTTCATTTCCGTTTTATTTAATAAAGGAATTAGCTCCTCAGAATAACATGTGTCAAAGGCATTGAAATAGACAAATGGAGCAAAATAAGGCAACAAGGAATGCAGGCAATGTGTTGTCAAAGTAATTTGTTGACTCCAAAGGGTGTGTTGGGGGAGATATTAAACTGAAGTCATATCCCCACACAGAAAATTCAGACTCTAGTCTTGATTAGTCAGTGGGAGGACTCCGGTTGCTCTAAGAGCCTCCTGAAATTTGGCAGAACTGGCTCTCTGACAAACCCTTCACCTGCAGCACTGAGTATAGCACTGGTGAAACTCTACTTATATTCTCACTCATTGCCATTGAAACAGGAAAAACTACTGAAAATTGCCTACTTTTGTGGAAGAAAGAATGCAAGAAGGCACAGAACAACTGCGTATCTTACCTGCATAATCTCTGGGAGTCAGTAATTTTTAACTTCATTGGTTAAAATAAAGCTTCAAACTGCATAAATTAATGTAATGTACAATGTTACTGATAACAATGATGCGTAATGAACTTAAAATATTGCTTTCTTCTTTTAAATCTTCACAGAGATGTGAAGAGAAGCCATTGATTTTTGTGTACAAATTATGCAACACCTGGATTAACAAAGTTCAGATGAGTAAGGCTTTAATATATTTAAGGGTGTTCCGTTCAAAACATTAAATGTTATATATAACTTCCCTAAATAAGCTGTGATTAACAATAGAAATTACACATTCTCTTGTTAAGACACTGACATGTTAGTGTATATTAAATGCCAGGTACTCCACCGATGTGTTCAGCTGAAGGAAAATTAATGCATTTATGCTGATATAAAACTTAAAAACCGTAAAATTTAAAAATTGAATTTGCAGGTATACCTAATGCAAAATATGGCTAATGAATATAAAACTTACAGATAATTTTTTTTTGTTTGTCTAGGTCTTTAAATGTAACTGGACAGAAGAGCAAGACAGTAACCTACTTAAAGCTGATATGTATCAGCGTGTCTGCTCAATGGACACAATAGGAAATAGAATTATTTAGTCCTTAGTATTCAAACTCAAGTCTATAAACAATTTTAATCATTCAGTAGATCATCACACATGTCAGAATATGCATACTTTATTGTCAGTGCACAAGGTAATGTTTTATAATACTGCAATATTTCAACCTCCGGCAGAATACAATCACCTCAAGGTTGCCGAAGCCCATGTTCCAAAATGGTACCTCAAATATTGCAGTATATACTGTGCCTTCCGCCTTAAATAGGAAGAAACACCTTGAAAACTACAAGTTGCCTTGGACTCTGACACAACAACTTGGAAATGGTAGTATAGCAATAAGCATATTTTTATTAGAGTCCTATGGAAAAGACAACAAATATTTTCTACCAAAGAACAGTGAACTTCACCTTCATCCCCAGACAGTATAGTAATGCTTCATAGTTATCCATAGAGTAGTGATTTTTAGGCTAAGCTTTTTAAATAAATAGTAAGTAACTGTATTTATAGATGAAAAGGATTCATGCATGTGTCTGCTTGTACAGAATTGTACATTATGAAAACCTTTTATAGAGTATTGCTTGACTTCCTACATAACTGGGCTGTCACTGTAGAGTGCTATTCTCTCCTTGGAATGAATCACAAATGAAATATAGACCCTAAACCATTTGCCAGTGTGGTCAGGACAGTGAATTATATGTGGGTCTTCAAGGCCTGTGCTAGTATTCAGCATTCTCAGACAAGCATTCTTAACCAGCCCTAGTGATGACCAAAATAGTTTAAAAAGAAATAAATGGCATGTGAGAACCATGACTATACTGACAGTGCTTAGTAGACCATGGTACAATCCCACGAGAGTCATAAACTAAATAATTTTTAAAGCATATCCAATTACCCCCTCTGTCAAACCTCTACAAAAAAAAAAAACAAAACAGAGGTTTTCTAGTTCTCCTGAAACACTACAAAGTTTCCCAGCATACTCCTACCTGGTCTCAGTATAATAGCTTGTTTCCTGTTGAAAATATAGCAAGGGTTATCATGGAATTTATTTATTATTTACATGCAGAACATATTGTTGTATAAGGAAACTGTTGTGGTTCTTGGTTTTGGTTTAGTTTTTAATTCAACACTCTCCTATGGGCAAAAGGCAAAGAAAAGGGCAAGGAAAAGCAAACCCAAAAGCTAAAGAGAGGCCAAAGCTACAGCTAAAGGAAGGAAAAGAAAGACTAATAAAGCCTCTGCTTTGATACTAAGTTTAATTTATGATCCGTGTACCAAAAATAGCACACTAAAATAGTACACGCCTCTCTTTGTAAAAGCCTCGATGAACCTTAAAAATACATGTTGAATTATAAGTGTTTACTTTGCATAAAACTAACATAATAGCAAGATCATTTTTCTTTTGGAAAAATAACAAAGTCATCTCTCTTAGCAGCCGTAGAAACACAGAATCACAGAATCACAGAATGACCAGGTTGGAAGAGACCCACCGGATCGTCGAGTCCAACCATTCCCACCAATCCCTAAATCATGCCCCTAAGTACCTCATCCACCCTCACCTTAAACACCTCCAGGGACAGTGACTCAACCATCTCCCTTGGCAGACTGTTCCGATGCCTAACCACCCTCTCTGTGAAGAACTTCTTCCTAATCTCAAGCCTAAATCTCCCCTGGTGGAGCTTGAGGTCATTCCCTCTTGTCCTGTCCCCTGTCACTTGGGAGAAGAGCCCAGCTCCCTCCTCTCCACAACCTCCCTTCAGGTAGTTGTAGAGAGCAATGAGGTCTCCCCTCAGCCTCCTCTTCTCCAGGATAAACACCCCCAGCTCTCTCAGCCGCTCCTCATCAGGCCTGTTCTCCAGCCCCTTCACCAGCTTCGTTGCTCTTCTCTGGACTCGCTCCAGAGCCTCAACATCCTTCTTGTGGTGAGGGGCCCACAACTCAACACAGGATTCGAGTAGCGGTCTCACCAGTGCCGAGTACAGGGGGAGAAGAACCTCCCTGGACCTGCTGGCCATGCCGTTTCTGATACAGGCCAAGATGCCATTGGCCTTCTTGGCCACCTGGGCCACTGCTGGCTCATGTTCAGTCGCTGTCAACCAACACCCCCAGGTCCTTCTCCTCCTGGCAGCTTTCCAGCCAGGTTTCTCCTAGTTTGTACCTCTGCTTAGGGTTGTTGTGCCCCAAGTGCAGGACCCGGCTACACACACAGAGGATTGCCTCCTGGCATCCCTAGCTGGGGAAGCAACAGAAGCAGGACCTCCCTGTGCACCAGCTTCACCTCAGGCTCTGTCTCCTGTGTGGTGCTGGATAACTCTGTATGCATTCATCCCTTGAGTGGCCCTCATTGTCATTATTTTCACTGTTTCTTGCTTTCTAACACAGAGATTCCACACAAACCATCAACAGGCACCTATTACCAGGTTAGTTTCTGGCTTTCTCCGTATCTACAGCCAATTATCAGTTGCTACCTGAGTTACTACTGTCTCCTGACCCCTTGCCCTAGATGTGTCGGAAAGATGCAAAGATTTTTAAAAACTTATTGGTTCTTCTGTGTTTCTTTACTTGACATTCTTAAACCTTTAAAATGAAGCAGATATGATCCCTGTCTTGGTTAACAGTGCTTTCAGGTACCATGCCAAGTGTCTGTGCTTCTCTATTTTCCAGCATGTCCAAAGACTGTCTTATCATTGAGAGCTGGACAAATATACTTTAAGCCTCACCCTGTCTGAGAGGTGCTTTCAAGCATGTGCTTTCATGATACTTTGGAAGGCTTCAAATTACAATCTTGCTCTTCTCCAGCTGGGCTAAATATTGTAGCCGAAAATCATCTTTCTTTTCCATCATGTAAGTCTGCTTGCTGATCTGCCATTGACTCCCCAACTTAATAATTTTATATCCTCTGTCCTGGGCAAATATTCCAACTGCATGGCAACATTGAAAGAGTGCTCAGGCCTCAACACTAAGGAAGAAATCACAGCCGTTAATACATTTGCTGCTTACAGGTGACGTGCCATCACTTGCATTAATCACAGGGATGTCCAAGCTGGTATTTCAGTGTGAGTGCCACACTGTGACAACCAGGTACGTGTTTCCTGGTACTCAAAGATCTCAGATCCCAGCACCCAAGAACTTTGCGTGTCATCTTCTACTGGGCTGCATAAAGACATTCTAACACTGAAAGGGACATAGTCTAAGCCAGACATGATACCTGTTGGTGGGTATTTGGCTCATTCACTCAGGTCCCTAAGTGTGCTATTAGTAAAACCGAAGACCATCTTTTAAAAAGGAACAATGGTTTGTTTCAAGTAAATTAATTTTAATGTTGACTTCTACAAGAGAAACCTTCAGCCTTAGAGTTTCACTAGCTGAAAATGTACCTCAGATTAGATATTGGCATAGTGGTGCCACCCAGATTCCTTCGTGTTTCTAGTACATTTTGTTCCCATAAGGGCATGGTGCAAAGAAACTTGTGCTTCCATTTGTTCTGAGATTTCAAGTGTCTCCAAGGTAACAATTGTTGAAGCAGCTGTAAAGCTTTCCATCTAAACCTTAAACCTGAGTGACTGGTACATGTGTACTGTTCTCTGCATGTATCACTTCAGAGTAGATGGAATTTCAATGCACAGCTTAAAATAGTGTTAGCTGATGCACTGAATTCTAATTGCAGAACTTAAAACAATCACAACCAATTTGAATCCTATAATTTTGCCACCATTTAGTTAAATCTTCTAAATTGAGAAGTGCCAGTTTGCAAATGCTGATTAAATCCACTTGGTTAGCATAGTCGCTAGTTTGTGAATTCCACTGATGTCAATGAGCCAGACTAACCACAGAATCATAGAATCACAGAATAACCAGGTTGGAAGAGACCCACCGCATCATCGAGTGCAACCATTCCTATTAAACACTAAACCATGTCCCTCAGTACCTCATACACCTGCACCTTAAACACCTCCAGGGAAGGGAAGTCAACCCCCTCCCTGGGTAGCCTGTTCCAGTGCCCAATGACCCTTTCAGTGAAGAAAAAGAAAGTGTGAAATTTTTTTTCCTAATGTCCAGCCTAAATCTCCCCTGGCAGAGCTTGAGGCCATTTTGGTGGTTGTGAGCATATTTTGTTTTTTGTTTGAAGATTACTATTTAATACTGAAAACATTGTGCATGAAGCTTCTTGATTTTACTTCCTTGAGATTGCATTAATTCTAATGCTTATAAATACTTCAATGACTGAAGTATTAGAATCTCTAGCTTGGTAAAAAACATATGTAAAGCCTTTTATTTTCATGCCCACTAATGGGTCCAAGTCTTTCAATCCAAAGTTGAGAAAAGGAAACTGGGAGCTACCACATCAGTCAATGTTTCTACTCAAACTTCTCTCCTCAAGTTCCAACTATAAAGCAAGCCATTGTTTTGTCAAGATTTATGCACATACCTTGTATGACATTTATAGACCCCACTGACTTTTTTCATAATAAGGTATTTGGCATATGTCAGGAACTGTTGGATGCTGGCAGTTAGACAGCAACTCAATATTTAGAAGTTTTCTTATCCCATGGGGACAGTTTTCTGGAAATATTTCTTTGGGATGTGAATGCCTCAGATCGCCACGTGACTGAAATTCTGCATTCAGCAAAGGTTCTCAACTTCCACATGCCTAGGACTATAAACCGAGTAAATAGTGTGCTTCAGGCAGTCCATTCCTACTTCTCACTTTGACAGCAGCTGCTTTTCCCTGTGAACCACATTGGAGCACCTAATGAGCAGCATTTTGTATGCTGGCTAGGAAATGAAGATCGCTTGACTGCCAGGTTTGCTGTGAGGAGAGTGTACATTACGTACACGATAGATTACTCAGAATGTACCTTTAGCAGCAGTAACATAAATGCCTTTAATATGCCTGTTGGGTTTTTTTCAATTCTAGAAGAAAAATGCTTAATACTAAAATATTTTTTCTTTTTACAATGAATGTTGAAGCATGTAATAGCCCAATTTCTACCCCTTAATTGTTTAAATTTTAAAAATGTGTTATTCAACCATTCACTAGCTTTAAAAAGCCTTAAACTGTTTCAGAACTCATCATAATGACATTGTTCATACAAAAGGAGTTTGTAAAATATATTCTTACTATAACAAGAATGCCATGAGTGAATGGGTGTATACAGACTCTGAAATCATATTAACTGCACTCCTAAGCAGGTAGTTGTGAAACCTATAAATATGCTAAAATAGTAATTCTAACAGAATATTACAACTAATGAATAGAAGAAGCTCTGCAGATGCAATATCAAAACATGACAAATTTTACTCTGCCTTTAGAATAAGTTACAGTTTAAACACAGAGTTCTAGTGGGTATTGTAGAATCATAGAATCACAAAATCATAGAATGGTAAGCGACCTTAAAAATCATACAGTTCCACTCCCTCTGCCATGGGCAGGGACACCTCCCACCAGACCAGGCTGCACAAGCCCCCATCCAATCTGGCCTTGAATGTTTCTAGTCATGGGGCAGTCACTGCCTCGCTGAGCAACCTGTGCCAGTGCCTCGCCGCCTTCGTTGAGCAGGATTTCCTCCAAATGTCTAATCTAAGCCTTCCTCCTTCTTCCTTTTGCCACTATGGAAAAAGCTTCATGGAAGATCCGATGTTGTTTAAATGTATTAGGAATTAATCTTCTTTCTAAAACTCTGTAGTACAACGTATCTCTCAAGTAACTACACAGAATACAGGTGACTGTTGTTAACAACAAACTAAGAATCTTAGACTTCCATGGTGATACAGACCTATAATTTGGACTGTACTTCGCTCCTACATAAGGACATATGAACCATCCATTCTGTACTTTGAATACCAGGACATACTGTGATCTTTTTGTGGTGTTCAAGTATTAAGGCACAGAACTGCACTTCCACCAAGTTCCTGGCTACCTGAAATCCCTTTAGCTTTTGGAGGACTTCTAACAATTCCTTACTGCTAGAAAGCATCTCCACAGGCCAGGACAGGGAGATGGGAACACTCATATTCCAGCTACCCACTAGGCACATTTCTCTATTTGCCAGCCTCGGGGAATCCAGTAGCTGTGAATAGCTTCATAATGAAAGCTTCAATCCTATCCTTTTTTAATTTAAATGATACGATCAAGAGTATTTCAAGAGCTACAGTTCCATGTGTTCTCATTTATGGGAAGAATGCTGGCACACACTTTGTAATGGTGAGCAAGACAGTCCTTACCTTCTAACTGAAGAATGTAAAGAGAATTCCTAAGGAAGCAGGTGAAGCAAAATACATTCTAGTTCAAGGGCCTGTCCTGAAATTTGGCTCTTTCTGAACACGACAGATTTGTCTTTAGAGATCTTATTGGATCTGCAAGTTGCTGATTAGAAATGTATTTTAATTTGAGGATGCAATAAAAATTCTAATATAAGAATTTTCTTTTATCATTTTTTTCCTTCACTAGAAGAGGTGAGGTGTTGCCTGACAAAGTTGATTATTTCCATCTGCCCATAAGCACTGAGGCATTAGTGGGTGAAAGCAATGCTGTAGATTAATTGAATCAGAAATTTTAAAAAAGAAAGAAGTCTCGGAGCACTAGCATGACAAAATTCTGACCAATTGTACTCATTGTATATAATACCCAAGAATTTTAGTGATTTCTCATCCCAACTTTAACATATGAAAAACTCTTAGTGTAATGACCTACAATACCTCCTTCTACATTCCTCTTCTCTTTGTGTCGCACTGCATCATTGTGCTTACCAACTCTGTGGCCTATCCTTTCCTTCTTGGGATCCTCACAGCAGATTAATCATTATCCAGCTCCAATTTCCAGTTTATATTACTCTTCTTCCAGTGATGACACAATGCCCAAGGCTCAATTACAGAGTTTTCACCATACGTCAAGCTCTCTTCTAAGGTTTCTCCTTTAACACAAGATAACAAACTTCTTGGTGACCCGTGATCAACACAATCTGCCTGCAGCATTTTACTTCATCTCCTGCTCGTTTCCAGCTTCCTGACTGCCACATCTATCTTCGTCATGCTGGATATGGCAGAGTCTGCCCTCTTGCCAGATCCAGCACATTGCTTGTCCAGTTCCCCAGGCCACTCTGGTCTGCTCAGTAATTGAGCTTGAAATAGAGATAAGCAAGATAAAAAGTTTGCAGAGTGAAAAAATGGATATTATGAAATGCAGCAGTGACCTCCACGTAAGCCGTGGTTTGGAACAGAGCTTTGGTCAATGCCTTCAGCTACCAGAAGTGAACATTAATCTGATGATAAAATCAATAAGCAGCAACAGAATTGGGTTCTGGAAACTACTGCAAACTGTTTCTCTGAACAAAGTCAGATCCCAAACCCCACATTTAAAAAACCCATGTTCAGAGGCCTCCAATACGTAGCAGATGTACAACTAGCCTTATAATCACAAAACTTTATATTAAAGAAATATGAAAGACTATGGTAAAAAACCACAAAATTGGGAAGCAATACACAATATTGCAGTATAAATAAAACTGTTCAAATGAGGTTTCATCAAAAGCAGGATTAAAACTATGGCTAATTAGCATTTTCTCTAACAGCTTAGAGTATAAATCTTCTCACGAGTGAAATATATGAGCAAGTGCAAATGAAAACAAATAAAAAAACAAGCAGTCTATGAAGATTTAAAAACAATGGGTTGCTACAGTCTGAAGTCTGATTACTCTAGAGAGCATAAACGTCAATATAAATGTGTTCTAATTAAGGCAGTAAGGTACAGTGAAACAATGTGTGTGTTTTACTAGTTCATACAAAGGAAAACAGTCATTTAGGCAGGAGTCCCATCCATGACTGCCTGAACCTTTCATTGCTGAGAAGGGAAATTCCAGCAGCAGCAGAACAAACAAGGAAGTGATGGAGCGATTTTAGCATGGTATTCCAACATCTAGGAGCTGAATTGAGGGGAAAGAGTAAAATATTTGCTGCAGCTCAGTTTTCCATCATGATTTGAGTTGTCTGGAAATTTCCCCCTGGAATGGTTTTCCATCAGAGAATGCTGCTTTTACAGAATTGAAGCATTTTTCAGGAAAACATGGCTCTCCTCCAAAGGTGCAGTGAGTAATCACTGGAATATTTACTTTTTCACAATAGCACAGTCACTTCAGCATGAAATGACATCAAAACATAATGCTGCTGCTTTATCAGTTTGCCTTTAAATATCTGACCTCAAAGAAATGAAACGTATTGGTAGGGTCAAAAATTGGGTTTGATGCATTTTATTTCCTACTGAAAGGCAGAAACTGTCCTTTCCTAGTGAAGTAATTGCTGAGTATGTTTCTTTCTGGACAGTAAAAATCACTCATTGACTTTATAATGCAGAATAGTAATAAAAATTGACAATACAATGCAAGTTTTCTAAACAAAGGTGTATATGTCACAGAGCAGAATTGTAGCAGGCATTTTCTAGAAGTTCTTGTGCAATTGTTCTTGAATACTACAACAACGAGGATGCTGGGAAGAAAGAACTGACTTCTCCAGCTGGGAACGGGAAAGAGAAAAACACTAGGGGGAGAGCGAGAAACTAGGTTACACTAAGTTGTATCAATGCTGGTATTAAACCCTCACCAAGGTTGCAGGAAGATGCCTGAGCATACTAAGGGGAAGAATCAGAGCGTCCTCATGGCCTGTAGAAAGTTGGCTGAGATGAGAAATACACCATTATCAAGGCACAAACCACCTGTTCTACATCTCTAGGGACGAAATTAGCTCACGAACAGTCATCTCCCTTTTCCAATGCAAAGTGCTGGAAAATCTGGGAAAAAAACTGTACCTGACTTAATGGTCTTTTATGCTGATTTTTTTTCCCGTACTAAGAAAGTATTTATCCATCTCCTTCTCCATGATGAGTCTTATGAGGAATTATTAGTAGACAAGTATAAAGAAACAAATTTATATTGGAAAGCTGCAGATACTATATAAAAAAATAGTGGTTGAGTCAGACAAATGTAAAGTTTTTCATTGTGAGGAATGTATGTAAATAAAATCTCATTTTCATCCTCCCACTACTCTATTTTCTCTGAAATATTTATACAG
The DNA here is from genome assembly GCA_033459285.1 of Clamator glandarius. Taxonomy (NCBI): domain Eukaryota; kingdom Metazoa; phylum Chordata; class Aves; order Cuculiformes; family Cuculidae; genus Clamator; species Clamator glandarius. The sequence goes on from JAUNZM010000265.1 coordinate 1,332,845, forward strand.
ATTTTAACAGAGGAGAAGAGGGAAGGAAAGGCAGAATGAGAGGCAGAAAAATAGATGCAAGTGGAGTAGGCAGTTGGATAGCAGAGAGGCATAAAGTCAATAAAGAAATTACTGTCAGAGGAGTGTTTTCCTGATGAAGGGATAGCCTTACAAAGTTACAGTGAAGGACAGAAACCATTAGAAGATCCTACATTAATAAACTGTTTGTAGCTCATATCCTTTTATATATAATTCAAGTTAAAAGGCTTTGGTAATGGGACATGGTAACAAAGGAATATTGATATGTGAAGGAGTATTAATAAAAAATCAAATGTTAATTGACTGTACTAACCCATAAGCATAATGGTCATATGTACATACGTGCATATAACCATAAAATTTATAAAATTTAATTATATTTGAAATGAAATATGGTATTTGAACATGATCAAAGATATACTTTCTTGTCAGGTGTGCTCTTTGTAGGTTTTGTGGTGCTCAGTGATCTATGAATCTGTTGTGATTGGTAAAATATTGCTGAAAAGATAATTCATGATTTCACCACCATTCTTTCCTTATACTTTCTACAGATGAACAAACAGACAGGACTAGTTTACAGACAAGTCATTCTGATGAAATCTGTGTTTCCAATACTGTTTATCAAGTTTTGTCAACTAAGAATCAGTTAACATTTGAAAAGCTTTAGTAAAGGTAAAGAGTTGGCCAGTGTTGCAGCTTGCTGTCAGTAGAGTCTTAAGGTCTGTGCTCTTTCCCAGAAGTTCTTAGTACCTTTCATATTACTTGGGCAAGGTGTATCTGGTGTTGAGTCGGAAAACAGTCCCCTGCAGCCACTTGCATCTTCTTTACTGGGTAGTGTCCCCAGGGTCTCAAGCAGCAGCTGCTCACCTAGAACAGTCCTTTCTGACCCTGTTTCTTGGCAGCTGCCTGAACCTTTCAGCAGAAGGGACTGCAGAGCTACAAAATGAGTGAGATCTTTATGTCTGTCCCTGGGTCTTAGCCAAAATCATGTCAGGATTATTCCATACTATCAGAGTATGCAAGTGGCTGCAGGTTTTTTTCTTTGGAAGGTCGAAATATTAGCAAGATAGGTGCCTAGAACTGTACTTACCTCTCAATCAGCGCTGCGTAAGCCACCTCCCAAGGAGAGACCTCTCATTCCCAGGAGATAAAGGAGAGTGGTCCCATAGAGACATCTGCATCCATCTTACCCTTCTAAGGCTCCTTCATCAGTCAATGGAGATCTAGGCAAGCTGATCAGTAGGGGATAGGACACACTCATCTTAAAAATGGGCCAGTAAATTAGATCAACTACATTGATCTTACTTCTTTCTATTAATTATGATAGAAGCAATTATTCAATGACAAGCCTGTGCATAAATATCCACACAACACAATTGACTTTTAGTGAGGCTGATGCTTTGAGTTCTATACCAGTCCGATTTGTGTTACAAAAGTACCTTCATTTCTACATCTCTGCACTGGAGATCACACAGTCAGATATCCCAAGGAGGCTGCATAATTTTCCCTACCTGATCAATCTTTTAAGCCCCAAGGTGGACCCCTGAGGCCCATAGGTGTGACAGAAAGCAGAGGTGAGTATTGTACTCATCAATGTTGCCTGTGTTCTTTAAAGTTGCTGGTCTTTGTCTTTAGATCCCTTCTTATTTTCAAGAAATCATTGCTGAGCGATTACGTTTGACATTTTTTTTCTGCCGATATGAGCATGCTTTGTATATAGATGTATCTTAGCACTTCTTCATTCTTGCTGTAGCACTTTTTTGTTAAATCTGCTGTCACAGGTAAATAGGCAAATGCATAGGGAAATAACTATGACATCCTTGTAATCCAATTTCCAAGAAAATATAGTCAAAATACACAGTAACGAAAAAGGAAAATGGTGATAATGTAAATATATATGTATAAAATACTATAAATAAAGAAATTAGATCTAGTTATATTTTATTATGGGCATGCTAGAGTCACACTTCAGCTGCCTTGTATTTCAATGCAAGCTAATGAAAATTTGACTGCTCCATCTTTCTTTTATATTTTCTGCTTCAATACCAATGCAAACTGCCTAAGAAAACAAAAAGGAAAGTTGAAAAATCATAAACAAACAGGAAGCCCCTTACCATGCTAGTGAAGAGCAGGACTTGAGTCAACCACATTACCTTGTTTAGGTTTGTTACTGTAAAATTCATTTTGCGGCATTACTCAGTTATACTTTTATATAACTTCAGTTATACTTTCATAACTTCAGTTCTGAAGTTCTGAATTTAATGTGTTTTATGGCAAGTTTATATATATATGTATGTGTGTATATATATATACACAAATAAATATGGAGCACATATATTTATACACATATACAACAAAATTTATGTGTACAAACATCCATATGGGTGTTACTATTCAAGTATTTAGAATGGATGTGACAGTTTCTTATTCAGATATGCAGAAATTCATTTCAATAGAACTGAATGTGGCCATTCAAGAAAACAATTTCCTATCTTCATATTTACTTTCCCCTCACTCCTTTCAACACCGAAGTATGGAGGAGCAGGTAATTATGAAATAGCACCCATGCTCAGAAATCCCAACACACAGGCAGATCTTTTGCTGTGAACTTCAGATATAAGAAGAGTCAGCTAGTTTTCAAAGGTCATATGGATATATTTTCACCTGTCAGCTTTTAGTTTCCTGTGGTGTTTGTTGTTGAGACATTTGAATATTTTTCCTTTTATTAAGTTATGGAATGAGAATGACAGATATCTGTGACTTCTTTGGACACGTTCTGTGCTAACAACTTTACTGCAAAACGTGATGAAGATTTCAGTTGCACTTTATGTACCTCAGTCTCTTATAATCCATGTAAATCTTTACAAACAGCATATTAATTATGGTTAATAAGTTCATATCATCTTTGTATAAACATATTTGTGTGTGTGTATATATATATACACACTCTATATACACATACTCTATATACATATATAAAAAAGGCTGTGTACATGTTTACACACAGACACAGAGACCAGGATAACAAGAAAAACGTTCTAACACAACACAGTGGTAGTGGAATCCTACAAGATGCTGCGTTTATTAACAAGCTGGTTTAATCCTGTACAAGTTTATCCCTTACTTGAAAACAGAAGGCTTCTATTAAAAAAGATATAGGATTAGTGTGGTGATGGGATTCCTTTCCTCCTCACTAGCCACACAGGCCACTCTGTGCTACTTCGCACAACCCTTCATGCGCTTGAAACAACATCTTCCCTGCTCTCTCCAGGCCATTTTCTCATCTAGTAGAACACAGGTTTCACAGGGAGAATAATTCCGATTGGATGGAGGCAGTCATCCAGGTTGCCATGGCTGAAACTGCTGTAATTTGGAAATAAACTCTCATTGCCTGAAGAAGTGGGCTGGTAACAGGTCATCTTGACCAGGCGCACTGAGGAAAGAACACTCATTGTTACAATATAGTGATCCAGAGCACCTGGTCTCTCCCACAGTGTTATTGGGGTCCTGTGTGCCTGGGAAGAGGCCACATCGTCACCTGAGAAAAAGATTGATCATCACTTAACCCTCCAGGCACCTGGTACCTTGATCACAGCCCAAGTCAGGAGGTCTGAAGCAACTAACAGAAATATCCACTAGTGTGACATCTTCCAAGTACAAGCAAAGGGAATGTTGAAAAATCAAAATTTAAATATTCAGTTATCTAATGAACGTCAGTTATCTCAAAACCTTGTAAGTATGCAATTACGTAGAACACCCTCGGAACTCCTCTGGATCATGGCAGGCTGAGACCAGTAGTCTCACCTAGTTGGGACACTTCTTGGGTGCATGATCTCCATTGCTAACACAGCAAATAAAAAGGCTTCAGGTAAAGTCATCCCTGTTGACAGCTGACCATCACCTGCTGGGAACGCTGTGCATTGGATGTGAGCATTATCATCCAACTCAAGGAGTTGCTAGGATTTATCGAAATCCAGCCATCACCTGACATGGAATGCTGGTGCATTATATGAGTGAGTATCCTCACCAATTTTAAGAGAGAATTTTTCAGGCTAACCTCTCTCGTGTCATGACTCATAATTCTTTGATGCTTAAATATCGACGTATCTTTGTATGCATATGTATCTCTATATCTCTGTGCTTGCGTATATACATGTTGCAGCATATGGTAGGTAGGAGTGAGTTCCATAAATTTTGAATCTGATTAAGCCATTAATTATTTTTGATCATAACACACTGAATCAATTTTGATCATTTTGTTAATGAATTGATAATTAACTGTTAATAGGAAGTTTGCAACCTTACCTTAATAAATTCTAAATTGTTGATAAACCAAAGTTTCATAAATTCCTGTTTGCAACAATTACTTTCTCTATCAAAAATAATGTATTTAATAAGCCCTAGAGAGTCTTCTACGTTCTATATAATTGTATTATGGAGCCACTATACCAAATTAAACTTATTATCTGCTTAAATGAATTGATGAAGGGTTTTTATCTATGAATTAGAAGCTCTTTGTATAATAATGGCTAGTGACCTTAATGTGCACAGGGACGAAAACTCCTCTGAGTCTCACATATCCATGAATAATAGTACAACCACTGTAGACACCATCTTAGACGTGGCAAATCTTCCTAAATAAATTACATGACTTTCGAAAAATTCCAAATGCATTTTGCTCTTATTGGCTTAGGAAAAACCCTATGTATATAACAGCTCAGACAAAATAATGTCTTTGAAAATTATGTGCTTGCTTCTGCTTCACTTAGGCTTCTTCTCAGTTTCCTGAACATTCTTTCGTTCTTAAATACTTATAATAACAAACCTCTCTTGAAATAACAAATTTTCTTTATTTGACTGCAAAATTCTACAGCGTAAATTATAGTACTCTTTGATGTTAACCTTTATTGTACAAATGATGTTAACAGGCAAATATTGGATAAATTATGTTAACAGTTTTGTATCAATTATGGAAATATTTTGTTATTGAAGTCTTTATCTTTTTAAAGGATATTATAGCATCTGCACTTATGTTTGTATCAAGTAAGCAGTTTATTGGTAGCTGATGAGTTTAAGCAGATACATCAGAAAAGCAATAGTAAGTTTTTTAGTGTATGAAGGATGCAATTCCTTCTTATGTGCCAGGTTAAAAGACAGCATTTAAGAATCAAGTATTTTTTCAGTATATGCATATATATAAAAATAAAAACACTGGACTTCTGGAATGGAATTTGGTCAGCAGTAATCTTTCAGAACCTGGAGCAACCCACAGCAAAATCAAAGAGTTTACAGAAGACCACAGGACCTCCAGTCCTTACTGGCATCATCTGAGACAAATTCACTGTTAAAAGTTGCAGTACTTCCCGACATTCTCACCAAGAATTTTCAGGTCTTAGTTCAAAATCTAGGTTGAAGATGCTTGGAAATCTTTCTACCACAAAGCCAAGGACACTGTATCTATCAAGCTGAGGAAAAAAATTACGGTTTGACTATATATGTAAGAGCAGATGATCTGTTCACAGGCTGAAATCACTAACATGACAACCCATGAAGGAGCTGAGCCTGTAAAAAAATTATAACAGTTCATTTTCATCTGCAAAAGCTGCAGAAGTATCCTTTTTCCTTTTGTGGTCTTATAGAAAAAAAGAAGTAACGAGGTTAAGCCTGAACTGAACAACCAAAGATACTCTCTCTTCCCAACTTCATCTTCACAGAATTTATCAGTTTCTCAGCTTACCCAAAACTTCTTGAACAAACAAGGTAAGAGAAAAAAAAAAACCAGTCATGCAATGTAACAAGAGGAGTCAACTTGTAGTCAAGTTAAAACAGCCCAGACTTTAACATGCATTGTGAAGTACTGGAAAAGGGATCAGGTTTACATCAATCTGAAGTTTTTTAAATGGGATATCAAAAAAAATACTTAAATTTCATATGTTAAGGCTCCTCCATCTAAGCACTTTGTGTAGACTAGAATTTTTGGTTGCACAGGTATACAGATAAAGCACATACTTTCAAGTTCTTACTGTACTTTAAGGCACATGGAGTCTATGAAAAAATCAGGATTTGAGCATTAATAAAAGTGTTGACTCGTGCATAGCCAAGGAGGGCAAACAAAACTATGCTATCCTTCCCTTAGGATCTCTAAATGGATGTAAGTGAGGACTTGGCACATCTTTTCAAGTTTCCTCCATGTCAGGGAGCTGTCAGAGCAATATTTCCAAACCCAAGATAAATGCCTGGGAGCAGTACTATGCCAGGCAGTGGCCCTGTGACTTTGACTTGCCTGGGGCCACCCCAGCATCCTGCAGCCCATGCTCCTGTGTTCCCTGGTGTTTGCAAAACTCTCTGTTAAAGTTTGCATCCCTGCCCGTACAAGACCTTCCCTAGGGAAAGATTTGGGGCTACCTCAGTGGCTTCATGTACAGAAGACTCCTTCTGCTCTGTTAAGAAAACATGGAATCTGTCTCTGGTCTACCAGGAGACATGATGCGCAAAATTCACACGGTTATCCCCCTGTCTCTGTTAGTATATTATCGCCTCTCCATAATTTGGCCCCTTAAATGTAATTTATGTTTTTATTTAATTAGTCATTAACAAAGAGTTAAATAAAATAACAAAGAAACCCATATACTATGAGCCTTAACTCCTTTTTGGAAGTTTTATTTTTGCCAAAAAGGAACAGTAAACAAACCACAAATTCCAGTCAAGTTCTATTTATATCTTTGGTAGATATCTGTATGTAAGTTCTGCTATAGTTTGCAGATAAGACAGAAGTTATCTTCATTAATTTCATGAAGCTTAATTTCTCAGTGAAAAAGCCTGGGGGAAATTGTGTATTCAATGGGAATCTGGCATTTTCCAGCTACATTGTTTTGATTACTCTAACTAGCCAATGTTAAAGAACAAGTTACTGCATTTATTAACATCCAAGGCACGGCATGCATTTGAATATGCACGCATATAAAAGGTTTTGGACCAAAATAATTATGAACTCAGAGCTTAAATCTATACACAGTCTACAGACTATTTCATTGACTAGCTCACCATTTGCAGCTATCTAAGGAATGCATGTGTGTCTGTTTCAACTATGTGTTCCAAAATACCTGTCATTGGGAATACTTCAGTGGCAAAGAAGTATTCAAATGCAAAATGTTTGATTACCTAGACTAAAATATTTCTTTACTTTTTCATTACTTCAGGCCTTAAAAAGCAGCCTAGAGGATTTTGTTTTGTTTTCCCCCAAAATATAAAACTCTGTCTCTGGTCATTGAATGTTTCCTTACCACTAAAGGTCAGAGTGGTTAAAAATTTGTTACGAGGGTACCTGGTGGTTTTATCACTGTTGTGCAAGACAGTCCCTGTGTCGGCTTCGCTTAGATTCAGGCTGGTAGGCTAAAGTTTTTTCTCTTTAGCCATTCATTGCGGTTTTCCCTTTCTTACTCATCACCGTTCGCCTCAGAACCTGCCTGGCAGCACTAGTGCTTGCCTTCCCCTATGCCTTGTCTTCACTGCAGCACCCAAAAGCTCACAGAACTACACAGCATCAGCACCCACCAGGGCCAGGCTGCCACCGCACTTGTACTGTGTTCCTTTCTACAATTATACCCTCAGAAGGCAAACTGCTCTGGAGACAGAGGTGAATATTCCTTCTTGCCCTGGTTTTTGAGGGAAAATCTGAGCACATTGTACCTATGCAAGTAACATTCAGAGATGTCTTTAACAGGAGCTGCTATCCATGAAATTGCATTCCTTTATATTAATTATATATACATTTTTTAAATTTATCTGTGGATGGAATCCCATCTTTACTTTATGGTGGCTATGGTCAGGAATAAGTGGCTGAGGGAGCTGGGGTTGTTTAGCCTGAAGAAGAGGAGTCTGAGGGGAGACCTTATTACTCTCTACAACTACCTGAAGGGAGGTTGTGGAGAGGCGAGTGTTCACCTCTTCTCCCAGGTGACAGGGGACAGGACAAGAGGGCATGGCCTCAAGCTCCACCAGGGGAGGTTTAGGCTGGACATCAGGAAAAAAAATACACAGAAAGAGTCATTGGGCCCTGGCAGAGGCTGCCCAGGGAGGGGGTTGAGTCCCCTTTCCTGGAGGGGTTTAAAACACGGGTAGACAAGGTGCTCAGGGGCATGATTTAGTGGCAGATAGGAATGGTTAGACTCAATGATCCAGTGGATCTCTTCCAACCTAGTGATTCTATGTTTCTATGATTCTATCATTTTATGATTAACTAGCCTATTTTTATCTTCTTGCTATTTTGGTATTAACGTTCTCACTAGAAAAATAAATGTTCCAGCTCTTCCAGGTGACAATGGGCAAGGCAGCTCCTTCGGAGTATCTTACAAATTGGTCAGTCTTGGTGAAAGTAAAGTTTGGTTGGTGTAGATACAAAGTACACATTATTCAATGACTATTAGGTTACTAAGAATGATATAGGTTAGTAGAGGGCTAGAAGTACATCACTGATATATTCTGATTTCTCTTTTTCTTACATCTTACGGAAGACTTATTCACTGAAAACTTGCTTTTTTTACCAAGCACCCTAAGAGCACAAAACTGGTCATGCTGTCTGAGCTTATCAAATCCAATCCTATTATTAAGGCAAATACATCACATTCTTATGTAACACTTTTTCCACACTGTTACCCAGAATATTCATAGATGTTTACTGTTCCTGCTGACCTTCTCCACTTCTTTTCTTCTTCTTTCATTCTCTTTTTCTTTCTTGGCCTCTGGTCCTTTCTTATTTTGATAGCCATTTTCTCTTCCTTGGTCAGTTTTCTAGAAATTTTAGCCTCTTTCTTTCTCACTTCTTCACAGTCACCTTATTTGTTGTTCCTCCTAGTTTCTGTCGCACCTGATGCTTTCCTTCTCCCTGCAAGGTATGAGTCTTGCTGGCTTCCTTCTTTGACATTTTATTTGGCAATTGCCCAAAAGGATTTGGGGATTTCATGCCCTTGTTGTTCACAGGTTTATAAAAGAAAGACTCTGCATGAATTCCTGCTATCTCCATGAAAGCAATCCAAATAAAAAGAAACAAACAAAAATATTAACTCAGATTCTTTAGTTGCTCCCAAGTAAATATTTCTCATGCAGGAAGGAAGTTCTATCACATCAAACATGGTTACCTAAAATATATGCACTGTACAGTTCTTTAATAGCAAGCTTCTTTTGCCTTTTGCTGAAGATTTTAGAAGTTCTGCATAATTATTCATTGTATTTCTAGGCTGAACACTCTTTCATATTAATTAATCTGCTCAATTTCATTCTTACATATTTGTACCCTGAAAGAATATAAATATTACAAACATTAATAAATATGTTCTAACTGGTGTTATTAAAGACATTTACATCTATTTCTTTCTCTTTTTTTGTTTGGGACTAGGCAGGGCATGAAGGTTTAGCTTGTAACTCTTTCATATTTCTGCTAATGTAAAATGTCAGTCTTTCATAATCCTGCCAAAACATAAATTCTTTAGTCCATTAAAGCCTTGAAGTTGCATCTGTATAAAAATGACAAAATATATCACACTGAAATTGAGAGAATGGCTATATTGCAAAGGAGATGTGTCTTAATGAGAGCTCCTTCCCTAGATAGACGGAGCTTGCCAGTGTAATTTTATTAATTTCTGTCTATTAAATCTACAATCACCTATTACTATTGCTATATATCACATCAGCAAAGTACTCCCTTCAGGAAGGCATTGCCATTTTTAACAAGAAAATATTACCATCTTGCCATACATTCCCTTATCAACAGAACTGATGCCAAAAATTTAAATCAAGAAACTTTAGCCCAGGAGAGCAATACATCCACCTGTAAATCAGGAATGGTTAAGGTAAGGAGTAGGGAAATATCCATTTACTAACTGCTAAAAGTGACAGTCCAGTCCTTCTACACTCCAGAGAAACCTATGATGTTACCTTTACTTAAACCATAAAAGCATCTGCTTCTTTTTTTTTTTCCTGATACATATTTTCTCAGTCACCATATGAAGGCTAGTGTCACTTCATTCCTTTCTTTTTCTGTTAATTTAGTGTGCCCATTTTACAATCAATTTTCTTGCCAATTGTATACTTCTGCTTCAACCTATAAAAATTCATATGATATTAAACTTAATGCATAAAACCAATGCTGATGAATGCTATCATAGTAAACAGTCAGACTAATTGCAAAGGAATACAACTTATAGAAGACTGATAGAATTCATTTTTTGAAAAAATTTTACTGTTTGAAATGTGTCTGTCTGACTTTGCTTTGGTCTACTAAGAGAACAATGCTTAAGCATAATTTAAAACCTACATAAGTCCTGTTTTAAATGAATGTTCCAAGCTAGACAAAGAGGAGTATAATAATTGAAAAGTAAGCTCAGCAGTTTCTGTGAGCTGAGATCAGTGTAAAAGGGAGAAAACAATCACCAGCACAAGCCAGGTACAAATATTTAGGAGAAATGCCGAAAAATACCAAAGAATTTTTCAGTTATCACACCTTATGAGAAATATGCTAAGAATGAGAAGTTACAATCACAAAAAGAAGGCAGAGAGAAGGCATCATGATGGTGTTCCCTGCTTAATGATGATATTAATGTTTGTTTGGCAAGGGAGATAACACAAGAATGAGAAGTAGAAAAGAATGTCAAGAAAAAAAAAAAAGCATTGTAAAAATACCCTATAGTGCTGTGGGATAAGTTACTACTGGACTCACAAAATCAATGCTTACTATATAGCACAGAGGATTTTTCAGAAACATCACAGAGGAACAATTCAAACACAGAGGCTGATCATCATATTCTTACCTAAGTCACGGCACCTTTACATTCCATATCCTACTGTATCACGTTGATTTCTGCATCCATGCTAGAGATTCCATGGAAGAAGGAGAAACAATGCCAGATATATATGTATATACATGTGTACATCAGGCAATATACTTACGTTAGAACTGCTGCAATACACAGACAGAGTGAGGCCATGATGCAGTGGTTTAATAAAGTATCAGAGACAGTCTTTATAAGGTCCAAGCCTAGCTGACAAAGGGAGTTTCATGTAAATTTTTAATTGTCTTGTTAAATATTAAAACATAGCATGTGTCAGAATGTTTGAATCAAAACAATTAATGCTTTATATGCTGTCAAATATTGTTTGTTGCTGAATAATGAAATGAAAACCATGTTTGTTGCATTGATTATGGATGTCAAAAAATGAAATATTTTGGCAAATATTGTTCAGGTTTCATTGAGTGTGAGATTATCAGTCGCTTAATAAAATACATAATTTTAAGCTCTTGCAGGTAAAAAAAAAATAGTCTTTGTACACATTTACAATAAAACTTGCATAATAAGCAATGCATATTTCCCATGAGGGAGAGCTGACCCAAAACTCAATGAATGCTGCAAAGTAAGCAAATACAGGACAGTAAGATGTCTGTTAATGCATTTTTATAACATTATTTCCATTGCACAAACAGAGATTAAATTTTTGGTTTGCTCTATTAGAGCACCTTGAAACATGGACTAAACGAGCCTGAATGTGGAGCACTGATGATTCAGAGAGGGTGTGCTGGAGAGGACCACCAGTACACCCACACACAGAAAGTGGGAGTGAACACACCTGGGGGTAGTAAGGGAGATACGGGCGCTCTTGGTACAAGCTACTCCAGTTACCAGGCAACTGGGAATGAACTCTGTTCCCTCTAAGAGGGCTGAACGCTCAGCAGCTCAGCTGAAGTGCATTTACCCCAATGCACTCAGCATGGGTAGTAAGAAGGAAGAGCTGGAAGCTGTTGTAGGGCAAGGAGCCTATGATGTTGCCATCACGGAAACGTGGTGGGATGACTCATATAACTGGAGTGCAGCTATGGTGGGTACAAACTCTTCAGGAGGGATAGGAAGGGAAGGAGAGGAGGCGGGGTAGCCCTCTTTGTAAGGGAGGACTTGGACACTGTTGAGATGGATTGTGGTGATGAGGAGATCGAGTACCTGTGGGTTAGAATCAGAGGAGCCCACTAGAAGGTAGATTTTGTGGTGGGAGCCTGTTACAGGCCACCCAGCCAAGGAGAAGCAGTTGATGAGCTCTTCTATAAACAGCTGGGGTTAATCTCTAGATCCATGCCTCTCGTTCTTGTGGGAGACTTCAATCTTCCTGATATCTGCTGGAAGTACAATGGAGCAGAAAGAGTGGCCGGAATAAGGTCTCCCCAGAGCCTTCTTTTCTCCAGTCTTCACAACCCCAACTTTCTAAGCCTGTCCTCATATGAGAGGTGCTCCAGTCCTCAGATCATTTTCTTGGCCCTCCTCTGAACCCACTTCAACAGCTTCATGTCCTTCTTGTCCTGAGGGTTCCAGTTGCAGTACTGCTGATAGGACCTAGTGAGAGCAGAGAAGAGTGCTAGAATCCCCTCCCTCAACCTGCTGGCCATGCTTCTTTTGGCACATCCCAGGATACGGTTAGCCTTTTGGGTTATGAGCACACATTGGTGGCTGATGTTGAGCTTTTCTTCCATCAGTACCCCCAAGTCCTTCCCTGCAGGCTGCTACCAATCACACCATCCCCCAGCCTGTGTTGAAAGTGAGGATTGTCCCACACTAGCTGCAGGACCTTGCATTTGGCCTTATTGAATCTTGATATATTTACACAGCCCCACTTTTCCAGCTTGTCCAAGTCCCTCTGGATGACATCCCATCATCCACTGTGGCAACTACTCCACTCAGCTGGTTGCCATCGGCAAATTTGCTGAAGCTGCGCTCACTCCTGCTGTCGATGTCTTTGATGAAGATATTAAACAGCACTTGTCCCAGTATGGACCCTTGAGAGATACCACTTGTCACTGATCTCCATTAAGACATTAAGACATTGACCACTACTCTCTGGATGTGACCATCCAACTAATTTCTTATCCATTGAACAGTCAACCCATAAAATTCATATCTTTCCAATTTAGAGAGAAGGATGTTTTCGGAGACTGCGTCAAACAGTTTACATAGGTCTAGATAGATAAAATTCATTGCTTTTCCCATAGCCATTGATGTTGTCAGCCCATCATAGTGACCGTATGTTAGTGAAGCAAGGTTTGCCCTTGGTGAAGCCGTCTCTGTCTTCCATTTGCTTTAGCATAGTTGCTAGAAGGATATGTTCCACGATCTTCCCACATACAGAGGTGAGGCTGACAGATCAGTGGTTCTCAGGGTAATCCTTTCTACCCTTTGTGAAAATGTCTCATATTTCCCTCTTCCCAGTCACAAGGGCCTTCACCTGACTGTCATGAATTTTAAAAAATCATGGAGAGTAGCTGGGCAACCACCTTGGCCAGTATGCAGGCCCAATGAACATGTTCATTTTCATAAGACTTCATCACAATAATTCATAAATGCCACAGTGAAACTATGTCCTTCTGCAGCCAGTCATATTGAAAAAAATATTATTTTTTAAAAAGAGGTAGGAAAGCTCTGAGAACACCTGTAGGAAAGCATTCCAGACATAAAAATAGCTGATAAAAAAGAACCAGTATTCAACACAGCAAAAATCCTTCAAGCAATGCAGACCCAGGTAAGATATTCCCCTAAATTTTGCAGAATCCTGCCCTAGCTGTTATATTATGCCACTCTATGTAATTTTTTATTGTGTCATGTTATATTACTATACTCTTGTATTTACATCTGGTATACGTTCTCTCCATCATAATGACACACTGAAGCTGAAGCAATGAGGGTTTTACCACCCAGGTGTTGGCAGTTCTGGAGCCAGAACTGGGGAGTCCAACACTGTCTCCTGAGGACCAACAGAGGATAAATAATTACGCACAGCTCCCCTGGCCTAACCTGTCCTAATGCTTCATAGAATCATAGGATCATAGAATAACCAGGTAGGAAGAGACCCGCTGGATAGTGGAATCCAACCATTCCTCTTAAACACTAAACCATGTCCCTGAGCACCTCGTCCACCCGTCTCTTAAATACTTCCAGGGAAGGTGACTCAACCCCCTCCCTGGGCAGCCTCTGCCAGGGACCAGTGACGCTTTCTGTGAAAATTTTTTTCCTAATGTCCAGCCTAAATCTCCCCTTCCTCTTGAAGCCATTCCCTCTCGTCCTGTCCCCTGTCACTTGGGAGAAGAGAGAGCCCAGCTCCCTCCTCTCCACAACCTCCCTTCAGGTAGTTGTAGAGAGCAATGAGGTCTCCCCTCAGCCTCCTCTTCTCCAGGATAGACACCCCCAGCTCTCTCAGCCGCTCCTCTTGTTCTCCAGCCCCTTCCCCAGCTTCGTTGCTCTTCTCTGGACTCGCTCCAGAGCCTCAACATCCCTCTTGTGGTGAGGGGCCCACAACTCAACACAGGATTCGAGGAGCGGTCTCACCAGTGCCGAGTCCAGAGGGAGAAGAACCTCCCTGGACCTGCTGGCCACGCCGTGTCTGATCCAAGCCAAGATGCCATTGGCCTTCTTGGCCACCTGGGCCCCTGCTGGCTCATGTTCAGTCGCTGTCAACCAACACCCCCAGGTCCTTCTCCTCCTGGCAGCTTTCCAGCCAGGCTTCTCCTAGTCTGGAGCTGCTCAGGGTTGTTGTGCCCCAAGTGCAGGACCCGGCATTTGGCCGTGTTAAACCTCAAAACTGCTTCCCAGCGTATGGGGAGGACCACGACTCTCCAGCCTGCTCCAAGCGGCATAGACTGCAACAGCCTCACCAGTGTTGTGTAAGGTGACAGGCCATTGCCTCTGGGATGTCTTTCCTCCAGAAACAGCCCACATCCTTGTGCTGAGGTGTGCTCTGGAGCTATAGCAGCAATGCATACTTGCACACTGCCGAAGCAGGTGGGCTGCTGTCGTAGTGTGGCTTGTGGGACATCCTCAAGGCAAGACGTTTGCATACTGGAAAGTGGCAGCAAATAGACTTAGAGATTTTGACTTGAAGCTTGATCCTGAGCACAGTCCGGCAACAGGGCAGCTACTTGACTAATAATACACGTTAAGGCTGAATATGCATAATCTGTTTTCATCTTTACCTTAAAAATGTACTTTTCATCAGAATAGACTTCTAAAATTTCTCTTTTAAAAGCAAAAGTGTTACTCCAAATCTACAATACAAATATTAAAACTACTACAAAACACCAGCAGTAAACATATAACATTTTTAAAGGAGGCTGAGTAGATCAAAGAGTTAATTTTTTAAGTTTCTTACAAAGACTAGTAAAACTCTACTAAAACTTAAAACTTCTACTAATATTACCCACACACTTGTTGAATATTCACCTTTTCCCAATGCTATTTTCCACTTATCACATCACAAGATGTTTTAGCATGTAGGGGTTGCGTACTTAATAAAGAATCAAATAATAATAACCATCACCTTATTATTTTTGCTGGAAAATATTAATTTCAAATCCACTAAATTCCATGTGGAAAGAAAATAAAAAATGAAAGAAAAAAAAAAAACCCTAAATTTCATAAATTTTTGATGCATGTTACTTCAGACACGCTTACTGTCATTATTCTGTAATGTAAAACCCCTCAGGAGTAGAGAAAATTGACAGATGTAACAAAAAAGACTATTTAGTCAAGCAGATCATGTTATTAAATTACACGGAAATTCAGCACGCAAAGTATAATCTTTTCAGGTGCATTAAATTCCAGGCTCATATCAATACAGACTAAATGAGCAAGCTGTTCTCTGTATACCAGCCTTCTTCACTGGGGTGGGGAGGTGAACAAAACAAGATAGAAAAACAATGGATATCCCAGACCTGGTAAAGGGCCAGGAAGGAAGACATTGTGTACTGAAATGCCATGTAATATTTGTAGTTAGAAGTTTATCAATTCTAACTGCTAAATCTGAATTTCTGTGGAGACCAAAACATAACTTAGATGTAGCTAATGAATGTAATGAGCAGTTACATACATAAGCTGTACAAATGGAAACATAATAGTATTTCTGAAAGCAGATATATCTGGGTTTCAATGGAGGATGCTAAATTTGAAGATTTCCATTCTGGAAAAAGTGCTCTGTGTGCTTTTAATTCTGTAGCTATTACCCAGAAGGAGTAAGCATTAGTAGAAGATAATGAAACAGGGAAAAAATAACCATAACTTAAAAAATAGAAGTATGATAGCAGTGCCATTGAACTTGGTGACTAAACCCTTTTCAGAGCATCACAGCAGCACTTGGGTTCATAAAGCTCCTTCTGCTGAAATTGTATCTTAGAGACATTGTGGTTGCTATTATTTACAAATACCACACATTAGTAGCTGATACACTACAGTCAGGTCTTATTCCAAACTATATAAAACTAAAAGAACCTAGATACAATTTTATGCTATTAGAAAATATTGAATCTTGGAGTGCACTCACCATGATATGTGAGCAAGTGTATTTTTACACACAGTTGAATTATTATTTGCAGCAAAAATTGTTCTTTTCTATTATCAGGGACTTTTCTCTCCCAGACTGCTTCTGGTCAGTAGAAGAGTAAGTTTTGTGGTCTGGGAGAGCCAACACAGCAGGCTTCAGATCTACAATGGGAGCTGTTTGCTTTTCTTGCCTTGTGTAACAGCGTTGCTCAAAACCCAGGAGAAATACCAGCAGCCTGAGACAACCTTATCTTCCTATATCTTTGAATAATAACTTGGTAACTCAGTTTTATGTGTGTAAAGTTACATCCATTTTAATCTCATCTCTCTGTGTCCCCACTTCACTGTCTTCTCTTCTCCTTTAGTCATGGGTGACTACAGGGTATGGGTTAAGGGAGGCGTTTTTAGGCTGTGTTAAGTGGAAAAGTGGAAATATGAGGGAATCTAGCACACAAAAAAAGCCTCTTGAGACTAAGCAATGAACCTT
Organism: Clamator glandarius; assembly: GCA_033459285.1. Taxonomy (NCBI): domain Eukaryota; kingdom Metazoa; phylum Chordata; class Aves; order Cuculiformes; family Cuculidae; genus Clamator; species Clamator glandarius. The sequence continues at coordinate 1,349,693 of JAUNZM010000265.1, forward strand.
TTAATTGGGGAAGCTGCATTACAAACTTTCAGAGATACAGAAGGATAAACAGTTTAATTATAGTATTAACATGGTACATTTTTAAAGCCTGTTTGCATACGTTCAGAGGTGGCTTTACACAGAAATAAGGCAAAGAGGAAATATAAGACACCTACATTAAAACCAGGACTCTCTAGTTTATCTGTTCACACAAAAAGATCTTAAAGGAGCTTTCTGAGCCCATGACTCAGTGAAATTATTTCATTTGCTACTGCTCACTCCACCTTAAGTTTAATGAAATACATTTAAATAAATTAATTTAAATTAATAAATTAATTTAATAAGTTAATTAAATTAATTCAAATACAACTTAAATTAATAACATGTTCCTCAAGATTTCCTTTTTATGTTCACAGTATCTCCAAAGTAGTCCAGATTATTCAATGAGCGTCAAATATGAATTGTACCAAAAATATTTCACTTCAAAAAGAACAGCCAGTGGAGAAAGCAGCACATAAAAAAAAGTTAGATTGAAATAACATAAGTTGCTACTTCTGATTTTTAAACATTAGATCTCCTAATGAGAGTGAATTAACAAAAACATATATTCTGCATAGCTAACTTCTAAATATCAATACAGACTACTACTAGGGCATAATTTACAAAATTAATCCAGTTACAGATCAGCAATGATACTTACTACAAAGAGAAAATAATGAACACTTTAAATACCATATTTACATGACCACAAGTCATTGTAAACAGAAAGCCACACATACAGAGAAATAATTGCCAGCCCCAAAGTCACTTAATTTCTGCTTAACAAATATCACACAATTCTTCCTTAATATTAAAAAGGTACTTTAAATAATGACAACTTTCATATAAATTCTACAGACTAACACCAATATTGTTCCTTTGTGATATGCTTTAATGGTGGCTTGAAGGTACCTATTTAACATAATGTAGTTGTAGAAACACTGAGAGTGTTAACTTCAGGATTTGTGAGTGTGTTTTGAAGCAGTGGAAGGTTTGCTACTTAGCTATTGACTTTTCCCAAGCATATATAAGTAGTTTTGTTTCTGATTTACAGCTGATTTCCTAGAAAGACACAGTTACACAGGTAATAATCTCATTAACATCTATATAAGCTATACTGTTGGAGAATTGGCATAAACTCTTAGAAAGTAATGATATGACAGGTTATGCAGGTAGAACAGTAATTCCATATTTCCACATATGTAGGTTAAATAATTACTTGTATCTCATGAGAGTTTCATCTACAACAATACAGAAAATGTTTAATTAAATCAAATCAGTATATGTGCTGTGTCATAATTACAATATTTCAGCTGGTTGTGCCATCTGAGCTAGTCAGATGTGGTCAGCAATTGCCTTGAATTTTCAAAATAGTTGAAACAGTGATCTCTCTCTAGGCTGCGTTTCTGATCTTGGGTGCAAAGGACAATAAACAGCAAAACTAAAATCAACTGGGCACTATACCCAGCCGTTCTCCCAGAACAAATTCACTGAGATCAGGTCTCCATCCAAATCTGGGGATTGTAGCCAGTTGTTCTTAATTTTGGGAACAGGAAAAGACTGAACAGCAGGCTTCACATTCTGCTTTATCTTCCTTTCTACAAAGTCAGATCCAATTGACTTTCAAAATTTTCTGGGTCTGCTTCATCTGGAACACTCATTGGCATTTCCCAACTGTCAGAGATAATTGGAGGTACAAATATATCACGATTATTTGGGGTTTGATTTTTTAAACCATCATCTCATTGCTTTTGTCATCCAGAGCTGAGCATTTTCCATGTGAGAACTCAAAGTATTTGCAGATCCTGTTGTTTACTAAGACAAAAGAAATTACCCAGTGCTGTATTACGTACTAGCATCAGTAAGCAAGTATAGTTGTTAACACTACAGAAACAATGCTGACAGGTGGCTGACAGCAGCTACTGATAATTTAGCACATAGAGTTGTCTTTAAGGTGCTCAAAGCAAGGAAACGAGTCCACCGAACATGATAATACATGAATGTAAAAAAATTGTAAGAACTAAAAATCATTGTGAAATACATAGTAAATCTCTGCAGGCTACAGCTTGCAATTAAATTACTGTAAGAAGAATGGAGAAAATATAAATAAGCCGGTGACATTGCTACCATACCAGTGCAGGGTGCTCTCAGGAACAATCTAACACGGCACACTGAATGCCAGGTGCAGGAGCTGCTCAGAGCACATGCTGAACGCATTAACGAGATGAGCATGGAAGGCCACTGCAAGTGCCTGCTGAGCATCACCAGCCATGCTGCATAAAGCTGAAATTCTTTACTAAAGAGAAAGTAGATATCATGAAATATCGTCTCACCAAGGTAAAAATGATGTATGCTGTCAGCCACCTTAACCACCAACTCCACACAAGACAGAGCACATTTGGCTATATATTCAGCACCATATTAACTCCTTCTTATGGATTTCCCAGTCACTGCACTGAAATAAATGTTCCTTCCTAAATGCTTAGTCTGCTAGGATAGTCTTGTCATTTTGATCACTGCACTTGGTACCACATATGGATACCATGGATATGGGTAAAACTTTTCTCAAAAGCCATTTCTGACTGCAAGACTGCTCGGAAAGCTGACAGTGCAAAAGAAGGCATTGCCTGGAATCAAGAGGGTTTTGTAGCAATTTCTGGATTGTTTCATATATATATATATGTCAGTGTGAAGGACAACAACAGATTATTGGTGTGATACAGCTACTAAGATTGTATAATGGCCAATGAACATCAGCAATGCACCAATCAGCTTGCTCACACGTGTAAGTGAGGCAGCGCTAGCAGCCAGCAGAGGTTGGAAGAGTGTGGTTATAACTATACGATGCCAGACAATGAAGTTTCAGAATAAACCAAGAAGCTGGCAGATACTTTACCAGCATGGCTGTCCTTCATTATCAACATCTGTTTCTTAGTGTCTGTCCTTGGATTGGCAAATTCTACTTCATTTTATGCATGAAAGCTGCTCGTAAAACTTGGTAATCTATTTTCGTTCTCATCAGCTCAACCTGATTTTTCAGGGTCTGCTGTTCTGCTTTAACTGTGCAAAGTTAATATGGCACTCTTGTGCTGCTACATAAATTTGAAGACTTCCTTGGCCTGCCCCATGATTCCTACATTTGGGGACATGCTAACTATATTCATGGGGATGCTAACTGACAGCATCATTATAAATAGTGGGTTAGTCTCTTGGTTTAATTTAAGGGCTAAAGAGCTAGCTTTGAAGAAATATCTCCTTTTTTCTCACTTTGTCAGCTTTGTAGCTGACTCCTTCCCCAAGTGCAGACCTGATCCTTCATGCTGAACTGCATGACCACAACAAAACAGAACAGTAAATCTCTAAACCCTCTACTTGTAGAGGAAGAATGAGGGAAGAAATTACTGTGAATTATGTTACTGGCTTGAGCTCAACTGCCAAGTATGAACTGGGAAAGTTCTTTTTACAGAGAGTAAAGGAAATTAAAGCAGAAAACAGCAGATCATTTCAAAAGTCCAGTAAAGCTAGGAAGAAAATAATATATATTCACCATTAATCTGAGAGTTGTACATACATGTACATAGGCACACCAGCTGAAAAGCAAAGCAATCACATAAAACTTTGGTCACTGAAATTGAAGTGCAAGTAGCAGATAAGTCCAAAAGATGTTACCCGAAGAGAAGTATTAATGGTAAAGCCACTCAGAGTCACTGTTTGACTGTCTTCACCTACAGATTTCTGTAGCACTTTGCAATTTTGTTCATTCCTCCTTCTTTTAATTCTGTCTAATGAGTACATACGTAAGAAAAATTGATTAATATGACTGAAAATATTGGGGTAATCTGTTTATACTTTACTCCCATGGAAACTTTTGCATATAATCAGCAGAATAGGAATTAGTCTAAGCTTCTGAAGCTGTTGAAGTTAAACTGACTCAAGGCCAGTCAGAAATCTAGTCTTCCCACTTTTCTGTGACGCTTGCAATGTGGTCTGGCACAACAGATATTCCGTATGTACACCAACACTGTGTATAATCCTGTTTCCTGACAGGGCTGGAAAGAAAATGTAGGGTTCACAAAATGTTTTTCAGCCAGTTTTCAGGTTTGAATAAGGCCAAAATTTGTGATTTCTGACATGCACAGTCACATAAATCAGCTGTCAGAGTATCATATTTTCTCTCTCCCTACACAATTCCAGCATTGCAGAAAATTATGTTAGTCCCCCACTATTTAACTTTTTAAGCATAAAAATTCCTGGTACTAGTACAGATATAACAATCATCTATTCCAGTGACTTGTTTGAGATGCCATACTTCAGAGCATCTGATTTGCAGGCAGTGACCTAGTTGTTCTTCTCGCTCTATGACTTTTGAGGACATACAAAAACTGTGGGGAATAACTTACCTAATATACCTTGCTCCAGTGAGGATTTCATCTTTTTCAGTTACTAGAATCAGGAAGTATGAGAACACTTTTTCTTAAACAGCAATCTCGTTTTTGACTAAAACTGAAAGGATACATGGGCACGTGCGTATCTCTTACTTGAGGCAATAACAGGACTAGGCTTACTATTCATTTCCCAGAAGAAAAACAAAATCAAAAATTATGTAATATAATAGATTTGATCAGAATAGCTTTAAGCAATGTGAAATTACAAAGAATGATGTGTATCTCATTGCATATATTACCATGACAAGGTATCTCATTGCATATATTACCATGACAAGGTAAACATCATATCATGTTGGCTAAAATCAGTAATTGGCTGTTTCATTTCAACTGTAGAACAGAAGGGGCATCTCATTTTTAAAGGTATTTCTGCTGAAAGATATATATGTACACTTAGCATCTAATTTGAAGAGAAAACTCATCTTTTTTTTCCGGCATAGACATTCTTCAGTGCAGTATTTGGTTATAAATATTTTCTTACCTCAAAGTTATCAGAGGCTGCTAATATTTTCCATACCAAAAGAACTATCATAAATGAAAGTCTAGCTTTGCATTTCACATCTTTCACACTGCCAAAGTAATTGCTGCAGCTTTGTGCTAATCAGTAAAATTCCAGGTGAAAAATTCTCCATTTCACCGAAGGCTTCTAACAACGTAACAAAATGCAAGGCAGCCATTTCATTGGAGAATACCTCTGCAATTCCATCCACTTTTTTTTTCCCATCAACAATTAAACATTGTTTTGCTGCATAACTGACACCAAATTCGTAGCAAAAGAGCTGTCTGACTTCAGAGTCATTGTAAAAAAAAAAATTACTGGGTGACACTGTAACAAAAGAAACTTTCTAGTACATGTATATTATCATCTTTAATATCAAATTACATAATACAACCACAAAGGTGCTGACAAGATCTTCATCACAATAATAAAACCCAGGAGCTGCTGGCTGCTTAGTGTAGACATGATTCTAGCACTTGATAAATGTAATTGTGTTTAAATATAGGCTGAAAGCCTGACTTCCTCACAGGAAAAAAAAAACATTCTGGGAAATTATTAGACTAATCTTGCCTTAAATTATACAAACCTCTTATGTCACTTCTCTCTGGTTGAGGAATGCCTTGGTGAGTTAAGCTACGTCTTTGCCCTTGGTTTAACTCTTGTGCTGAATATGCAGTGAGATGTTTGCAGTTTTCTTAAATTAAAAATCCTCCCCAGCCACCTTATTGTGAATGCCAGTAATTTTGTCAGATCAGATATTTCTTGCCTACACAATTTCAGAAACGCATTTGACTTAAATAAGGATTTAGTCACATATATTTCATTTTTACTTGTTTTCTCCTGTAAAAACACAGAGCAGGTACTACTGCCCTCCCTGCAAAAATGAGATACTATTTAGATAATTATACAGCAAATCACAAAAGAAAGCCTGCATTTAAAAACATCAGTTAAACTTCAACTTATCTCCTACATAAATTTAAAAAATATTTACATAATAATCTGTAAGATTTTCAGAGATATATGTGGATTTTGTCTCTTAAAAATTATAAAAGTAATCTTAACCTAACATTAGGATATTAATATGTGGACACTTTTAAATTTTGTGCCAATTATTATAGCTTTTTCCAAGTATATCTAACCCTACATCACAGAAACAAACTGTAAAATGTCATGTAGAATGTTTTTATACAGTAGGGGTTTGGTAGACAAAATAATTTACAGTCTGAATCCTACCAGTGTGTCCAGCTCTGGGGTGTATTGAGGCATGTATCCCAATGAGCTGCAAAGGAATCAACCTCTTAGAAGCATGTTTCCTTTTTAAACTAAACTTCTTTACATTATTGAAAACTTATCATGATTGCAAAGGAAACCAGGTCAGTATTTTCCTCAATAAACCATCCTTCACATGGAATAAAAAGAAACTAAAAATGTGTACATTTTCAAAAAGACACTGAAATGTCTGAAAAATAAGATATATTCTTACATACCTTAAATGCATTTTTTTTAAGAAGACATTCATTTAAGAGTGTTTTACCAGTTTTTACAAAGGTTTGCTGCATCTTAGCTTGTTAGTAAGATTTTCTCCAAGTAACTAAAGCTCATTAATGACTAGTGATGAAGACATCAACAGTCACGGGAAATCAGCATTTTAGAGTGTGGTCCTATCCCAAATTGAGAGTATGCTGCTATTATTACACTTCCAAAAAAGTTACCCTCAGGAAAAATATCCTAAAATCTAAAACTAACCTAGTGCATGCAAAAACAGAGGAAGCATTTTGGTTAATTTACCATTGTGCTGCTCTAGAGAAAGCACACTGGGAAGGCCCAGTCAGCCTAGAAAAGTGTTCCCTAAGCATGTGAAGATCTTGATCTAAATGACGATGAGGAACATCCAGATTCTTCACACTTTTTATCTCCAATAGTAAACATTTTACTCTAAGAGTTAAATATAAAACAGCCATAGAAGGATGAGACCTATGAAGTTCATTTGGAAGATGTAAGAAAATTAGTTTTATTACAACTCAATAGATTTATTAAGCACGATAGATTTTACATGTGCCATATGGGAGAAATTACAACACTAAACTAAATACACGTGAACAAAGTCTTTTAGGATAAAAAGAGCAAACCCAGTTGATCCATCTCAATTTAAAAAAGGAGAAAAGGGTTTCTGGAATGTAATCCACTGGTGTTTTTTAATAAGGAGCCCGAATGGCTGTAAAAGGCACCTTTAAAATGCATGAACATCTGGACCTTGCTAATTAAAAACCGTGTTATGCAATCCATTCAAGAAATAAAAGTTTTTCTTCTCTGTCTCATATGTCTTTACTAGAGAGAAATCAATTTCCTTGACACAAGTGCATTGATGTAATTGATGAAAGGTTTAGCTGGCATGTTTCTCCATATGTGTAACTTGGAACTGAGGCAGTATTTCTAAAATAAAGTAGTAAAAGCTATGTTCTGCCAGGATTGTAGTGGGTTGGCAAGGTCCAGGGCATTCTACAGATTCCCTTTGCTCAGTCTCTGCATGCTTGTGAGCCAAAAATTCACATATAAAGTGTTTCTTATAAGCTACGCCAGCAGGCAAACCTCACAATATCCAGTAAATAGGGACCATCCTAATCTCACTTCTGAGCCATTATAAGCCCTAAAGGTGGGGATAGAAATCACCCTACTGTTAATTTCTCACAAAATCTAGAGAAGTATTAAAGCCACAAACAAAACACTACAATTACTGCAGAGAGTGCCCCTCTGATTGATCTTACTGGATTACACAGTGCTGTAGAAAGCCTCTCTGCTAGTCTGCTAAACAAACAAAAAACAAAAAAAAAACCCCAAAATCAAATAAATAAATATCTAGTAGTTTGCATGTTTATATTTTGAATTAAAGACCACTTCCAACTCCACTAGTTTCTGTCAGCCACATAATGAACTAACAGGAAAAGCATTACTGTATTATTAAAAACTATGATCGGCTATTAGGTTGAGGAATCCAATAAGGTGTTAACAGTACAGTAGTCATGGAAACACAGTGTTATTCCTATTTAAAGAGATTAACCTGCCTTATCTTTAAACAAAAGAGTTAGTATTTGTTTCAAGGAAATTACAGAACTTCCCATGAGCAACCTGAGTTATCTCAGGTCCAGCAGAACACGTCAACAAGACATCAGCTAAGGATAAGTAAAAATCTACTAGTCATATTTGTATCGTGTGACATGACTGAAAAAATACCAGCCACCAAAAATATATAGTACATTGTACTAATCATATTTCTACATTTAGACAGCTATGATGCATTCAGAAGCTAAAATAATGCTAAAGACAATGTCAAATGCAATAAATGACTTGTAGAAGTTTTGCTTGACTAGCAAATTAAGCAAAACTAGATCAGCTTTTTAAATTCTTGAATAGTAAAGTGCATACTCATGGATAAGAACAGGTTTCTGTACTGTGAACCAAGAAAGAGAATAATATCTAAGAAAAAAATTAAATACGGTGCCTCACTGAAGTTGATAAAGTACTTTTTAATCACGCCTTGGTTTTGATACTGTTATTTATGTGGAATCATTGGCAAATTTAGAGAAATATGTTTAGGAAAAGCAGATTTTAAAATAAAGGATATCTTCTTCTAAACTGTAAGAAAAATAAACTTTTTATATGGATTTAATGGAAGCTGAACCACATTTTAATTTTCACGATATCCTAGGAATTTTAATATCTTTTTTTTACTGAAATATTTACACAAGGACTACAATGTGTACAAAGATGCAATTTCATGGTTGTCACTCAAAAGCAAATGCTGTGCAATTTGCATCTCGGCATGTATTCAAGATGACCTGTTGGTAATCGAAGGAGCCCTTTGTACCTTCAACAGCATCTGCCTACCCCTCCCTCCACCACAGCTTAGCTCCACTTCACTGTCTGTGGCTGAGAGAGACAGAGGGTGGGAAAGAAGAACTCTGCATAGTATGTCCACTCTCAGCCCCTTTTCCCTAAGATATTGCCTAGGACTGGCTCAGCAGCTCCAGGACTCTCCTAAATGCAACTGCTAGACTGTTTGTGATGTAGGCTTGAGAGATAAGAGCCTCAACCATCTCGTAAGGGGCGGTGAAATAATGGCACTGCACATTATTTTTCTAGTGCCCAGGCTAACTTTCATAAGAACAGGTGAAAAACGAGCCTCTAGAAAAACTAGAATAACAGAAAATAGAGAGGAAAGATGTTTGACTGAGACTTCATGCTTTCTTTCTTTGTTTCTGTTATGTTTTATCTAACATATTCCAATTTTATTTCCATATAATTTCATATATCCATTTTTTTCCTTATCTAATACTGCTATCGTAAATATGAGCCTAAAGTAAAGTAAATCCTCTCTACTGTTTTCGTGTACTAGATAACAAAGTTAGAACAATGATACTGGATCAGAGTAAAGACACATCTATCTCTCAAAGAGCAGATAGATGAGGAATATTATTAGAACAGAACAAAACTGTGTCTTCCAAATTCCAGTCCTACAGAGTTTACAAACTTTTCTGAGTCAAAACTCATGTAGCATTATCCTTAGTAGCTCCCAACAGACTGATCTTCCCATCATAAGGTGTCTCTTCCTTTGTAAATCAGCGTAACACCATCCTGATCATGCAGAGTATCTGGGATATTTATTCTGACAAAACAACCTAGGCTTTTTTTAAAATCTACCATCTCTTTTTCACTTATTCTTTTTTTAATAATTTCTGCTGAACAGGTTAATTTTGGATCAGTATAAAAACTGAGCCAACCACAGCACATGACAAAAATAAAAATAAGTCTGCTAATTCAATGCCAGCCTGTGACTGGTCCCTGCTAGCAGCCAAACACCCACACAGCCTCTTTCTCTCCTGCAAATAGAAAAAGGAGAAAATAGGAAGAACAGGAGCAAGAAAACCTGGTGAGTTTTATTGTCTCAGGCAAAATAGACTCACTACCAGGAATTTAACTTATTTTAAAATATTTAACAGAGTTGGGTATTTAGAAACAGAAAAAGACAAATATTTAAACACCTAATGAAGGCATAGTTCTTCCACCTTTCCCAGTTTCATTCCAGGCATCTTCTTTCCCTCCTCACAGTCTTCATACCCCTGGTTATCATTGCAGGTTGTGCTCTCTCCCTTCAGCTAGATGACGGGTCATACTAGAGGTTGGGTTCAGGGCACAGCAGTTTCTGCTGCACTTTGTTTTTCATTCTTTTTTTCATGCTACCTCTTCCTTCTTACTCAACTCCTTTTCCCCAGTAGGAGTCTTCCACAGGCTGCAGTTCCTTCTGGTGTGCCTGGTCCACCAAGGAGCACCTCCCTCTTCTCTGCTCTTGCTCTTCCTTCCTCATGGTGTTTATCATCATTTCTTCAATGTGTTTTCACAGAGGCACCACGTATCTGGCTAGTGGGCTCAGTCGTGATTTGTGCTGGGTCTGCAGAAGGGCCAGCTGAAACCATCTATGTCAGAAATACAATATCATTGAGAAAGAACACCTGAAAAATGAGGTTTTTAATTATTATTGAGACACCGTCCACACAGGAATATAGATGATTTTCCATTTGCAATGTTCTGTAAGTCTATTTGACTTTTTAAAAAAGAAAAAACACCTCATATTTTCAGCAGTCATAATCTTAATCATAATTTTTCAACTTCATAATCTTATAGCAATTTTAAATGACATACTTGAAATCACGGAATGGTTGAAGTTGGGAAGGACCTTTGGCAGTCATGTGCTCCAATTCATCTGTTCAAACAAGGTGACCTAAAGCACATTGCCCAGGACCATGTCCAGATTACTTTTCACTAATTCCAAAGATGATGACTCCACTGCTTCTCTAGGCAACCTGTGCCAGCACTCAGTCTTCCACGTTATACGGTGATTATTTTTTTTTTGTTCTCCATGAAAACTCTAGAAATTTACTTACAATATTACCTGTTCCAAAAACTCTAGAATGTCTTAATTATGCACTCTTTTTGATAGATTTCTATTCATGATATATGCAGTAGCAACAAAGTTCAGCTCAGAGCCTGTATTTCCACAGGTCGCCAATAAAACTGCATTTCTACCCACTCATTTTTTCCTTCACCTATCACTCCATCAACTAACCTGAAAAGACACACTTCTGTCTGGTGCTTTACACAGTGCATCTGTTTATCAGGTCTGTTTGAAAGACCCTGACCTCTACAGAGAGTGCACTAGTAAAACCTTTCTAAGAAGTCTATTTTTTTTTTTTAACTTTAAACAGATCATTATGTAATAACAAAAAGAAGGATGAATCGTCTGGTTGATAAAATTTATAAGCCTCTGAAAAGGGTTAGGTCTGGAGCGTGTCCAGAGAAGAGCAACGAAGCTGGGGAAGGGGCTGGAGAACAGGCCTGATGAGGAGCGGCTGAGAGAGCTGGGGATGTTTATCCTGGAGAAGATGAGGCTGAGGGGAGACCTCATTGCTCTCTACAACTACCTGAAGGGAGGTTGTGGAGAGGAGGGAGCTGGGCTCTTCTCCCAAGTGACAGGGGACAGAGCGAGAGGGAATGGCCTCAAGCTCTGCCAGGGGAGGTTTAGGCTGGACATTAGGAAAAAATTCTTCACTGAAAGGGTCATTGGGCACTGGAACAGGCTACCCAGGGAGGGAGTTGACTTCCCTTCCCTAGAGGTGTTTAAGGTGCAGGTGTATGAGGTACTGAGGGACATGGTTTAGAGATTGGTAGGAATGGTTGGACTCGATGATCTGGTGGGTCTCTTCCAACCTGGTGATTCTGTGACTCTATGATTCTATGACATGTCCTATTTTCCAACTCAACATATAATACTGACTGGCATCAGAATGATGAAAAATTTCTATGCATCTTCTCTTTTATCAGTTTCTGTTCAATGTTTTCACTAATTGTTTTTGACCATTGCATTTGCTTCCTCATCATTAGCTTCTTGGAAACTATACGTATTTTTAATTGAAGTAGTCCAAAAGACCACTCAACTTACATGATATATCTTAACACCTTAAAGAATCTCAGTTTACACTAGCTTAAGACAATATCTTAACTCTGTCATGTTAATAATCAGGAGAAATCCCACTGACTAGAAAACAGAAAACCTTCTATGATGGGACTACAGCACCAGCAGGTAAGGGAGGAGTAACTGACATTGTGTATCTGGACTTGGGCAAAGTATTCAACACTGTCCTGCACGATATTCTTGTCTCTAAATTGGAGAGAGATGAATTTGTCAGATGGACCACTCAATGGATAAGGAATTGGTTGGAATTGCTCAAGGCCCAAGTGGGAAACCAATGACAAGTAGCACTCCTCAGGGGTCAGTATTGGAATCAGTGTTGTTTAATTTCTTTATTGGAGACATGGACATTGAGGTCAAGTGTGTCCTCAACAAGATTGGTGGCAACACCAAGGTACATGGCACTGCTGACATGCTGGAGGGAAGGGATATCATCCAGAGGAGCCTTGAGAGGCTTGAGAGGTGGGACTATGTGAACATCATGAAGTCCAACAAGGCCAAGTGCAAGATCCCGCACGTGGCTCAGGGCAATCCCAAGAACAATTACAGGCTGGGCAGAGAATAAATTCAGAGTAGCCCTGAAGGGAAGGGCTTAGGATGAGAAGCTCAACGTGAGCCAGCAATGTGTGCCTGCAACCCAGAAAGCCACTCGTATCCTGGGCTGGATCAGAAGTGTGACCAGCAGAGGAAGTCATTCTGACCTTCAGCTTTGCTCTCACGAGACCTCATCTGGACTGTTGCATTCAGTTCTGGAGTTCTCAGCACAGGAAGGACATGGATCTGTTAGAGCAAGTCTAGAGGAGGCTAGAAAGATGATCAGAGGGCTAGAGAACCTTTTCGATGAAGATAGGTTGAAAAAGTTGAGGTTGTTCAGCCTGGAGAAGAGAAGGCTCCATAGAGAACTTACAGCCGCCTTTCAGTACTTAAAGGGAGCCTAAAGAAAAGCTGGGGAGGGCTCACTATCAAGGAGTGCAGTGATGGGACAAGGAGGAATGGTTATAAGCTGAAAGAGGGGAGATTTTGATTAGCTGTTGGGAAAAATAATTACTGTAAGGGTGGTGAGGCACTGGAACAGGTTTCCCAGAGACATCATGGAAACTGCATTCCTGGAGGTGTTCAGAAACAGCTTGGATGAGATTTGGAGCAACCTGATCCATGACAGGTTGGCTGAAACTGGATGATCTTTGATTTTATGCAAGCTTCCTATGATATAAAATTTTCCTTCCATTATCCAGAATATATGCCGATTTAGCAATGTTATCTAGCAAAAATATAGAAGGCAATGCAATGTATTGTGGCTGCCACTAGTGAAAAAAGAAAGTCTACTGAAGAGAGCATTTATGGATTTTCCACAATAGAGTCTCACAAAGCCACTAGAAGAAACACATTTAAACACAGTGGTGTCTTGATGCAATGCCAAAAAAAGCTGAGTGTCTTTCTCAGTCTCTTCTCTGAGTTTAGCATAAAAATTAGCATTTATTAAGAACATGTCTTTGTTTAAGCAAATCCTTGAGGGAAAGTTGTACTTAATTTACTCATACCTGTACAGGAAATTTTAGGAAATTTTAGCTAATATTCTCTATTCAAAACTTCTGAGCTATGTCAGAAACTTCATCTTGTTGTGTTAGGCTTAGACTCCAAGGTAATCCTCACCAAAATTATGAAAACATTCTATTACAATCATCTTGTTTTCCCCATAGCCACACATTGTAAATTATGCAAAAGAACAGAAACAGTGGAAATAATGATACAACTTTCACAGTAATCATCCATATATAATAATATAGCTTTTTAGGCACAGAAACCAAGAACATATAAAACACAAATCTAGTGATAAAGGAAAAATAAAACAAAATTACATAAACACATGCTTCATCAAAATATTTCAGCAAATGCTGGGTTTTTTGCAGTGCGTATGTATAATGCCAGTTATGTTGGATTGACTTTCAAATTCTCAACAGGCACTCTCAACATACAGATGTGAAGAGAAAAAAACTCATTTTACAACTTGATTTTTCTTGGACCTTTCAAACTTATTTGGTCATACTTTAATCACTTCAGATCATTAAACAGATAACTTATCAGCATCTGATGCATCATAAACACGTGGCCCATTAATAGCTGTTCTTAAATGCAGGCAATCTTGGCTCCAGGGCAAACAGAACAAATCATTGGAGGCCCATGTTGTAGATTGAAGTTGGAGAACAGTATTTTGAAGCATAATTTGATACTCTTCAACAAATCTACCTTGCTTCTCAGTTGCTTTCGGAGGAACTGGATGGTTATAACAGAAATATTACTACAGTCCTGTGTTGGTTTACATCATGGCATCTTTACTTGTCATGATAATCAGTAAGTAACTGGTATTTGCATGATTCAGTGTAGAATCTTTAGCTAATAACTGTTATTATATGCTTTTTCACACACTCCTTATCTCCTGTGGGAAACGCGGCCTGTTGTGAGCCTCCACCTCTCAAAGATGATTCATCTTTCAAAGTAAAAAGCTAAACAGAATGTTATCATTCTGCCACATATTTCAGTATATTTTCATAGCCTGGAATATCTACTGGATTATTCTAATAATTTCTTTCCCTATACAGCTCAGAGCTGAAGGCAAATTGAGTATATTGTTACAGTATAAAAAGTCTTCAACATAAGAGAATAGGACTGTTCCATCTTCCTAAGAATGCAGCACAGCACGTTATCTGATATAAATTAAAAAATTACTTTCCCCAAAATAAGTATTAATCCTAATGTCAGTTTATAAAAATATACCACCAGCAGACACCATTATTGTAAGAAACTTAGAAATATTTATGGTAAAAACCTTAAAAGGCTGGTTGCTACCAGTTTCCTTTGCAATTTTTAAATTAAAACACTATAGTTAAATTTACTAATAGTCAATAAGGCTTTTCATTGTATGTGGGCATTTAAGAACTGGTCTGAGAGGATTTTCCCTTATTCTCAAATAAATTTTCCTATTCTGGTAAATAATTTAACAAGTTTTCTCTGCACTAGGCATACCAAGAAAAAATGTATTTATGACTTGTAAAATGTCCAGGTTAATGGAATTTTATAAACATTCATCAGAAAGAAAAGTATTCTACTATAACAACTGCAAAACCAACAAATTAGATAATAAAAAAAAAACCAGGTCTAAATAACTATTTAAAGAATTACATACTCATCATTAGGAAATTCCTTATCATTGATTAGTATGCAAGATCTCATACATTGCAGAGGTTGGTTTTGGAAATGAGGGCAAATTCATGCATCTTGCTTACTCACTGCAGGGATTATTCAAGTAACAGAACATATGCAATATTGAATCATGCAGTTGTCACCATAGTAACATGCCTATCTTTATAACAAAGTTTTTGTAGTGTTCTTACAGTGCTTACATTTGTCAGAAACTAAGCTCTATGAACCTAATGTTACATGACGCCACCCATCTCCAGCTTCTATATATGCTATTAAAATCTTTTTTAACATGAAAAAGCCTTTGCCTATAACAACCTTCAGCTTCTTTTAGAAAATAAATAATATTCTAGTCTTCCAGCTGACATCTTCATGAGCCCTGTTTCTTCATGTTCTGTTCTCAGACAAAGTCAGAGGTGTTTAACAGAAACAGCGCTCAATGAGCCCACCAAAGTAGCTGTACACAAAATGCCTAAATCTGGAGGCCCTTGGAAGTAAGGAACTGGAAAGTAAATAGAAACAGTTTAGGACAATGCATCAGAAGTTAAATTGCTTACTTTCAACTATCAAGATCTTTCCAGTATATGACTTTCACTTTTTGGTAAAAATATGTACCTTCCTGTCCAGATAATTCAGTCTCTCAAAGCAAAAAATACCCTTCTATATTCTGACGCAGAAGTCTTTCCTCCTTCCTAAACAGCAATACACTTCAGCCTCTCAGACTCCTTCAGTTTGCATCACATATTACTTTACAGGCCCATGCAATGAAAGAGAAATTCAAAGTTTAATCTCATACTGTTAATTGTTTACTTTTAAAAAACACACTGTGTATTCTGGGTTGATTTGAGGTATTGTTTTCTTTGTTTTGAATATTTTTACTGTTTTGGTCAAATAAAAACACAAAAATACTTATATTCTTGCCAAGACATACTTTATTATCTTTAGGATGTAAATAAACCTTAAAAGCAAAATGAAAAACAATTACTAGGGAAACAAACCAGAATATTACAGAAAACCCAATCTTTCATTTTGAAAGTACTAATATTACCCTTTTTTAGGTAAAAAAAAATAAGGAGATGTAGAGATATATATATTTAGCTGTATGAACTATGTAGCTTATTTACACCTACTTTTTTCCCTGTTCTTGTCGTTTTCTCCAAGGTATTAGCCATCACATCTTCATTTTCATGTTTCAGTTTCATCAACATTTTTTTTTTGTGAAAATTCTTGCTCAATTACATTTTTATTAGCTGCTTAAATCTTTAATTAAAACAAATTTTAAAAGTATTAAACAGATGGAATGAAAACTTCCTTTCTCTGTTACTAGGTCAGTTGTGTCAAACTATCAAGGTTCTGTAATTCTATAGCAGCCTGATACATTTCCAACTATAATAATATTTTACATATTTCCAAAGAGATAGTTGTTTACAGACCATAATATCTCCACATATGAAGTTGGTCAAGCTCATAAATATGGTCAACAATGACGCACCTGGAAACCTAAAATAAGCAAAACTTATTTATTTTCTTGTTCCTTAAAGATATCTGCTATGACATCCTAAAGTTTTGCAAAAGTTTTATGAAACCAAACTTCAGACTTTTAATTTAGCTTTTGCCAATATACCCTAAGGAATATAGTCATAAATGTGAGCTTGTGGGTGATAAGCAAAGAGGAAACAAACCCAATATATTCATAACACATTTCATGTTCTCACAGAAATACAAGTTGTTCTGAAAAAAAAACATGAAACATGTCAAGGAAGCAAATGAATTATTGCTTTAACAAAGTTCATTAAAAAAATCTGACCATTAGAGGTCATTGCGATAAATGGAATAGAAAGTAAAGGTAATTTTCTAGAATTAAATTTCTTTTTGCAAAACATGGTAAAATATGTAGCAATGATTTACAAATGTTTAGTTTCACAGGCTACAAATCTCAGACTGAATTGCTTGGCACTGTTCTTGACAAAGACGGACTGAGACAGTATACAACATTGAGTTTTATTGTTTGATTCTTGTCGATGTTCTATCTTTAGACCACAAGCAACATTTTGTTTGTATCAGTTACACTAAAAGCTTAAATCTACATCTCCAGTTGAAGGCAAGAGCTGCTCTGATTTCAGAAGTGTAATTAATTTACAAATACATGGTGGAAAGACATATAAAATGTTTAAAATTATGGCAACGTTCATGCAAAGAAGATGCATAAAAGGATTAAGCTTCACAGCTGTCCACGCTGTCTTCATGTCAGATAAACTGGCTGAATTTAATGGATGCATACAAAATAAGACCTTCAGAAATCTTATAGAATCTTTCTGTAGCTATTTCACTGTACTGTCGGTTCACTCACTTTGCCTAAATAAATCGTATTTTCATGGAGTAAAACCATTTCAGGTGACTATTAAGTCACACCTGCAAGATTATTTTCTCTTTATGTTTCCACAGAGAAATTCAGCCTGGTATTTTCTCTTGGCTTTCCTGTGAATGCATTAACATACATGCAAATTCTGTATTTTACCATCATTTTGTTAACTTGTACCACAAGACAATCCATTATATTACAAACAGTTGCTTTAGCAGATTAACCATTTTTCAGTGATAAAGACATGCCCATTGGGTGAAGAAATTCCATCTCCAAAAGTAACTTAGGATTCAATGAGAGATAAGAGACTGGACATCTTCAAAGGAAAACAGACGTTGAACTTTACAGAAGGTGATTTCTCATTGTTTTTTCCCTAAGGATCTCTGTTAGACTGAGAAGCTAAATAGTAAGACCCTACAAATGAGGCAAACAAACTTGTTGGCTGGTTTTCTTAGGTGTTGCATCAACTAGAACTATGAGACTTTTACGCCTGCTGTGGAATCACCATCTTAAACCTTTCCATGAAGATAGACAAGAAATTTTGTTGCCACCATCAAAAAGATGATTTTTTTAAACTCCTTTAACTTGACTTAGTTTATCATGTTTTGTCAAATGACAAATGTTGCACTCAGATTACTTGGGAAATGTGACCTGAAATCCCACAACATTTCAGAAACTCTGAAACATCATTTTTCAAGAGACGAATGACTGACAAATAGTATTGGTGCATAATAATCAACACATAGGGAAATATTATCCATGCACACTGGAATAGTTAGAAATAGATGCTATTTATTTAATCAGAACCACAGAGAAATGCTAAATAAACCTGAGATGCTTCTTTCCCTAAGGTGTTATGGACAATATTTCTAAGCATAGAGGGGAGAATCATTAAAAATGTTTGTTAAATCTCCTCCTGTTTTGCACTGGAAGGATTCTCTACCTCTTCCAATCCATGACAGACTAAGAAGTCCTACTTTTTTTCCCCAGTTGTTTGCCTGTGAACATATGTAACCCAACCACAAATAATCCTGAATATGCACCATATAGTAGCCCCATAAATTTGCTGTGGTATCCTCTTCCAAACTCTTATAAAATATTATAAAATAACTCTTATAAAATAGTACTCGTATAAAATATTATGGTTTATTTTGATATCAGTCTATATGTTTATTAAGCAGCAATGACTTTCAGATGGGAAGATGTTTTAACTTAAAAATTTATTGTTTTATTCAGAGACAGAAATTTCATATATTCAGGACCAATAATGACTTTTTTTAAAATTTTGATTAGAGTAGAAATTGAATATTAAGAGTGTTTTACAGTCTTTGAATAAGAGGGAAATATCCTATGAAATCTGTTCATAACTTATAACAGAAAGAATATATGTGCACTGAGCAATACAAGCTTGTAAATTTATATCATCTATAGAATTTCATGCTTTTAGGAAAAGTAAATCCCATGCTCAATACAGAAAAGTCAGGAGTCAGCTATTAAGTCTGAACTAGTGGACAGACATTTGCATGAAATTTTTTAGATGCTAGAAACTATCAGAAGGAAATACAGAGTCAAGGGCTGCAGAAAACAGTTTTCTCATATCTAGAATTATCAGTTTGTGTGACATAGACTTTGTTCATAAGGGGATGCAATAACACAGCCAATAAACTTTCAGATGTATGCTTGCCTCTGTTTTAATTTGCTTGTATATAAAACAAAGAGGCCACAGTAATTTGAACAAAGAAATATATAATGTTAGAGTGAATCAGTAGAAATAGAGGTGAGCAGACCTTGTAATGGCCAGAAAAATTAATCTTAAATGGAGAAGCTAACCATTGATGTCGATTTCAATTCCATTTCCTTTTGCAGAAAGACGTCATTTCCAAATTTACATTATTTAGAATTTATTAGCCTATCTTATTAAAATTACTCTGTATTAGGCCTATAATACTAAAATATGCCAAAGAGCTTTGAGACACACATGCTTTACCAATGTAGTTTTTCTAAAAATGTAGGTTGACCATTGCAGCCCATAAAAAGATTCATAAATGAAAAACGTGACAGTTATCAATCACAACAAGAGTTACTTCACCTTGAATTATTTGAACTTCAAGGACTTTTTTAGTGTTAATGCTCTAACATATTTTTTTTGTGGGTAGTGGACATAAAAAGTGACACACACACCTATGGGTATAAAACCCAGGGTAGCTCCACAATAAAGATAATTTATATATCCACTGAGAATTAGATGTTAGCCAAAACACTGAAAGCTTAATTGATAATTGCTGAATTTGAGTGATTGCTTACATATACTTGTACATGACACATACTTTGAGTTTAATATTTAGTCAATATGCCACAGATGGCTCTTTATTGCAGGATTTTTTGTATCTCAGAAATACATTGAATTATTATTTAAATTAATTTCCAGACACTCCTTTTAATATATATCATAGGCATCTAACTCAAGTCAATTTAATTTTTAGAAGATTTTAGTTACCGAAGTAAAAAATAATATGCTGAGAAATATCCCAGCATATATTGTTGTCAATGCAATATAGGATCTTTATTTTTTCAAATATACATATAGAGAGTATTTGTTTATTAACTTTATTTCACTGAAGCCCCATTATCACACAAGATCCTTTACCTTTTTAGCAAAAAATCTGTAAAACTAATAAGGTTCAACATACTATCCAATTACCTATTACTTCATTAAATTTTCACTGTGATCTGAAAGTCAGGTTTAATATTATGTTACAATACACAAAATCTTGAATATAAATACCACTCATTCCAAAACCAGAATACATTAAAAATTAATATGAAATGAGGATGTTTTCCTGAAGGGCATATATGATTTTTTCTATTTTACTTGCACATCAACTGTTATTTTTAAGATTCTTTATCCTTCTATTCCGCATGCTGCATTGAGACACAGAACTAAAAGCCTGTCTCACATTTGCAACATTGTGGTTAGTAAATTATGAGATGTCAGGCAAGTCCTAAACTATAGATTATCTCACATTATAGATAAACTTAGATTATATGACAAAAATCTTCATTCAACTGAATTATTTTTATTGTCAAACACTATAATGATACAAAGCAAAAGAAAAACATCTGAAATATGAACAGGTGGTTTCTTGTCCAGCATAAAATAAATCATTCTTTTACTTGACTCAATGGAAAAATCTGAAAATTTTTTCTGAGATTTCAAGTACATACAGCAAAATGAGAATATACTCCTACCTGAGCTATTAGTAAGTGAACCTATGTTCTAAGAGAACTATAAAAATGGTAAAATACGTAATTATAAGTGAATAAATATTTTTTCTTCCTAACAGCTGTATGAACTGAACCTACTAAACTTAATCCTTCCCAGCATGGGCACCACTGGCCAGCATAAAGTAGGTTGTACCTCTTACAGCCCAAAGGGTCAACTGTCCTGCAGGGTACGTAGAGCTTGTGACCGCAGGACATCATGATGCACAAGGAGACTTAGCTTTTAATCTCTAGGTTTCTTTGCTTTACTACAGATTACTGCAGAGTAACTCAAAACTCACTGCTAGCTAGTATACCTGTGATTAATGGAACGAATACATGTATATATCAAGCTATTACAAATTACATCAAAAATCAGTAACGACAGGGCTCAATAAGCAGAGACAAATATGCTGGTAACAGTACAGGTTATGCAAACTTATCATCAGTAAAGAAAAGTTACCAATAATACGGTGGCAGATATACTTATTATAGATTACACATATGTGTATATATGGTACCAAGAAGAGTAAGCAGATTTCAGAAGGGGGAGCTAAAGCACCTCAGGGGGCAAACAAACCAAACCAACCCCAGAATTGTGCCCAGAACGGGGCAAATAAATAAGTTCTCACTTCAAGCTTGTTTGCGCCATGGAGTTTGCAGTCAATTTGGTGCCCTAGCAATAGGTCTAAAATCTCATGCAGAAAGCTCAGCCTGTTTGGGAGAAGGAAAAGCACAAGCACTATAGGAAGTTTTCAGAGAGAAAAACTCCATTTTTAATAAAAACTAAGTCATTTTTATGGAAGTATAAGAGGGTGTGGGGTACCATATTTTACAGCATCCAATAGATGTTACTTTCACATGGGAGAGGCAATAGACAATGATGTTTTCTATCCTCTCAGGCCAGTTTTTAAATACTAAGTCTGTGTTTCTGTTCTTGCAGTTAGAACAGCTAATGGAAGTTACCAATTCTTACTTTACTAGGATGATTCCATCTTTTCAGGTATAAGCAGCTGTTA
The DNA here is from genome assembly GCA_033459285.1 of Clamator glandarius. Classification (NCBI taxonomy): domain Eukaryota; kingdom Metazoa; phylum Chordata; class Aves; order Cuculiformes; family Cuculidae; genus Clamator; species Clamator glandarius. The sequence continues at coordinate 1,371,519 of JAUNZM010000265.1, forward strand.
TGATTCCTTGATTTTGTGCTTCCCGGTAGCAACTCAGGATGTATCCAGTCTCTGTGTGCCCAGCTACACTTCAAAAATGACACTTATGCTTCTTACGTGTGCTTCACAAGCTCAGTTCCCAGACTAATAGTACTCGACCTAGCCAGCATTTTGTTTGTTAGTTTATCTGTCAGCATTTCAGTAGCCTTTTTTCTTCCCTTCAGTAATTTTCCCTTCTAACCAGGTGTCCTTTCTGGCTGCTCTCATCGCCTCCCTGTAGGACAGTTTGATCTCCCAGAGATACCAGTGTGTGCAAGCAACAGCCTCACAGACGTATGAGCAGCAACTTTGTCTTCAGAGCACAGGCATAACTGACAGAAGTCCACAAACAACAATAAATTGTTGGTAATGCTCAAGATGGGCTACGATCCAACTTATTTTCTTCTGCCTGTATTCACTCTGCCTTGTTAGGTAAAGTAAAGGCGGCGTAACTTACTTTTAAACTAAAGTCAGCAGATGTGTCACTGAACACACACAAGGACACATTTGTTGAATAATAAAGTCTCTTTCTTATAATCACTTTTCACAGCTGTGCCACATGTTAAGTACAGACACAGAACTTAAAGGGGTTTCTCGTGACAGACAGCCATGAAGGGCATTGAACTTGAAGGATGCGATTACAAATTCAAAGTTGGGAAATACAGGACTCAGGAAGAGTCTGGGGCTCTTAGATGTGAACCCAAAGCAAAACCTGGCTTTTCATATTTCTTTTTCATCTATACCTTTTATTTTTAGTTTCTCATATAAATGACTGCCACTAAAACTGTGTTAACTCTCAGTATGGGAATATTCTGGATAGGCCATACAGAAAAACAAGTTTCTATTACAGAAATACAACAGTGAAAAATGAAAAACTAGCTCCTGGAAAAGTGTTAACATGTGAAGGAATGACCAGTAAAACTAGAAAAGTCCAGACATGCTGAAAGAATGAGACTGTATGAGTAAAAAGACCAGCGATAAATCAATAGCAAGTGCTGCAAAAGGATTAAAACCCCAGCTCTCTGTGCAATCTGTCAACAACCAGACAGCCAAAGCTGGCAGCTGTGGCATGAGGGAATCACACAAATGTGCCCGTTCCATACCGGAGTACCAAATCTTACACATTAGACAAACATTGAGAGAAATATTTACCCCTGCAAAGTTCCTATTTAGCATTTCCTCCTCTTAACCTCTATATTCTGCTCTCTGAATGTAGCACTGTTCCTGAAGATTTCTAGGTTTCATACTTCTAGTGCTGATAATAATGAAAAGATGTTGCCGCTACAAAACAAGAGCAATGAGGAAACCATCTGTGTTCAGTTAGAGTCCAATAATATGGTTTTGAAAAATATAGACAAGTATGCGCAGTGACTAGAAGATCATATACAATGCTGGACAGTTAACTTTCTACAGTACAAAACACAGTGTTCTGCATTAAGTATAATTTAAAGACCATCACCTAATTCTTTTTCACTGTCTTCTTAATTGCATTCTGCAGAAAGCACTATCCTCCTGAAAGATTACAGTAACTGGGTATATTCTCTGGAAGGAGAAAAATAAACCATTAGGAATTAATAGCACTCACCCTCTTCTGTCACCTAGGATTTTAAACAGGGCATCACCTGTCAGTGCTGTCCAGTACAAATAGGGAAGCTGGAAAGGAATCTCATATGTGGTTCAAACTATCACAGGTTCTCTGTCCTCATTTTTCCATTTCATTTGTGTCATATGTAAGTAGGCAATGAGTTAAAAACAGTTCTTAATACATTAAATAAGTTAAAAAGTTCTGCGCAGAAAAGACTCCAGGATTCAGGAGCTACTGGAGTTCTTCTTCCTATCCAGGAAAACCAGGCAAGTCTTGAGCCCAGGAAAAAAAACAATAATAAGTATCTGTTATCATATAGCTTTTTCAGCAGGTTTTTTTTTTATTTTGTACATTCAAAAAAAATCAGTTGAGCATTTTATACTGTCAAAATAGCTGTAGCTAGCAGAAACAAGCTGTCTGACTTTCTGATGGAGCCCATTCATTATTGTCAAACAAAAGAGGAGGCATAATTAACTGCCTCTTGACGATCCGCAGGGTATCTTGCAGAGTTTTGACATCTGATAGGTCACCTCAGCAGGTGGTAGCAACGTTCTGAAGTCAGTGGCAACACATAAAAGCACATCACGAAACGGCCGCTTGCCACGTGAAGGGGCACAGGGGAACGCGTTGTCCCTGGTCGAGTCCTTTTTCTAATCCCAGCTTCCTCCACCAGTGGGTTTCAGGTGGGCTAAGTGCAATATCATTCCCACCAAGCAAGTGCCCATTGGCAAGGCAGTGTCCAGTTTCAGAAGAAATTCTGAGCTGGGAGCTCAGAAAACTATGTGTACAGGGTCCCAGGAAGAATATAAAACCAAATACAATTACTTGTTGCCTGGCCTCTCAGTTAATGCAAATATTTTGAATGTTCACACAAAATTGTTGTGTGCACATCCTTTAGACTTCTGTGATTTACTCAGCATTTAATTGAAAAAAAACCCCACAGGGATCAACTGAGCTTTATATATATTCATACTAATCCCTTAACACCTCAGTTCTCTTAACTGATTCAGGGAAAAGAATAATTTAGGAAAGAAATACAATATTTACCACAGATTAAATGGGGTCAGAGACGCAGCAAAATTTTGTAAAAGTGCTGTAGAAATAAAAATAGAGTCTCTCTCTGCAAATCTACCAAACATAAAATCAATGGAGAAGTACCATGACAATGTGGCTCCCATCCTCTAATTATGTATCTGGAAAAGATTTTCCCTGCTATAAAATAGATATTCTTATATGTCCCTTAAGTTAATAATTGTAGGTCATTTTATTAGATCAGTTCATCTTGCAGTTTAAAAGTAAACTAATTCCATAGCCTTAGCTTTTTCTGTAACACATATTTTTATCAATATTTCTATGTATCTAGAGATATACGGCATGCATGTGCATATATCAACATCCATACTAAATAAACAGATTGCTAGTTAAGCTCAAATGCTCCCAATTCAGTGCTTACAATCTACAAGAAAGGTTCTTCCAGGCTCTTTATGCAAGAAGGGAAATTTTATAACAAACGTATTATTTTTCCATATCTATGAATACAGTAAAAAAATTGATATTACATCTCATTTTCAGCATATACAAGAAACCTGGTAAGCCACCTGAGCTCTTTTCTTATGGTTCCTTACCTTTTTCTGCCAGCAGTTTAAAGAATTTTTGCTCACGCAAAAAAAAAAAGGAAAGGCATCTCTTGCTGCTAAGGTTTGGTATTAAAATCCTATCAAGAACCTAGAATTTTTTTGCATACCTATGTTCTTAAGGGTCCCTGTTCTGGAAGTGGAGGGGGAAAAATTTAATTCAGCATTAAAAATTTCAGTTGGGCTAATAATTTAAGTAGCAAAAGTCAAGAATTACAGTGTTCTTGAATATATTCCAATAAATTCCTCCATCGTCTTTCATTTGCCTATTTTACCACCTGCCACAGCTGACTTAAATGCTAATCTAGTGTTTATTCAGATACTGCACAGAATTCCTACCTCCAAGAATTTTCTATTTTAAGTTAAAAAATCAAAAACAAACTAACAAAATTTTTCCTGCTTTTTGCTGCATTTTATCATTTTCCATGATGACAGCTAGGGAAATTTTTGTCATTAGATCTTTATTCAATAAACGAAATAAATTAAATAACAAATACATTTTTATTTGAAAATGGTTATGGATAAAATTCACCAAACTATGATTTAAACAGGCATTATAAATATTTAAGACAATTGATGAGGGAATCTGACAGTCATTTAGTAGATATTCTGTTTCCTCAAAATACTTTGTCTGCTTCTCAGAGCAGTGAAGCAAAGAAACCCCTGACAGTAAGCTTATTTTTTTAGCCTCCTGGGGAGAAAAAAGAAAAAACATTTTCCAATATAATAATTTTTATTCATGTTGCAAATTTAGGGCCCATCCCTGCAGACATTAGCTCTTCTTTTCCATGTAGGTACATACAAAACTAAATAAGAATATTTGTCTTTTATATCTTTATCATATTTGTGTACTGCACTGGAAATTCAGTGATATTAGCCTAAACATAAAGAAAGTCCATCTTACTATTGTTCTGTACGGTTATAAACCCTTTAAATTACTGCCTACTAACATAACTTCAAATGAAATAAAATCAGCCATTGCTAGAGAATTTCAGTGCTGTGCTTCTCATCAAAATCACCACCCTTCATGTGAGAAATAAAAGAGCAAAGAGGTTAGGTACAGAAAAGACAAAAAAAAAAAAGAAAATCACAGAAATCTAGAGACCTAAGAAGAAAAGTAGAAGAAAGTGATACTTTTATATATACCAAAACCAAATAATATTTAGGGGCAAAGAGAAATTGGTTTGACTAAACATTTTGTCAACATCAATAATTCAGCAAAAAAAAAAAATTGGAATTTTTATTATGAATTTTACTTGATCAGTTAGTGAGGCCACAGTGATTGCTACTACAAGTTTTTAATATATCATCAGCTACTATCCATATTTTCCCAAGGAAGAAGTCAGCATGCCACGGATGCAGGTGAATCAGCTGAAATCAGGGCTTCCACACCACCAACAACACATGGTCACTGCTATGACCCCTAAGATGCTTCACTCCCACACTCTAAACATTCTGACACTCCGTGCAGATTTGGAATATTGACACAACAGACCAAAACTCACATTTTCACTGACAGAGCATTATCTTTCCTGTCTAGGCACACCACAACTGTTGGAAACGACTGCTGCGTCTCAGCTGCCATTGTGCTCCTAAAGGATAAACTGGAGATGACAGCACGACTGTGATTGTTTCTGTGTTGCTTTCAATATTTAATATGCAAACAGATTATATCAAAACCTGCATTAGAGACAAGAAACTCTCAAAGACGTAACTGGGAGGGGGGAGTGGGCTGGCATTTAATATTTTCCTCAGTTATGCAAATGGATAACTGCAGAAATGAATAATTATAATACTATCAAAGAAAAAGAAATTTGTTTACCGTATTAAAGGAATAGTGGAAAACTGCACAACTGATACTTAGCGAGTTGCAGACATATAAATTGTACAATTACAGTTTTCAACTAGATTAATCTTTAAGCATATAGATTAGCTTGAATTTGGATTAAACAAAAATCAAGAGTAGAAAGGGCATCATTCTAGAATTACTGTGATAGTCAGAAAGAAAAATTTAAAAGATAACACAAGTTAAAATTCTAAGAGCAAAAAGCAAAAATTCAAGGTACAACAAAAAATTATTTAAAAGAAAAATACAAAAAGTCTTATAATTTTTCTTTTTTTTTTTCCTGCAAGGCAGCAAATTGAAACCCACACTTCTGTAAACAAAACTCAGGTTTACAATACCAAAAGCTGAGTACTCCAGAAATGTTGACATCACACCTATGAATGTTTTTGAAAGGTTAGAGAATATTACACTTCATAAGATTTTGAAACCAAACAAAATCAAGCACACTAAATGCCACAGGAGCTATATGGACATTAATATATATTTCATTACATTTTAGATGTAAAAGATCTTTGGTAGTGAGACCTCCAAGGATCAGTAAGAAAATACCACTTGTCTATGCTTCTTTTTCTCTCTCAACCTTACTGCTCTGAGAAATGAGACTTGGCAATTGAGCTAGTCCATACTGATTAGTCAGACAGTATCAAGTTGTTTTAAATTCAAAATCTTGATAGAGGAAGCAAATAAATAGTTCACAAAGACTTTACTTGATTGATAGCCAAAACTAGTTCCACAAAGATTTACACTTTATAATGACTGGGCATAACCAAGTGGACACTTAAAATAACTAACTATAAAATAAAATCCTGGAAAATTTTTTTGACATTTCCTAATTTCTAACATTTCCTACACTTTCTAATACAGTTTTATAACTGAAAAAAAAAGCAATCCTACTTGTAGAAGATAAAAATGAAAAATGAATATTTTATCAGGCAACAGGCAAATGAAGAGAGACATAATCCTCGTTATTCTTCCCTCATTTAAGGTGAGAATATCCTAACATTATTCTACCCCTGCTGAAAAGAAAGAGTTGATGAAGCAAGGAAATTTGGCCAGACTTGGCTGCACTGAGGGCAAGGCAAACAGGCAAAGCTTAAAACCACAGCTACACAGAGGTAACACCATCTTTTTAAAAGTTTCAGAAACATTAGCAAGCAAATAAGTGCCTGGATGCATTTTCCTGTACTGGAAGGATTATGAGACTTCTGTAGGACACAGCTATCAAGCCAACACAGATCTCACAAAGTTGCAAAAGAAGTTACTTTCTATTTCTGCAGAAGCTTCAGGGGTCTAAATCCATTTAGCTCGCTACCTGTCTCTGGTATACCGCCTGGTACAACATGAGCTACTTTTGTGCTTTTGTGCTTCTTTCTGAGCACTGGCTGAGCCAGTTAGATTTTATAAATCGTGACCTGACAGCATCCTTCCTCTCTTCATCCTGCACCAACAAAATAACAAGTGCCTGAGCATTTTCCAGGATATAGCAAATTTCTAGTCTAGCAGCAACAAAGACGTGATTAGCTGCAGTCCAGCCTACACTGGGGAGAACTGCTGCGAGCTGCTTCACAGGTGAAAGTGGAAGAAACACACTTGACTGCTTTAAGCAAGTCTCAGCAGGAAAACCAACCCACTTGCTAAAGAGAAGAGAAGGTTATCAAGGAGCACTCTTCAAGACGATGCAGAGAGTTAGGCTTGTTAGAAAGCTACAGATCATTGGGGATGCTCCTCTGAAGGCAGCTGGAAATCAATGAAAGTCTAAGAGAGAGGACAGACAAAATGCAGTATGTTCTCAACTTAGCCTGAACTGTCTCAAAATTATGGAAACAAAGGGTAAATATCAGTGTGTGACATGGCTTTCTCTGGAAAGAGAGAGAAGTAAAGAAATAAAAGGACATATTCCAATGTAAAAGTAACAATTCTAAGCTATAATAGGAGGTTAACCTGTCTTGGTACCTCAAAAGTCAAAAGGGTTCTTTTAGGGTGCTTTTCTGGCCCTGTTCATTCATTAGGAATGAAAAAAATTTAGATTTCCAGAAAAAGTGCCTTTTACAAAATTGTCAGATCAAGGTGAACACAAGAAAATTACTAAGAAAATTGAGTCCTCTGTATTTTATTTGCAAAGAAGAGCAACTATCTGTTTTTAAATAAATTTCCACCGAAAGAGAAGGGGAAGAAGAGGGCAAACAAGCCATAAAGAGATATAGTGGTCAGTACCGACTAAATTACACGATTCAAATGTGCATTCTCTGTTAATAAAATCATCATTGTGCTATCAAACTACAGAACAGCAGAGAATTCCATTTAATTCAGAATATTAGCAGCACAGAAGCTGCAGGTTAATGTAGGCTGCCTTGAGGACAGCAGCAAAGCAACCCTGCTCATCCTCTTATGCAAAAGAAAGAGAAGAGCTGAATAGAGGGTTCATGTAATGAATGACCCACAGAGAGTGTGGGCTGCGTAGTCCTGCAGTCTTATTGAAGTCAATGGGGGTATCCATTAGGGATCAGAGCCAGAGCCTGCCATATGGTTTCAGACACTGATCTCAGCCAGGATTTTTTTCTCCTGGTTTATGTATATCATTTCTTTACTACAGTCACAGTGACTTTCTTAGGACTGTCTACTGCCCAGAAATTACTGTGCAAAAAGTCATTCTCTTTAAATTGTATATTTCCTCGGAACATGCTTTCAAAATACACTCTATTATTAGAATGAGGGAAAGGATAATATGGTATATAAATGATAAATGACAAAATTAAGATAATAAAAACAGAAAAATGAGACAGAAATAAAAAAAAAGAACAAGAAAGAATAAAAGTATTTCAGAGCATGTTAAATCAAGAAAAAAAACAAACAAACAAAAGCTGCAAAGACCCTCTCTGCATTGTATTCAAAGGCTAAGCAGTAAGAAATGAGTAGATCATCCTACCTGTCATTACCCTTGACAATATTAGTAAAAGGAAGAATATAAGATGTCACAGTACAAACTGAAAGGAGGTCGTTCTCCATACATATAAGATCACAGAATCACAGAATAACCAGGTTGGAAGAGACCCACAGGATCAGCGAGTCCAATCATTCCTATCAAAGACGATCTTTGTATGACCAGAGTGTTACTCAGATGTGGATGAAAGCAGGACTAGGCTGTGCCCCCTGCATCATTCACATATTTCACTGTGTTATAGAAAATATGTAATCTCCTCACCACTTAAGTGAGGAAATGATCCGTCTGAGAAACACACATTCAATCATTATTAAGACAGAATCCTTGGATAACTTCCTGCCCTTAAAGGGCCTAGAGGAAAAAAAATCTGTTGTTCCAATAGCAACTGTTACATTTGTCCCCAAAACTGTCACACAGATTTACTGTATATTTGACTTGTTGAAATACCCAAAATGAGAGATTCACAGTAAATAAAGTACTTCTTTTCACTTATGTCTCAGGATACCACAAGTATTTTTCCTTCCTTTATTTTTTGCTCTCATCTATGAAAAAAAAAATTTCATTTCAGATCATTTCGATCCCCTTTGTTTGGTTTCACCACCAAGGGGAATGCTCACTTCTACACTTCATTGAAAAGTCAAGTCTTCAGGTCTTCCTCTAAGGTTGATTTGATGGACAGTTTCTTATTGCTAAGTTTATTCTGCTCTTCTTGTTTCCACTCTGTTGAAGTCTGGTGCATGGCCATATTTTCATTCTGATTAAAGAAGAGCCTGCAATTATCACCTCATACAAAGGTAACCCCTGTCAAGGAAATTCAAAGCGTATCGGCCCTTCATCTTTACATGTCACAAACTCTGTCATATCAGTCATATTCCTTTCAAACGATGCACGTTTTTGTTTCATTTTTTCCTAAAAATCTCATTTATTTTAATAAGCATCAAAAACTCCAATTTTAATTCTTATGATTCAAATTTGCATGTTATTTCCATTGCTAAACTTTTATATACTCTTACAATCAGACTGGTATTATCCAATAGCATTATTACAGATTTTTTAAAGGCTTTATATTTTAAAAAATTAATAAATAAATAAAATCCTTACATTCAGTGTAGCTAAGCGTGACAGATAATGAAAGAAACTACCTAGCCTTACTTTCATTTTCCAAAAACCTAAATGATTAAGAAATTGTCTAGTATAGGTTTTATTGGAACCAATGGAAACAATGTCTTATGTCTGGAAGAAAGAATGCCATAAGAAGGGCAGCAAAACAATGTTAAAAAATAGAATTAATAAAAGTATTAAATATGATTAACTGAGAATTTGTTTAGACTAGTTCATATTCTATTCCAGTATACTGGTTCTATTCCACTTTGTGTGGACCTGCGTCTCACTGGTCTTTATAATTCAAAGGAGCCAAATCTTAAGCAAAGCCTTCTCTTTGGAAAGCAGAAAAATTTCTTATCTTTTTTTTTTTTTTGACAGCTACAAGGAAGACTTTGCAAAGAAGCGGCAAAATAAATACTTCTGCAAAGACACAACAAAGTCAAGAAAACCCACAAGTTCATGTTTTTCATATAGTACATGAGGGTACATTTCACTTAGCTCTTGGCATGAATAAAAAGGTAATGAGCATGCTAATTATTTTCTCTGGCTGTACAGGACAAAGTGAAGATTTATTGCTGTTTTCAGACATGATAAAGATGATGTGAAGTGCCCAGAAAGTTCATACTCAAGCTGTCTTCTTGAATCCAGTTTTTCTTTGCCAGAAAAATCCCATTTCAGTAGATAAAAGCTGTGTAATCGCAGGTGAGAAATTCTAGGCCACATCCCAGAGCGCATATATCACATTCTCATTCCAGCTTAGGGGTAGTAAGGTGAAATCAAATTACACATAGATTGTATAACATTTTAAGTACCTTTGAAATAATAACAAACCTTTTAATTGCATGATGGTTGTATATTTGATCCTTACTCGCCGAAACTGTGAAAGATTTCAGATTCAAGTAACAGGCTACAGTAGGAACATTAATTCCTCAGAATCACATAAAGCCATGCTTAGCTGAGTTGCCATAAACTAAGTCATATGTAAGTGCATGGATGTCAATATATTACTTCTTCTTCTACTCATACACAGTAAATAAAAACTGTTTCTAGTAAGTGCTATGTTAACTAGATTAGTGCTTCAAAAACACAAGCTAGCACACTACAGTACATTGGTTTTTCAGTCTAGGCAATTCTGACATAAAATAACAGGATATAATTACTCAATTCTGCCAGTTAAGCATAAGTAGATAAATGTATCTGTATAATAAGATTATGAGGCTTCTTACTGTACAAATGAGTTAACTCCTTTAAAACACATCACTAACATTTCAATTGGAAGACATGACAATGACCTAACATAAAGACTATGGTTTTCTACAGTTCCTCAGGAGCAAATGTTAGGATTAGATGATTGGGCATAGACAGATTGGCTTTGACAAATTCTTTCACTAGGTTGAAACTTCTTTCCGGGAAAATTTTCATGGAAAGGATCATTGGGCACTGGCAGAGGCTGCCCAAGGAGGGGGTTGAGTCACCTTCCCTGGAGGGGTTTAAAAGACAAGTGGACAAGGTGCTGAGGGACATGGTTTAGTGGCAGATAGGAATGGTTGGAACAATGATCCTGTGGGTCTTTTCCAACCTGGTGATTCTGTGATTCTTACTGGTACAAGGGTCCAGCTTCCCCTGGGACAAGTCTTTCTGAAAGGCACAGTAGCAGTCAGATATCCAAAATATCTAATAGCTTTTGACCAAGTGCAGTCTGTGCTTCAGCTCATATGAACTTTCACATTTTTTTTCTTTCCTTTTCTACCCTGCTGGGGGGAGTTGGCAAGCAGCTGTGTGGAGTTTAGTTGCCAGCTGGGGTTAAACCACAACAGTGAGTCAAACTTACATACTGAGGTTTCCCCAGGCAGTGCAGTCGCAGTGCTGCAAGTACATCCCAGCCCAACCCTCCAGTTCATCTGGGCTCCGATACGTCTTCATAAGGTGTACAGCTTAGGGCTGAGACAAAACTAATATTTCTCTCAGGTGCTTAGCAGGCAGTAGGCACAAAGTCAGGTAATAAAAGTCAGCCAATGGTGACCCTCCCAGCTTGTAAGTGACGAACTAGAAGCCCATCCTACCTTTGGGCAATCAACCACTCTCCACCACCGTGTCTTCTCCTATATCTTGTCTTTTCATAAATAATGTTTTTGTCTGTGTTCTGCCTACTTATTCCCATGAAGCATCTCTCAGCCCTCCTCCTCATGGTGTTTACAAGCTCAGACTTTCTCCAAGCTACAGCACCATGGTCTCAAAGAACCATGTGTGGGATTAAATGTCCTCCAGGCTGCAGAACATCTAAGTCACAGCCAGCCTCCCTTTCTGGCATGACACAGCAGGCTAGCAGGGTCTTCTGGAGCTTGTTTGCTTATTACTGGTGACAGGAATAACAATATAAGAACATAAGAAATTCCTCTGCTAATCATTCTGCCTTCATAATTTATTTTTATACTCATTTGTTGAAAGTTTTTTCCCATATTCTGTGCCTATACCAGAAAAGCTGCGATTTGCATTAGAAAATTAGACTTGTTTCCATTTGTGACAAAGAGAAATTAGGAATAAAATAGTAACAGAACAGATTTTTAAAATGTTTTGTTATTAATGAGCACCAAACCAACTTTAAAAGAAAATGAGGCAGCAGATCTAAGTAGCATATTATGTAGACTAATTTAAGCTCTTAGACAACAATGAAAATTAATATCAGCTTGACATTTTAGGGATTTTTTTTAAGTTACTTCATTAGGGTTTTAAAAGAGAGTAAAACAGTTGTCTTTGTAGGATCCTTATTGGAGTAAAAGATGTTAATCAAGTAAAATCTTGATTACAGAAAAAATATGCAATGTCATACTATCATCTCCAGAGTTTTCAACAGAGCATCCCCTCTTTTTTTAATAAAATAAAGAAATCAGTGTTTGTTAGGCTATCCGGTTTGCAGTTTTCTATTAATTTGGATAAAGTGTTGTGGCTCCTGTGCAGTCTCTGTTAATCCTGCTTAAGCATAACAGTTTGTATTGGATGCACTATCCAAGGGCAGCACAAAGTAACATACAGTGATCCGTTTTTTTCAGAAATAAATTCTGCATACGATTAGTTACCAAGATAAGTTACCATCAGGAGAGTAATAAGCTTTAGATGAACTCTTCCAGGGTGAAGGAAAAATTATTTCTCACATACACAGTTATGATTGCTGTTTGTTCAGGAAAGATATAAAGCATTAGGTGTGGTTCAAATAACCTGATTTGACATATATAACATTTTCAATATTATATGTAGGAGAAATATATACTGTAATTAGAATCTGAGTTGTGCAGAACTATGTAGCACCAGAAATACTGAGTGCATATATGGAGTTTAAGAGAGATTTTTTAGCAAGAAATATGGTAGTTGAGCTCATTTCAGAGCTAAACTTCATCCTATGATTTAAATTTCATTCTTATTTATGCAGAACATTTGTTCTAATCCATCAAATTTTACTCTTGGTTTAGCAGCTAAGCCTTCTTAGTCATTTTTTCTCCTTCGTTTGTTGCTCTGAGGCTTGGGAAAGCAAAAAGGACTAAGGAAGTCCTTTTCCCAAGAATTCCTTTCTCATCCAGAAGTCAGTCGTATTCTGGGCTGCATCAAAAGCAGCGTGGCCAGCAGGTTGAGAGAGGGGATTCTGCCCCTCTATTCCTCCCTTATGAGACCTCATGTGGAGTCCAGTTCTGGAATATTCAATGTAAGAAGGATATGGAGCTGTTGGAACGGGTACAGAGGAGGCTACAGAGATGATCCGAGGGCTGCATCACCTTCCATATGAGGACAGGCTGAGAGAGTTGGGGTTGTTCAGTCTGGAGAAGAAAATGCTCCAAGGAGATCTTATAGTGACCTTCCAGTACTTGAAAGGGACCTACAAGAAAGCTGGAGAGGGACTATTCATAAAGGCTTACGGTGATAGGACAAGGGGGAATAGGTATAAACTGAAGAAGGTCAGATTTAGACTAGATATAAGGAAGAATTTCTTCGCCATGAGGGTGGTGAGCCACTGACACAGGTTACCTAGGGAAGTTGTGGCTGCCCCATCCCTGGAGGTGTTCAAGGCCAGGCTGGATGGGCCTTGGGCACCTGATCCAGTGAGATGCACATGGCATGGGGGTTGGAACTAGATGATTCTTATGGTTCCTTCCAACTCTAAATGTTCTATAATTCTATGATCTTAATCTCATGAAAGAAGCCTACAGAGAGTGTAAGCAAGGGGAAGTAGTCTGAGAGGAATATAGTGAAACTGCCTGAGCAGCCAGGGATCAGCTTAGGAGTCCTGTTGCCCTGATGTAATTAAATCTGGTCAAGGATGTCAAGAACAACACAAAAAGCTTCTATAGGTATTTCAGTGCTTTACAGAAGCACTGAAGAGAGTAACCCTGAAGAGAAGTAGCCCTGAAGAGAACAGTAGCCTTCAAGAGAAGGACTTAGGGCTGGTGGTGGATGAGAAGCTGAACATGAGCCAGCAATGTGTGCCTGCAGCCCAGAAAGCCACTCGTATCCTGGGCTGGATCAGAAGTGTGACCAGCAGAGGAAGTCATTCTGACCCTCTACTTTGCTCTCACGAGACCTCATCTGGACTGTTGCATTCAGTTCTGGAGTTCTCAGCACAGGAAGGACATGGATCTGTTAGAGCAAGTCTAGAGGAGGCTAGAAAGATGATCAGAGGGCTAGAGAACCTTTCCTATGAGGACAGGTTGTAAAAGTTGAGGTTGTTCAGCCTGGAGAAGAGAAGGCTCCGCAGAGAACTTACAGCCGCATTTCAGTACTTAAAGGGAGCCTAAAGAAAAGCTGGGGAGGGCTCACTATCAAGGAGTGCAGTGATGGGACAAGGGGTTTTAAGCTGAAAGAGGGGGGATCTCGATTAGCTGTTGGGAAAAATAATTACTGTAAGGGTGGTGAGGCACTGGAACAGGTTTCTCAGAGACATCATGGAAGCCACATCTCTGGAGGTGTTCAAAACCAGATTGCATGAGGCACTGAGAAACATGACCCAGTGACGATATCCTTGCCCATGGCAGGGTGGTTGGAACTGGATGATCCTTGACATCCCTTCCAACTCAAACTTTCTTATGATTCTAGTGATTCTATGATTTTTAAAAAGCATGCACATGCCTTTCCTTATTTTATTCTTCCCACAACATCTGTATGATCAACACTGAGAGTTCAAAGCTCAATCTTCAATTTTATAAAATGTTGAAAAACGAGAATATTACTATGGCTTGGGAGAAACAAGACTGACTTTTTTCACATTAGTAGGATTGCATCTAATACTTGAGTACACCATCAATTCCTTTTTAGTCAAGAAAGACTTTGACTACACCTTCTAGGTTACGTATGAGAACGGATTTTGAAAAGATTCTTCTTCTCATCACTTTTAAGATCCTCTTTGAAACAAAGTGGAGGTCAAGTCATATATTGCAACAGCTGCCAAGTACTTTCCTGACTCTTCGACATTCATGAGCCAGAAGTAATGGTGTGAAGAACATAGAAGAAAGTGCCAATGCAGAAACCTCTCCAGAGAGCAGAGCGATGGTCTGTAAGAGGCTACTGGAATTAACAAGCCAGAAATAACAGCATGTGAGTTTTCACTCTTTCATATTTTCACAAATCCAAAGTATGAAATTATTCCATTACAGAAAACAGTGAAGTGTAACCCAGGCAAAGTGAAAAAACAAACCCGTTTGGGGTGTCAGAAGGAACAACACTATGGGTCTGAAATGTTATGCAGAATCTTTTAAGAATTTGATCTATCATTTGGCTATCAAATCTCTACATTGGAAACATATTGCAAGTTTCCAAGTGTTCACAACAATTCAAGATTGAAGTCAGGTTTTCTTTATATAGGCAAAATTCAGTACAAAATGATACATCAGTGGATCACATTTTATGATCAGAAACGTCCAGACTTTCTGCAAACGTCATTCTGTCATGATGCAAGGAATTAGTGCCAAGTTAGCAAAGGTGTTCACATGCTCAATCTCTTTCTTTATTTTCCTGCAAAATCCAATATATCTAACCCCTCAACAAAAGAACAAGGCTGTTTTTTGTACGGTCTCCTTCCTTACAGTGACTTTCCATGCCCAGCAATGCTAATAGGTAGAAGAGTACAGACAATAAACTCCACAGTTTCATATGAACTCTGTAAACTGCAGCCAGTTTACCTTGTGACATCTGGTCTTTGTGATCTATTTCTAATCTCTCCTGGCAGATCCTTTGCTTAAATCCACTCCAACACTGCAGGCATCATGCAGTCATCACTCCATTATGCCCTAAAATGTCTCCTTTACTTTTTTCTCCCTTTTGTCTGTTTCTTTCCCTCAGTAGGAACTCCTACACCCTGCTGCTGATTTCCAACAATCTCTCTTCCATGTCACAGCACAGCATATACTTTTCCAGAAAATGACAGTGATGTGATACAAAAAGCCTCCTGCTGGTCAGTGCTACCTCTAAAAAAAAAACCCTGCTGAATACTCTTCTTTAAAAGCCCAAAGAAGTCTATGAAAAACAAAACCAGTCAAAGAAATGTCAGCTTTATTTTCTACAGGCTATGACCATGTCTAGGACTAAAAGAAGATGATAACTTGTGATCATGTTGATATGTTTTCAAGAGGTCATTATTTCACAAAAGGTTTAAACCACTGACTTAAGCAGCCCAAATTAAGCACTCAATCAATATTAACTCAATCTATCCAAATGTGTGCAAAAGCATTTTGGAAGACATTGGAAGAAAGTACTTGTCAAAGTACTTTATTTTGATAAAATGGTTGCTTGACAAGTACTTTCTTCCAGCACATGTTGTCTACTCTCCCACAAGCATAATGGTGTTACTTGCATTTTTGCACAACTCGCAGGAAAACAGCCATGTTCTTATGGCTAATACAAACATAACTGTGCATTCAGGTGGCCTACAAATGCACAGATATAGTATTAATAAGCATGGAATCATAGCCTGTATTATCACCCATGCACCAAGCAGAAGCGGCAAAGCACTGCACAGCATTGCACATTGCAACACAACCAAATCTTAATTAAATCAGTGCCATTAACCTAAACGCAGTTTTACAAAATGAGTCAATGTCATTACTTTTCTAATTTACAGCTGGAGAGAAACAGGCCCTCTACTGAAAACTGAACCAAGCAAGAAAAATATTTTAAGACCACTCTTGAAACACTAGTAAGAAGAAACCCACAAAAATTTCTTGGAACTGTGTATTGGTTTTATTAGTATATTTGTAAAGAACATGTATTTCTAATATTCTCCCATGTCATCACACAGTAAATATTACACAACAAACATCACGCAACCCTACAAGATATAAATTTCCAACAAAGACAAGAAATAGAGAACAGTTAAAGATTAGAGTTTACTTTGATTTTGTACACTAAGTATGACAACTAAATATTTCATGAAAGAATGTTAGAAAAATGTACTTGTAGTATAAGCGCACCTAGAAAATGGAAATGGAATCGAGTGAAATCAACAAATGATGAAAGGAATTCACAGTATACTTCTAACACAAAACTAAGGGAACAAATCGTTCTACTAGTGTAACAAATGCAAACAGTTAGTATCCCATTAACTGCTAGCCCAATTATAATACAGCTTTCTGTGCCCCTGGTACAAATTGATCCTAGTGGTTTGCACATCCTTCACAGAGCTCAAATAAAATACTGTGGGAAATGGAGGGCTGCAAATAAATGATAATGTGATAATTCGAAGCATCTGTGACTGAAGATGCATAAACAACAGTAAAATGGCTTAGAAACAGAGGCTGCCAAGCAGTTCTGAAGCCAAGAGAGAAGAGAGAAGGGAAAATCTCAAAAATATGACATTGTCTTTTTTTTTGCCTGTACAATGGATTCAAATTACAGCTGCACTCCTCCATGTCTGAGTGCGTGTTATAATTTAAGCAAGTGAGAAATGCCACTGAAGTCAAAATAATGCATTCACCAACCTAGACATCACTTAAACAAGAGGTAAAAAGAAGAACTGTAAGTCTAGTTAACTTGAGTTTATCTAAAACTGGTGCTATCTAACTACAAACAGCTGATCTTATTAAATATACAGCTGATAAAGGCATGTATTTGGTTCATTTTGTAAGGTTTTGGTAGCAAGGGGCAGCAGGAGTAGCTTCCATGAGAAGATGACCTGAGTGGAAAACTGGTTGAACGACCGGGCCCAGAGAGTGGTGGTAAATGGAGTTAAATCCAGCTGGAGGCCAGTGACAAGTGGTGTCCCCAGGGCTCAGTGCTGGGTCCAGCCCTGTTCAATGTCTTTATCAACGACCTGGATGAAGGCATCGAGTGCTCCCTTAGCAAGTTTGCAGACGACACTAAGCTGGGTGGAAGCGTGGATCTGCTGGAGGGTCGGGAGGCTCCAAAGGGATCTGAACAGGCTGGATGGCTGGGCTGAGACCAACGGGATGAGGTTTAACACGGCCAAATGCCGGGTCCTGCACTTGGGGCACAACAACCCTGTGCAGCTACAGACTAGGAGAAGCCTGGCTGGAAAGCTGCCAGGAGGAGAAGGACCTGGGGGTGTTGGTTGACAGAGACTGAACATGAGCCAGCAGGGGCCCAGGTGGCCAAGAAGGCCAATGGCATCTTGGCTTGGATCAGAAACGGTGTGACCAGCAGGTCCAGGGAGGTTCTTCTCCCTCTTGACTCGGCACTGGTGAGACCGCACCTCGAATCCTGTGTTGAGTTGTGGGGCCCTCACCACAAGAAGGATGTTGAGGCTCTGGAGCGAGTCCAGAGAAGAGCAACGAAGCTGGGGAAGGGGCTGGAGAACAGGCCTGATGAGGAGCGGCTGAGAGAGCTGGGGGTGTTTAGCCTGGAGAAGAGGAGGCTGAGGGGAGACCTCATTGCTCTCTACAACTACCTGAGAGGAGGTTGTGGAGAGGAGGGAGCTGGCCTCTTCTCCCAAGTGACAGGGGACAGGACGAGAGGAAATGGCCTCAAGCTCCACTAGGGAAGATTCAGGCTTGAGATAAGGAAAAAATTCTTCACAGAAAGGGTGGTTAGGCATTGGAACAGTCTGCCCAGGGAGGTGGTTGACTTGCCTTCCCTGGAGGTGCTCAGGGTGAGGGTGGATGAGGTGCTGAGGGATATGGTTTAGAGATTGGTGGGAATGGTTGGACTCGATGATCCAGTGGGTCTCTTCCAACCTGGTTATTCTATGAGTCTATGATTCTATGACAGAATTCCCACTGCTGGCCATAGCTGAGCCAGTCAGCAGTGCTGGTAGTGGCTCTGTGATAGCATATTTAAGACAGGGTAAAAAAACACTATGCAACAGGTGTTGGGTGAAAGTAACTGTGAGGAGATAGGAGAAAACAGCCCTGCAGACACCAAGGTCAGCACAGAAGAAGGAGGAGGTGATCCAGGCACAAGAACAGAGATTCTCTTAGGGACCCTGGAGAAGATCAGTGCAAGTCTGGTTGTCCCCCTGCTGCCCATGGAGGTGAAAGGAGGAGCAAATATCCACCTGCAGCCCATGGGGGACCCCACGCTGGAGCAGATGGGTGGATCCAAAGGAGCCTGTGACCATGTGAAGATCTCCAGCTTAAGCAGGATCCTGATAGGACCTGTGAACCTGTGGAGAAGTCCACACTGAAGCAGGTTCTCTGGCAGGAGCTGTGACCCTGCAGGAGACCCACACTCTAGCAGTCTGTTCCTGAAAGACTGCAGCCCCTAGAAGCCCTAAAAGACAGAGCAAAAGAGAATGAGGAGGAAGGAGCAGCAGAGAAAACATGTGGTGAAGTGGCTGTAATTCCCATTCCCTGTCCTCCTATGGTGCCGAGGGAGAGAAGGTAGAGGAACTGGAAGTGAAGTTGAGCCTGGGAAGAATGGGAGAGGCTGGAAAGCAATATCAATGCAATATGGTAAAACCTTTATAAAACACCTAACCTAACACCACAAAAATTTCAGACTAAGAAAGTAGAAGGCTATAAAATACCATGACAGAAATTAAATAGATAAAATCCAAATGACAGCTCATAACATCGCAGAGAAAACATCATCATGCAGGAATGCCTCATCTTGGACTGCATGAAACCACACAGTGTTTGTCTGCTGCCACAGCGACCACTGCGACAGCCTGTATTTTATGTTAGCCCAAACTCAAGCAATATGAGAAGACAGCAAAGATTTACACAATACGACATGAACCTAGAAAGCTGCAACTCCAAATAGGACTTAGGAATCACAGGGGGTAAAAAGCTGAATATCAGTTCCCGAGTCAAGAGGATGAGTGCTTTCCTGATTGGATTAACAGAGAAATCTAGAGGACTTCAATCATCCACTGCAAGCAGTCTACAATTAAATTCAAATTTGCAGTTAATACTTCAAGACTTAAACTTATAGATTAAAGAGAACTTGAAAAAGCAACTGCAAAATAATGAAGTGTGGTTTATGAGGAACTGAAGAATTTCATTTCCTTTACTCCTTGAACAGAGGGGTAAAAGGTGATAAGTATCTAACAAAGCTTGCATGATTTCCATACATAAACAGCATAAGAAACTGTTTAAAGTCAGATCACACAGTACACAACTAGATGACAAATCATTATAGAATCTCCCTGAATGGCCATTTTAACTCAGGATCAGATCTTTCCCTTAATATTTAAATACTAATTCAAAAAAATATTTTAACCTACACTGACAACAGTTCAGATTAGATGATCAAATTTCCCAAGGCCTTGCAGGCTGCAAACCTACAAAATTAGCTATGTGTCAGTGTTCACAGCTTTGAGTTTTCAATATGCTAACATTTAAGATCCCACAAAAAGAGTGGAAGAATGTGCTAAGAAAACAGCTATTTATTTCAAGGCATTTTCATATAACCTTTTCTCAAGGATGTTACATGCAGGTCTGACAAAATCCATCTTCCCCCTTGGTGTTCTTACAGAAAAACTTAACAACACAGGCTTTGACAATACTAAATGTGTATTTGCAGTTCTTGCTCATCTTAAAGCATAAAAAATTCCAGATATTTTGTCTCTAGAAAGAGGCATATTAAAATTTCAGTGCAGAATGCTATAGTCTCATTTTTTTTCTTTGATTTTCCCCCTGCTATAGTCATTACATTCTGAAAAGAGCAAGAATCTTAAGTGAGCACTAGGAGGGTGATGGTTTCCATGCTGTGAGAAAAGATTTGGGAATGTGGGGGAAATGCACCAGCTGCAGTTTGCTCTATCAGGAAATAAGAAAGAAGAGAGATGGACAAATCTTCTTCTGGGACTGATAAGATGTTTCTTAGTGTATCCTGCTGCTGCTCTGGCAGTAGAGAATCTGGCATCAGCAAATCAACCAAAATACTGAAAGCAGAAAAAATGCGTGCAGTTCAGATAAAAGGGGCTACAGTTTAACAATATTCATCTCTAGATTCGATCAAGGTATGAATGAGTCTTTTCTGCAAGGCAAGTATCTTAATCGCTTCTTAAAGAAAGCTTGACAGACTGATGGCTCCTATTAAATGCTTTTGAATGTGTTTAAATTTACATCATGAGCTAAAAAATAAAACATTTTAAGTTATAAAATTAAATATAAAGCAGAAAACACCTTCTTCCTAGGGCCTGAGAATTATTATAGCAATTTGATGTTGGTCAAGCAGTTAAGTAAAAAGCAAACCTGTAACAGTTCTCCCATGGTTAAAGTCAGCTTACAAAATAAATCAGGCTCTCCTTTGTCTCAGAGGTTGAAAAGAGAAATCGCACAGAGATCAAAGCAGCTGTAGGTCAGATCTCTTCTGTCCAACTTCAACTCCCTACTGCCCTCTTGCCGTAGATGATCCTTAAAGCTCTGTCATAATTTTAGAAGAAAATATCTTGCTGGGCACACAGCATAAACAGATTTTTTCCTGCCGCATTATATTGATGCAGGATATCATCAGAGGAGGAATACTTATAATCCCAATAAAACTACTAAATCAACATGATGAAGCTATTTACATGACTGAGAATATTTACAAGCACTATAGGCAAGACGAGGCAGAGAATCAACTCTGATACAGAGAAGGTAGCTCAAGCTGGCCAAGCATGCAGTTTTTAAAGAAAAGCCAGAAGATGGTAGAGGTTATAGAGAACACCTATACCTTGTGAAAAAAAGGTTAAAATTAAAGAAAATTTAAAGTCTTGAAAATTTAAAGTCTTAAGAATTTACTGGACCTGGTTTCTTGATAACTCCCTCAAGAGCCAATAAACACACACAGGCACAAACTTTTGGAAGGAGATCAAGTATAAGGCAATGACACAAAAAAAAAAGAAGAAAAAAGACAAAATTATGGAGGCTCTAGACTCCTAAAATACTTTCCATAGTTCAGAAAGGTTATCCTTCCTGATGCAGTCCACTCTGGCATTGTTCAACAGCTACATGTAAATCTGCTGGTAAACTCAAAGAGTAAAGGGTCACTGGGCTACAGGTAGCTGATATTCTTCGCTCTTCTGCAAAATCCAATCTCCCCAGAAAAATATGGCTGACATTTAGAGTACACATATACTGTGGTATTTACTGAGGTTTTAAACAGTTATGAGTCTCATACTTTGAGAAGGTGCCTTTTTCTTTTTCTGAATGCCTGATTAACACAGAGAAGAAAAACCATATTCTAAAAACTTCCAGGCACATGTAACACATTCCAGGCTTCAGTCATTTTACAAAGGAAAACTGATTGCTGCATCATTCAAGTTCAGAGTAGGCATCGTTCCCTCTTTGCACAGCAGTCTGAAAGGGCAGAGGTTGAGAAGCACTTCTCACCCTGACTTGACCATCAAAACTAACTAACACTTGGAAAGGAGCCAGAGGTAAAGTGGGAAGACACACAGCTCTTCTTTAGGTTTTAGGAATTTCATCTTTTCTTTCATGTGGCTTTGGATAGCTTCTGTGATAGAGGCAAGCAGTAGAAAAGTCAGGTTTATTCCTACAGCAGCGACATTCAAAAAAAGAAGTAGTCAAACACTTAGTTTCGTCCTTCTTTGGTGGCTTTAAAGCTATTTCATCTAGCATAGGAAGCATTTTCAACCTACTTAAAGAAAGCTTTCAGTAAGAAGATCTACTAAACTTCTCAAATCGTTACATGGTATTGTTAAATTGAGCCTTTAGTCTTATGAGGCTAAAGCTGTTAAACTGTAAATCTATGATGTTGAGAAAAGTAATAACAGTCAGTCTGAAACAGGCAGGGATGCAAAGTTGGCTTCTTTGAGTTCAGATGATGGGAGCCACTCTGCCTTCTGCTTCTGTCCCAGCTATATCCCTCCAAGCATGATGCCAGAGGAATCATTAATTACAGTGTACTTGTCACAGCAGACAGAGAAAAAGCACATCATACAACATCAGGTTTGAGAGGGTAGGAAGAAAAGATATAGATATACATTGCTGCCATGGATTTAAAGACTTTGTTATCACAGAGAGATAGAGTTCATATTATGTGATAACTAAATTAAATCATATTTTTTTCACCAATCTGCTCCTCAGAACATTAACATGCACCCAGCCAATATTCCCCTCCTTGTCCCATTGGTTTTTGCAGTCCTTTGTAGACACATTTTTTTGTCTCTAATGTCTTCAATCTTGTTTCCTCTTTATTTATTCTGATTGCTTTGTTTCATTTTATATAGAAAAAAGACTGTTGTTGCACCATAGATCTAAAAATTCCCATTATAAAAGCACAAATCAAATGCAATCTATAACTCTCTGCCTTTAAATCTAAGGAAAGATTATGTTTAAGTTTCCCAGATAATTATATAATAATTTCAGGGAGTAACACACCAAGTAAATAAACCGCCTGCTGCTTCACAGCTCAAAACTGATCAAGAGATTATTAAAATGTCAAGACGGTTGCTGGTTTACAACATTTTTTAAATTCCACTGAATTTCCTCTCTTACAAATGTGACTTCACAACTTAGTGTGATCATTTATAGGGAATACAAGGACAGAGACATCTGGTGGTAATAACAAGAGGTATGCAAACAAATGCACTTTTACATACTGAAAATTCCCTTTAGATGTATAGAGTAAGCTGGGTTTATTATAACTTTTCAGAGTGATTTTAAAACAAAAACTTTCAAATTAAAATATCAAAATGCTTCACCGATAGAAAAAATTTATAATGTTAAGGAGTTCATTGAAGGTTTCATAGGCCAAAGAAACAACTTGAAAAAAAGATTCAGCTCTAATTGCAGTAAACACAAGCAACTTCTACAATTTCAACGTACCTAGAAAAGAAATTTAAGCAAATAAATGTAAATTAGATTATCCCCTCACAGGAGAATACTTAAAAAAAACCTGCTAGAGGGAAAATGAAATTGTGTATCTAAACTGCATAAGGAAAAGTCAGGACAGATGTTGTTTTTCCCATGGTAGTCTCTAAAAAAGGCTAGATCACTACTGAAAGTGATGGCTAGAAATGACACAGGTATATCAAGACAGTATGGTCTGTTGTCCCATGGTTGGTCTCCATGGTAGTTTTCTGTCATTCAGGTTTTCCATCTTAAAAATACAAGTGCTCTTCTTTGTGAATTATTGGGAGTTTCTGCTCGCAAAAATGGGATCCACAGCTATATGAAAAATTCCATTTCACTATGGAGAGGCTCCAGTGAGATTTACCAGGTAAAAATCTATGACAACATTGGATACTCTAGAAATGGTAGTGATTACAGCACTTGTAAATCTCCAGGAACCTAGACGAGCCTATTTGGTGATAACTGAGTGCTGCTGATCCATATTCTTTTCAGTGAAAGGACAAAATAAATATACTAAATCTAGAGGAATGCAGGAAAATATTTCAGTGCTACAAAACATCACTCAGTGTTGAATTGCGGAAGGGTCATCTGGTTCAGGGAGGTTAAATACTTCATCTATGATCACAGATCAAGGTCAGGCATCAGCTTGGGAAAAATGTCTCACACCTCAAGCTGCAGCTTTTAACAGTATCTGATATAATCTTACATAGACGTAGTTACCTTTATTTTACCAGCATAAAAGCTCCTATGCATAAGATGCTAATTGCTACAAGTTACCATAAAAGCTGAAAGGATATCTGGAAAAGTATTTTAAACAAATGTTGGGAGTAATAGAAGATGTAGGACTACATTGCTCCCTGGACAGTGAAAAAAACAAACATACTAGCATTTGCAAATAGACAATTGAATTCCTTTGGGTGGATTTACCATGTTTTATCAAAACAAGATCTTTTGCATAGTACCTGACTAAAGAAGAAAAATACTGAGACTGAAAATGTGAATGAGGTCCTAGAGTGACAGTGGAGGAGATGATTGATTTTAACTGATCTGAAGGACTTGGCTAGCCATCTGGCAAGTCAGATGTTTATGGAAGAGGCAACATACAGTCCAGGAAGTACACTGCTCCCATTGCCATTACTTTTTATTAATATTATTTTCTCTCTTCTGAAGACAAAAAATCTTGGCCTAATGCAGCTAATTACAGAGGAAGTACTAAACAGCTATGGTCAAGATCACTCACTTATAGTTTCATAAAGTTTTACCACAGCTATGTGTAAATTTTTTTAAGTACTGTTAATAAAGAAACACTTTGGTTCACCTCTAAAAAGGAGACAGTCATTTTTCATAACAACAGCTTGATAGCTTGACAGTTTTAACGCAATTCGCAATTATGAATCACAGAATCACAGAATAACCAGGTTGGAAGAGACATGAGAATGGCCTCATTGCTCTCTACAATTATCTGAAAGGAGACTGTAGAGAGAAGGGTGCTGGACTCTTCTCCCAAGTGACAGAATCATAGAATAAAATCATAGAATAACCAGGTAGGAAGAGACCCACCACATCATCGAGTCCAACCATTCCTATCAATCACTAAACCATGTCCCTCAGCACCTCGTCCACCCGCCTTTCAAGCCCCTCCAGGGGAGGTGAATCAACCCCCTCCCTGGGCAGCCTCTGCCAGGGCCCAATGACCCTTCCTGTGAAAAAATTTTTCCTAATGTCCAGCCTGAACCTCCGCTGGTGGAGCTTGAGGCCATTCCCTCTCGTCCTCTCCCCTGTCACCTGGGAGAAGAACCCATCTCCCTCCTTTCCACAACCTCCTTTCAGGTATTTGTAGAGAGCAATGAGGTCTCCCCTCAGCCTCCTCTTCTCCAGGCTAAACACCCCCAGCTCTCTCAGCCGCTCCTCATCAGGCCTGTTCTCCAGCCCCTTCACCAGCTTCGTTGCTCTTCTCTGGACTCGCTCCAGAGCCTCAACATCCCTCTTGTGGTGAGGGGCCCACAACTCAACACAGGATTCGAGGAGCGGTCTCACCAGTGCCGAGTACAGAGGGAGAAGAACCTCCCTGGACCTGCTGGTCACGCCATTTCTGATCCAAGCCAAGATGCCATTGGCCTTCTTGGCCACCTGGGCCACTGCTGGCTCATGTTCAGTCGCTGTCAACCAACACCCCCAGGTCCTTCTCCTCCTGGCAGCTTTCCAGCCAGGTTTCTCCTAGTCTGGAGCTGCTCAGGGTTGTTGTGCCCCAAGTGCAGGACCCGGCATTTGGCCTTGTTAAACCTCATCCCATTGGACTCAGCCCAGGGATCCAGCCTGTTCAGATCCCTTTGGAGCCTCCCGACCCTCCAGCAGATCCACACTCCCACCCAGCTTAGTGTCATCTGCAAACTTGCTAAGGGTTCACTCGATGCTTTCATCCAGGTCATTGATGAAGACATTGAACAGGGCTGGACCCAGCACTGAGCCCTGGGGACACCACTTGTCACTGGCCTCCAGCTGGATTTAACTCCATTTCCCACCACCCTCTGGGCCTGGTCATTCAACCAGTTTTCCACCCAGGACAGTGCGCGCCTGGCCAGGCCAGAGGTGACAGTTTCCATAGCAGAATGCTGGGAGAAACTGTGTCAAAGGCTTTATTGAGGTCCAAGAAGATCCATCCACAGCCTTTCCCTCGTCCAGCAGCCCCGTCACTTGGTCATAGAAGGCGATCAGGTTAGTTTGGCGAGACCTGCCTTTTGTGAACCTGTGTTGACTGGGCCTGATCCCCCGCTTCTCTTGCACGTGCTTCATGATCACACTCAAGATCACCTGTTCCATGACTTTCCCTGGCACTGAGGTCAGACTGACAGGCCTGGAGTTCCCTGGATCCTCCCTGCGACCCTTCTTGTCGATGGGCACAACCTCAGCCTCCAGTCCAGTGGAACTTCCCCAGTCAGCCAGGGCTGCTGGAAGATGATGGAAAGGGGTTTGGCCAGCACACCCGCCAGCTCCTTCAATACGCTTGGGTGGATCCTGTCCTGCCCCATGGACTTGTGGGTGTCTAGCTGGGTAAGCAAGTCTCTAACTCCCTCCTCTTGGATCATGGAAGCTTTGTTCTACTCCTCTAACTCCTACGTTTGTACACAGAGAGAATATCTTTCTTCACAATTAAAGACTGAGGCCAAGAAGGCATTAAGTACCTCAGCATTTTCCTCATCCCCTGTCACTGTTGTTCCTTCTGTATTCAATAGGGACTGTATGGTCTCCCTAGTCCTCCTTTTATTGTTAATATATTTATAGAAAGATTTTCTGTTATCTTTCAGAGACTTTTCCAGTCTGATTTCTAGTTGAGCATTAGCCCTCCTGGTTTTTACCCTGTGCCATCTCCCTTCCTCCCTGTATTCCACCCAAGAGGCCTGTCCCCTCTTCCAGAGCTCATAGACGTTCCTCTTCTTTTTAATGTCTCTCAAGATCTCCCTGTTCAACCAAGCTGGTTTTTCCCTTGCCAGATTTTTTTTCTGGAACATGGGGATGGCTTTCTCCTGAGCTGCTAGGATCTCCTTTCTGAAGAGCTCCCAGCCCTCGTGGGCTCCCTTGCCCTTAAGCACTGTCTCCCATGAGACTTTGCCAACCAGCCTTCTGAAGAGTTCAGAGTCTGCCCTCTGGAGATTTAATGCTACTGACCTGCTAACCACCCTCTTCACTTCTCCTAGAGCAGAAAACCCCATCATCTCATGATCGCTTTGTCCCAGGCATCCTCCTACTGCCACATCCCCCACGAGGCCTTCTCTGCTCACAAACAGCAGGTCCAGGAGGGCACCTTCCCTGGTCGGTTCATTCACCTGCTGTGCTAGGACGTTGTCATCCACACACTCCGGGAACAATTCAAAGGTTTTGCCAAGAAGCACTGCAGGGATGGCTGGCGATAATGAGTTTTGCACCTGGCATGAGTCCAAGTAAACGCAAATTTGCAGCAAAATGGTGTTGTTAGGAATGGAAATACTACATGCCTGTGAGTTTGAAAACTCAGAATGGAGTATGTACATCACACAAGGGAGTGACTAGTAATTCAGACATTTTTAGATGCTGTAAAGTTGATGGAACTGGGATACTGTAGCTTTCTACT
Source organism: Clamator glandarius (assembly GCA_033459285.1). Classification (NCBI taxonomy): domain Eukaryota; kingdom Metazoa; phylum Chordata; class Aves; order Cuculiformes; family Cuculidae; genus Clamator; species Clamator glandarius. Next base: position 1,398,995 of record JAUNZM010000265.1, read on the forward strand.
TTTCTACCACAGAGGTAGTCAAGGAAAGGAAACTAAGTCTCCACTCTCTCAAGGTGATGGAATTTGTGTGACAGGAACACACAGTATATATATATTAGAAGACAGTATAACCTAGACCACTGATGAGATCCAAACATGCACAAATGCACATGGAGGTACACACCCAGGCAGTCACCCTTCGTGCATGGGGTGGGTATGCCCTATCAGTTGTACCCTGAGAGCATGTAAGGCACAAAGCAGTCTCTCTCATCCCACCTTGACCTGCAAAATAATCCTTGTCTTTGCCTCCAGTAATCAAATTATGTTCTTTAGGGTGGTGGAAAGTAACTGGAGGAATAGACACACACTCACTCCTCTTTGGACTAGTGTCCTGTTACTGCCCCACTCTGCATGTCCTGTTCAAACCACCCTGCATCTTAGAGGCACTTCCCCCTACCCTGCATCACTGAAATATTGAATCTGTCTTTGCTTAGGAAACAACTTCTTCAGTCACTGTGTCTTAGATTATTGGACTCTCTCTTGCCCTTGCATCAGGAAAAATCCAGAGGGACTTGCATCTACTTTAACACAGATTTAAGAGTGGATAATCTGTGTCCTTTCACAGTTCTTCCCTCTTCAAAAGAAATAATACTCACAGTAACAGTCCAGATATCCTGCGTATTTTTCAGATCAGTAGGGAGAACAGTATTATGATTCAAGAACTGGACTTGCACAGGTTCCTGAAGAAAGCCAACTTAAAAGACTGTTCAATCAGAATTGATTACATTTACATATTACTGAAGATAAGAAAAATCTCCTTTTATGTAATCTTTCAGGGATAACTAAAGCACGAAAAAAAAATACTCCTGAAAGAGCGTAATAGGGTCATGCATACATTTCTGCAATCCTTGTAAAGGTACATAGATTTACCCTTGAAAATCCAATGCTGGACCTATATTAAAAGATATCTTTCCATGTCAATATTTTGTGCTGTCACAGACATGCCACTGAAAAGAGTCTGTTTTAACAGAAAGTGCAGATATTGTTCTGTGTTATCATCTTCCTTAAGTACACTAAATAATATATTTGCAGGGACTTTTTGCAATGTTGACAGAAAATAAAATCTGAAGCATGAGTGCGGACTTCAACAGTGTGCTGTTTGGTTAAGTACTAATAGTGGTTATTTCTTCACAACTGCTAATCAAGTGTGTTCAGAAAACTGAACCTACTAACATTTCAGCAGATGTATACACAAAACATCATAGCACTGTCAAGGCGTGAGGGGGTAAAAATGAGGAAAAAAAAGTGTTTCAGGCAAGAAAGAAAAAGAGAAGACATGAAGAAGAAGAACATAAATGTTGAAAAAAACAAACCTCAATGAGAAAAAATTCCTCACCTCTACGTGTACTCATTGTTATAGCCCTTCAGGCAACGCGTCAATATAAAAACTCACCTCTATCAACAACTTTTGCTTCTCTGAGCATATATTATCACTAATGCACCTGCAGAAATACTACTTTATATGTAATCACCTTTTCAAAAAATGGCTATCCATTCTGGTGCATGAGGTATTAACAAATTTCATGTCGCAGCTATCACAATGATCCTACAACCAGCACAAACCTACATGCCACCCCTATCAAAGCCTTACGAGGGTATAAATAAGATAGCTGTGCATTTCCTAACAGTCCTACTTACCCATCCTGGCTGGCTAGTCATCTTCTTAGAGCAGCATCACTTTGTTAGCTAATATTTGGTTAATGGCCTATTATATCCAACTGCTTTTCTGCCATATGGTGGCTTGATGCAGAGTTTAGACACAAGCAAAGCTAAAGACTGCTGACTATGGCTGTATGCCCCTCTTACCTTCAGTTGCCTTCTGTCATCTTGCAAAGGAAAGGTTAACTGTGTGTTCCAGCTCTCCCAGGTAAGATAGCGATTTAGGGTGACTGTATTTGGATATGAGATCAACCCTAACCATCCATAGTGAAAAGGCAGCAAGAATAAATGAGAATGGCTTTTTTCCACAGCATCTGTGCAACTGGAGACTGCAGAGACTGTGGCATCTAGCCCACTTACCATCCACAGCAGAATGACTTCTACAGCCTCCATAATTCTGTGAGAATGTTCAGAGAAAGATATTTAACCTCAAGCCTTGCAGAAGCTACATTATCTGAACCTTGTATGAGGTATTCCAAATACCAGAAAAGGTAATGCTGCTGATTAGGAAGCATCTGGTACTCAGCTCTGCCATCAGGTCCTTTCTCCAGGCTAAAACCTTCTGCTTCACTGCTGGCTGGACAAATTGAGCAAAATCTGGCATAGAACTGAGCTACCACCACCACGTGAATAGAGTGAATTATGAGCGATGCAGGCTGAAGACAGACTTTCCTCTGCTAGCAGGTTGGAGTGGCAGCACACTTTTCCTGTCACATTGAGACTTTCATATCGTATGTAAAGCCTTGAATACTGAGGTCCTACGCATCCAAAAAAAAATCTGGAGAAAACTCCTGCTATAAAACTGCCTACCTGATTGTAAGGACCAAACTTTTAACAAATGTAAAGGACCCTAGCTGAATTTTTTTTCTAAAGCGTCTAAATTGTTAATGAGCAAGAGACATTACCTTGAATCATTTAACTGCTAGTTTATACTTCACAACACACTAATTCACCTTTTTAAGGTGTTTTGGAAACCTTCAATCATTTAACATGTGCTTTTGCTTTGTAAACAATTACCACAGTCTGGGTACTTTTTAAGTATTTTTGACAGTCAGACTAGCAAGATGTCTGTATCAACCTATGTGTTTTCACAGACCCTTTATAATGAAGAACCCGTGTTCAACTGCTGTTTAAAACTTACCCTGTCAAAAAAAAAACCATTGTTGTAGGCAGGGGATAGATATACAATAAACTACAATACCTGCACAAATGCATTTAATTTTAATTCAGTCAAATATGTTGAGTAACTTGCCTAATTATTCTCACTATATTTCCTTAGGAACTATTTGTATTGTTCTACATACACCAGTGACAGATCTTCTACATAATGCTACAGTTAATTGGATAAGACTACTCAAAGAAATGCAGCTAATTCACAAGACAAATATTGATAAATAAGTCTAAACAATTATTAAGTTTGTTTGACCACAGGAGCAAAGGTATATGCTCTGAAGTACACACACCTCCTGTCAGCCCATAAGCTAAGAGAGATGTTTTTTAAGGAAACCCAGTCTGGAGGACAGGAAGAGAAAGCAAACAACAGTATCAAAAATTCCAGCACAGAAGAGGAGATGCCATTAATTTCATTGATTTTGGGTTATGCTGGGTTTTACACAAGCCTTGAACGTAGGTAGCTCTTGCTAAATGCAGGAATATTCAGGCGTCTCTGTGCTGAAAGTCTGAGACCAGAAGCAACAGGATGCATGAAGAAAAGACCTAAAAAAACCCTAATCATCTAACCACTCCTCATACTTTCTTACAAGATTTAGCTGAACTCACCTATATATAAGATGGGTCAACACAGACAGGTAGAAAACAGACCCAGGAAAAATAAATGAAAAGCCTGCAGTCCTGACAAGGAGATGCAATGACAGTAGGAGCAGCTGCCAGCTCTCTACACTGCTTCAATAAGATGGAAGAGGCCTAGGCTTTTGATTAATGTTCACTCCCAGGGCAGCAGTCTGGCCATAAATTAAGCTGCTACTTAGACCGTCAGTTTGCTCTTTGGCTCTCTGAACAAGTGTAGCGTAGCTCAGATCACTGATAATATATATCAATTAGTAACTAGAAAGTAATGCTATTTATTATTGCCAGTGTTGTATGAAATATTTGTAGTTGTTCCAAATCAAAAGATGTTTTCTAGGTTTTACAACAAAGTAACAGTGATACTTTATTATTACTAAGTACCTCTAGCCTATTATTACTAAGTACCTCTAGCCTATGGTGAGATCAACATGCTATCACTTCTTTAAGTAAGGGGAAACAAATTGCTAGAATACTCGTTACTGAACTGATTAATCTGAGTAGTATTCAAGGGACAACGTTCACAATGTGATCAGTGCTGAGCTAACCATCCTATCTCTTGGGCATTCCTCAAATATTTTGACAATTATATCAACATCTCCCAGAGTAGAATATCATAATTAACCACACCTCTTGACACCACACAAGGTTCACATGACCCACCTCAGCAGCAGTGATGCTGAAAAGTTTAACACCTATTGCTTCTTAAGAAGTGATATGTTCATCTCTGTTGTTTAAATTCCAGAATCCCAAACAGAGTTCCAAAAGACACTTGAATGTTTATCTGGTCAGCAGAATACAGCTAAGGAATTTCACCCTGTAGACAATTCCTAACTAACACTTCCTCCTTAATGGTTACTGTCAAGGAATGAATAAAGAACATTAGAAAATGTTGTAAAAAAATTAGTTAAAATGTTATAACAAATATAATACAGATTTACCACCATGATAAATAACCAGTTCTTCACATTTTCAGATCTCTGAACAAATCCCTGACTGTCAGATGTCACATTGACAATTCTGTGCACCAAGCAGCAAGCAGGAAACTTAGCATGGTTATCAGATTAAAACTTTGTGTTAGTTCACAGATATACAGGTGACATCTCACTCATATGCATTAATGGATGAAAGTGCAGTTTTCATGGTCAAGCAGAAAAGCACAAACAAATCACACAGCTAGTGCATGTAAGTCTTATCATCTCCACACAGAAGAGATTCATCATGTTTTCCCAACAAGCCTCTACGGAAGCCAGTATAGTGGCTGCTGTTCAGCAAATAGACACTAGAACCATAGAAACATAGAATTACTAAGGTCAGAAAAGATGTCTAAGACCATCAGGCCCAACCATCAGCCCAACACCATCATTGCTGGGTCCAGCCCTGTTCAATGTCTTTATCAATTACCTGGATGAAGGCATCAAGTGCACCCTTAGCAAGTTTGCAGATGACACCAAGCTGGGTGGAAGCGTGGATCTGCTGGAAGGTAGGGAGGCTCCAAAGGGATCTGAACAGGCTGGACTGCTGGGCTGAGTCCAATGGGATGAGGTTTAACAAGGCCAAATGCCGGGTCCTGCACCTGGGGCACAACAACCCTGGGCAGCTACAGACTAGGAGAAACCTGGCTGGAAAGCTGCCAGGAGGAGAAGGACCTGGGGGTGTTGATTGACAGCGGCTGAACATGAGCCAGCAGAGGCCCAGGTGGCCAAGAAGGCCAATGGCATCTTGGCTTGGATCAGACATGGAGTGACCAGCAGGTCCAGGGAGGTTCTTCTCCCTCTGGACTTGGCACTTGGTGAGACCACTCCTCGAATCCTGTGTTGAGTTGTGGGCCCCTCACCACAAGAAGGATGTTGAGGCTCTGGAGCGAGTCCAGAGAAGAGCAACGAAGCTGGTGAAGGGGCTGGAGAACAGGCCTGATGAGGAGCGGCTGAGAGAGCTGGGGGTGTTTAGGCTGGAGAAGAGGAGGCTGAGGGGAGACCTCATTGCTCTCTACAACTCCCTGAAAGGAGGTGAACAAAGAAGGACTGGTGGGGGATGTGAAGGTTGGAGGATGCTTGGGGCAAAGCGATCATGAGATGATAGAGTTCTCAGTGCGGGGTAAAATGAAGAAGGAGGTCAGCAGAACAGTCGCCCTCAACTTTCAGAGAGCAGACTTTGGGCTGTTCAGAAGGCTGGTCGGAAAAGTCCCGTGGGAGACGCTCCTTGAAGGCAAAGGTGTCCACGAGGGCTGGGCGCTCTTCAAGAAGGAACTCCTAGCAGCTCAGGAGAAAGCCGTCCCCAAGTTCCGGAAAAGTAGCCGGAGGGGTAAGAAACCAGCGTGGTTGAGTAGGGAGGTCCTAAGAGACATCAATAGGAAGAGGAGGGTCTACGACCTCTGGAGGAAGGGGCAGGCATCCCGGGTGGACTATAGGGAGGAAGCGAGAACGTGCAGGGAAAAAGTCAGGAGGGCTAAGGCCCAACTAGAAATGCGATTGGCCAAGTCTGTGAAAGACAACAAAAAGTCTTTCTACAAATACGTCAACAGCAAAAAGAGGGCTAGGGAGAATCTCCAGTCCCTAGTAGATGCAGAGGGAACAACAGTAACAGGGGACGAAGACAAGGCTGAAGTGCTCAATGCCTACTTTGCCTCAGTCTTTAACAGTAAGGAAAATTGTTCCCTCTGTGCACAACCCCAGGGGTTGGATGAGAAGTATGAGATTCCCAAGGTCCAAGAGGAGGTGGTTAGAGACTTGCTTGCCCAGCTAGATGCCCACAAGTCTATGGGGCCGGATGGAGTCCACCCAAGAGTTTTGAGGGAACTGGCGGATGTGCTGGCCAAACCCCTTTCCATCATCTTCCAGCAGTCCTGGATGACTGGGGAGGTTCCGCTGGACTGGAGGCTGATGTCGTGCCCATCTATGAGAAGGGGCGCAGGGAGGATCCGGGGAACTACAGGCCTGTCAGCCTGACCTCGGTACCGGGGAAAGTCATGGAGCGGGTGATCCTGAGTGCGATCATGAAGCACTTGCAAGAGAACTGGGTGATCAGGCCCAGTCAACACGGGTTCATGAAAGGCAGGTCTTGCCAGAGTAATCTGATCACCTTCTATGACCAAGTGACTAAACTCTTGGACGAGGGAAAGGCTGTGGATGTATCTTCCTGGACTTCAGTAAAGCCTTTGATACAGTTTCTCATAGCATTCTGCTTCGGAAACTGTCACCTCTGGCCTGGCCAGGCGCACACTCTCCTGGGTGAAAAACTGGTTGAATGACCAGGCCCAGAGGGTGGTGGTAAATGGAGTTAAATCCAGCTGGAGGCCAGTTACAAGTGGGGTTCCCCAGGGCTCAGTGCTGGGTCCAGTCCTGTTTAATGTCTTTATCAATGACCTGGATGAAGGCATCGAGTGCTCCCTTAGCAAGTTTGCAGATGACACCAAGCTGGTTGGAAGTGTGGATCTGCTGGAGGGTCGGGAGGCTCCAAAGGGATCTGAACAGGCTGGATCCATGGGCTGAGACCAATGGGATGAGGTTTAACACTGCCAAATGCTGGGTCCTGCACTTGGGGCACAACAACCCTAAGCAGAGGTACAGACTAGGAGAAACCCGGCTGGAAAGCTGCCAGGAGGAGAAGGACCTGGGGGTGTTGGTTGACAACCGACTGAACATGAGCCAACAGTGGCCCAGGTGGCCAAGAAGGCCAATGGCATCTTGGCTTGGATCAGAAATGGCGTGACCAGCAGGTCCAGGGAGGTTCTTCTCCCTCTGGACTTGGCACTGGTGAGACCGCTCCTCGAATCCTGTGTTCAGTTCTGGGCCCCTCACCACAAGAAGGATGTTGAGGCTCTGGAGCGAGTCCAGAGAAGAGCAACGAAGCTGGTGAAGGGGCTGGAGAACAGGCCTTATGAGGAGCGACTGGGAGAGCTGGGGGTGTTCAGCCTGGAGAAGAGGAGGCTGAGGGGAGAGCTCATTGCTCTCTACAACTACCTGAAGGGAGGTTGTGGAGAGGAGGGAGCTGGCCTCTTCTCCCAAGTGACAGGGGACAGGACGAGAGGGAATGGCCTCAAGCTCCACCAGGGGAGATTTAGGCTTGAGATTAGGAAGAAATTCTTCACGGAGAGGGTGGTTAGGCATTGAAACAGTCTGCCCAGGGAGGTGGTTGAGTCACCGTCCCTGGAGGTGTTTAAGATTAGGGTAGATGAGGTGCTTAGGAGCATGATTTAGGGATTGGTGGGAATGGTTGGACTCGATGATCCAGTGGGTCTCTTCCAACCTGGTCATTCTGTGATTCTGTGAGGTTGTGGAGAGGAGGGAGCTGGGCTCTTCTCCCAAGTGACAGGGGACAGGACGGGTGGGAATGGCCTCAAGCTCCGCCAGGGAGGTTTAGGCTGGACATTAGGAAAAAAATTTTCACAGAAAGGGTCATTTGGCACAGGCAGAGGCTGCCCAGGGAGGGTGTTGAGTCACCTTCCCTGGAGGGGTTTAAGGCACGGGTGGACGAGGTGCTAAGGTTTAGTGTTTGGTAGGAGTGGTTGGACTCGATGATCCGGTGGGTCTCTTCCAACCTGGTTAATCTATGATTCTATGATTCTATGCCTACTTAACTGTGTCTTGAAGTGCCATGTCTACACACTTTTTTAACACCTCCAGGGAAGGAGACTCTACCACTTCCCTGGGCAACTTCTTCCAATCATTGACCAGTCCTTCAGTAAAGAATTTTTTTCTAAAATCTAGTCTAAACCGCCCCTGACACAACTTGAGGCCATTTCATCTCATTCTATCACCTGTTACTTGGAAGAAGAGACCAGAATGCATCCTGCTACAGCCTCCTTTCAGGTAGTCATAGAAAATGATAAGCTCTCCCCTCAGCCTCCTCTTCTCCAGGCTAAACAACCTCTCTAGGATAGATTTAACCGAGCTGCAGCAAGTGCTTTCAAAGTTAGAAAGATCAGCTGATCTCCAGGGCCAGCTGTGAGCTCTGCTTTCCACCACCCCCCATTTGCCACTCTGAAGTCACTCTGCCAGGCAGCTCTGCAAAAGTAGACCTTTATCCATTGAAACTGCATCTGATCTTCCTGCAAGTCTAGTATTTCAGATGGAAAATGTAGAAGAAAAAGTCGCTCTGAGTGAAAGATGTTAAAAGACATATGGAGGTCTGGGACAGGAAACACCAATCCTACCAAGGCTCACCCTAGTATCAAATCACATTAAAATTTTACAGAGTCTTTCTACAAATTCTCTAACTCAAATTCCACAGTTTCCTCCTACTTACTGAGTTAAGCAAGCCTGTAACAATTTGTCTTTGTCATCTGCGTAATCTCTGAAGTAAATAACAAAAAACAAACTCTGTGGCTCTGTGGTGTGACCACAAAAAAAATCAGCGTGAGGCAGAAATGCATCTTATAAGCAAAGGAGATGTGTATACAGACTTGAACTAAAGAAAAACAGAGTAATGGACACTTGAAAACTGTTCAAAACACTAGTTGAACGCATCCAACTATCATTTTGAGACTTGCAGAAAAGGCAGGTGAGGACAGTGCCAAGTAAGTAAAAGAGGGTAGGCACAAATAAATTCCGTATGTATAGGGCAAAGTTGAATGAAAATGTTGAAACCCAAGAAGTTTGGACTAGGTCCTGAAATGAGTGTCTTGAAAAGAAACACCACAACAAATTTCTAGCAATTGCTGTTGGAGACCAGACTTCATTCTCTCATAGATCTCACTGTGCACTAAGTTACTAATGAGGAGTTATTTTGCATCTCAGTAGATTCAGAGAATTTCAGTTTCATGTTGAGATCATATGGATATGTGTAAGAAATATGGATATGTGTAAGAAACGTTATTCAAGAGCCAGCTCTAGTGATGATTTCAATTACACTTCTCGATGTCCACAAAATATACTAAGGAGGAAAGAAAGATTGCCAGTGAAAGACTTTTACACTGTCTTTGTTGGCTTGCAAACTTGGGAACTTTCAACTTGTGATAGCATTTTAAAATACTAATTTAAACACAATCTTGTAAGAAGATTAATATCCCCATATGCTTGTACGAGAAATGGTATGGCTGGTGGGAGTAGGGAAGTGATCATCCCCCTTTACTCAGCACTGGTGAGTACAGTTTTGGGGCCCTCTCTACAAGAAAGGCATTGAGGGGCTGAAGTGTGTTCAAAGGAGAGCAAATCTTGCGAAATGTCTGGAGAACAAGGCTTATGGGGAGCAGCCAGATTATTTAGTGCAGAGAAAACAGGGTTCACGGGAGACCTTATCTCTCCCTAGAACTGCCTGAAAGGAGGTTGTAGCAAGGTGAGTGTTGGTCTCGTCTCCGAAGAAAAACGTGATAGGGCAAGAGAAACGGCTTCAAGTTGCACCAAGGGAGGTTTGGACTGGATATTAGGAAATATTACTTCACCGAAAGAGCTGTCAAGCATTGAAACAGGCTGCCCAGGGAGATGGTTGAGTCATCATGCCTGGAGGCATTTAAAAGATGTAGTATTTGTGGACATGGTTTGATGGTGGATTTGGCAGTGTTAGGTTAATGGCTGGACTCAATGATCTTAAAGTTCTTTTCCAATCTATATAAATCTATGATTCTGTGATTTTGTTCATATAAAGAATCAAACATGGTAATAAAACACTGAAAGATACTCACTGAAAAATTGATTCATAATCCAGATCTATATGTCAAAAAGCTTTTCTAATGGCTTGCAACTTTTTCACCAAACTAGTACAGAGGCACTGGAAATACCTCTTCGCATTTGGAAATGATTCATTCATAAATATCATTTTATACAACCTAAAATTTTAAAAAATCCTTCATTGAATATAGAAGACCTATAAGGAGTTCTATCTAAGTAAGTTTTGAAATGACAAAGTAGAAAAAGCGTGAACAATACTGTAATAAAAGTATGCCTATCATCTAAAGACTTTAAGGTCCTCTTCATGGTTACTTGGATTTTCACAGCAGTGATGAATTGTACCTGTTCTTCATAACCAGAAGCAGAATTTCCTTTGGCTGGTAGGCGCTCAGACAGATGTATTTGAATCATATCACATGTTCTGTGACACACAGGAGATCCGACCATGTTCAGCAGACCAGCCAGGGTGCAGATTCAGTAACACTTCACATAAAAAATACAGTACCCTAATGGAAGTATTTCAAATATGAAGGGGAAGGACATTAAAACAGAGCATACAATTTTCATGGTTTCTTACTCTTTCACATAAGCATCTCTTCCTCCAAGCAACAGTGATTCAAGTAATTTAACAGCTAACATAAAAGTAATGTTCTATACATCACTTTGAATCAAAGATGGCAAAATATAGCTGGTTTTCTATGGTCTGATATAGTTAGCTATGGGAACTGTAGTGCTTTTAGTAAATGTGATTATAGCAAAACAGAGGACGATAACAGCAGAGATATTGTTACCACAAAGCCGTACAAACAGTTTTAACTTAATTGTTTCCATTAGCGCAATACATAAATCAGTTAAATGGACATTACTGGAGTGAGGGAACATTAATATTTGTCACGTTAGAAGAACAGCACTGTACAGGTAGGACCAATATGATGTGGCTGCACCTGGCAACCAAACACCATTTCATGACAGCTCATACTGTTATATGCTCCTCTAGTTTATTTTTGGAGTTTTATAATTTGATACAAATATAGGACTCGTCTAGTTTATTTTTGGAGTTTTATAATTTGACACAAATTTAGGATTTCTCTCTCCTTCTTAATTTAAAGTGCTGGTTCACTAAGGACCTTTGAAAGCCATGAACTTTCAATGACTTTAAAGTCATCAACATATTTCTTAATCCGCAGCTTTTATCACTATGAGACAAGTCTTCTATCAAAATACATAAATGAGAAAAGTAATTATTCAAAAGGTTACTTGCAGCTTCATAACTGCGAAAATTACCAACATAGATTTTGCTCTGGAAACACCTCAGCAGGTCAAAAAAGTGCACCATTATGTCTCTTATCAGCAAGAACAAATATCACTGCAAAAGGGCAGTGTTAAAAGTTAGTAAGATACCTTCAGAGATTATCAGGATAGCTTTTAATGGGACAGGCAAAGCAAGAGATCAGATGATGTGCAGTGTTCACTCTAGGAATAAGAAGCATAAATCAAATTCTCCCAATCAGGAGATGAAAAGGAAGAGAAAATCTAGTGCCACTATGAAGATTAAGATATTGTGGGATTTGATACAGTATGTTTTTTGTAAGAAATTCACAATTCCGCTACGGATAGGAATGTTGTTTTAACAGAGGATATTTGGAAAAGTATAAGGTTGCGTATTTGTTTTCAGAGCAAGATTCCTCATTCCCCCAGAGCTTCTACCTCACTTAGTTCAATGCAACGGAATTATAGACAGGTTAGCAGTGGGTTTCTCTCATACTAGCACAGAATCTTAAACAGACAAAACTGGATGCTGAAGAAGGAAGGACAGAAATGCCACAGACTTTGTAAAAGACACTATAAAAGTGAAAATTGTTCCTTTGACTCACAAAGCATGTAAGCTGAGGCTACTGAAATTTCACCAAGGTCTAAGAGGCAATTTTTCTGAGCTCAGCAATGTGCCAGCTCCAGTTCAATCGGATGATGAATTTTATTTGTCTCATGTGAATACAGATGGTGGCAGGTCACCAATACTGTTCACTAAAGTCTGGGGAACGGTAAGAAATGCCAAATATCCTGCTGATACGCAGGGGGGTGTGCCAAGATCCAAGTAAAATTTACATAACGTACACGTAATGCAACATTCAGGGTTCAGTTGTAAAGTGGAAGAAGAAAATAATCAATGGCTTCTTCAGTGAGAAACTGACAAAATGGAGCAAGTTGCCATCATTGCATACACACAGAATCCAACAATTACACATGCAGTGCAAAGAGTTCCTAGCTCCAAGTCAAAACAGTCATCCTAATTAATACATGTAGATTTTTGCAAATTGATTCTATCATTTAAATTATGCTAGAATTGTGAACAAATTAGTCTTTGCAACAATATAGTTATCATCTTTGCCTTTGCTAAATAAACACCACATCCATGGCTAACAAGGGAATTTCCATTTTAGCTCTTAGAGGAGATTTAAAGTATTCATGTTATCAATGATTTATAACACTTTCCTTCAAATTTCACCCATTCTCCTGCTGTAGGGTCTTTTTTATATTAGTTCTTCTGTGACAGAGTTCTATACATTACTTTAAAGAAATATTCATGCAAGGGACTGTCACCAGCATGTTGGGGAAATATTTAAAATATTTAAGAGAGCATTATTAATGAAACAAAAATGATCAGAGTAATGAATGAAGAAACACACCATTTCACATCTATTTTTTCATTATTAGAAAAGTTTCAAGTCCAAGAATTCCCGATATTTTCAGATGTTCTAGGCCCGGTTTTGTAGAAGTTATTATGTACCTTCTCACTTACAAAAGACTGGAATTCTTATAGAGTTCTAATCTGGGTATTGTTAGACAATGGTCCTCCTGAGAAAGCAGGAAATGGAAAGAGTAAACAAACTACTAGTACCATAGGACCTTGGAAACTTAGATTAGGAACTTGATCTATTCATCTGTTACCTGGCCATGAGTAAGTCATGCAGTTTATGTGCACCAAATTCATTCTTTATTCTGGTGAGATTAATAGTTATGAAAATAGAGTCTATATAAACAATACTAGCAAGAGATGTACTGGGCAAGTACAGTCCAAGGAAGGTGTCAGTATCAAATCAAAACCAAAATTAAAAAAAATAGTTAAAAAAAACCACAAAAAACCCCCAACATTACTTTTCTTTTAAGATCTTCTCACACTAAAAACCACAGAAAATTTAGGATGCAAAATATCTGTTTTAAACAGTAATAAGTTTAGCCTAGAAAAATACTAACATTGTGGGTTTTATTATGTCAAAGAAAGAAATATGCATCTGCAACCTTTTTTTCTTGAACTTTTTTCCTGCTATTTAGCATAATTACATATAGTAGTACTGTAGAAAAATACTGATGTTTGAATGTGCCAAGGAAAGGACTTCATCTGACATTAGTGCCAGAATGGAGTTAATACTCACCTAGGAGTCTGAAAGTACTTTACAGTACTGCTGATGATTTAATTCTCTTTCCTGTCCGGCTGGGTTTTTAATTAAACAAAAACTTTCAAGGAACTTATTATCAGAGACTATACTTCTGGTTCTCTGAAGTGATTGATCAGCATCACTCCACTTATTCTCTAACAGTACTAGCAATCAATGAAACCAATGACACTCATAATAGAGTACACAGAGAAACACAAGATTTGATGACCCTTTAAAACTTCAATTATCCTCATAGCTAAATAATATTGCTAAAACATTCCATCTATATTAATGATTTCTACTGCTGACCAGTACTACTGTGCTTAACCACTTGCTGCGCTACTGGTGTTTATGCATTTTCACTCATGTTGGATTACACGGCACTGCTTTCATGTAATAGATTTTTGTTGGGTAACGGCACATAGTTACGTGTCTGTAATTTTCTTTTTACTAGAACATTTTTTTCATTATCTAGCCATAAATAATACCATGAAAACAGTATTGATATTCAAATTGTGTGAGACATAAACAACATTTCTGGACTAGCAACATATTTTCCATCTTCATTTAAATGTAAAGAAGTTACACAGAAGGGAGGATTGAGATGTATGTTCATCATGGAAGATCTATGTCTTAGAATACCTTTGTGGCAGTTTTTACCACATGGATCTCAAAAGTTTAAGCAATGCCTTTGTTGCTTTCAATATGTCATAAACCTGCAGTGGGACCACGGCACAGGCAACAGATCCATATCTGAAACCACTTAAAACTCCAGCCTCCACTGTTGGAAGAGCACACCAGCTCCTTCTCCTTGCCTGATTTTCCCAGGAGAGCTCCTAGGTCCCTGACACAATGAATGAAAATGGTTTTAACTGGAATGGGTTTTAAGTGGTATCCTAAACTGGAGATCACCATCTGAAATTATCAGGACTCTTTGCACATACATCCAAATGCCACGTGTTGTAAGCATACAAGGAGGAATCACAGAATCACCAGGTTAGAAAAGACCCACAGGATCATCTAGTCCAACCATTCCTATCAACCACTAAACTATGCCCCTCAGCACCTCATCCACTCATCTTTTAAATCAACAGTTTCAAGACACAGGGTACGCACAAAGTTAATGTAGTGTTTAATTAATTCCCGTCTGCAAAACAATGCTTGTTAATCAAATCAGGATTTCAAACTGTATACATTTGCACATTCCTTTATGACTACAAAAACTCAAAACAATAGGTTGTTTAAAGGTGAATTGTTGCTTGGAGTTTAAGAGTGATCACAGGATGTTTGTGATGTGTAAATGAAGCATTATTTTAGCACTGAATTTATTAAGTACAGATAACATCCATGGCCATATTTCTATCAGCAGAATTTCGCTAAATACTAATTACATTGGCCAAAGGCTTCTTGAACGCTCTCAGGCTTGGTGCCGTGACTGCTTCACTGGGGAGCTGTTCTAGGCCTCCGCCACCCTCTGGGTGAAGAACGTCCTACCGTCCAGCCCAACCCTCCCCTGGTGCACCTTCCTGCCACTGCCTTGGGCCAGAGAGAAGAGCTCAGCACCCGCTTCTCCTCCTCCCTGTGTGAGGAAGCTGCAGAGCACAATGAGGTCTCACCTCGGTCTCCTCTTCTCTGGTCTGAACAGACCAAGTGACTTCAGCCGCTCCTTCCCCTCTAAACCCTTCACCAACTCCGTGCCCTCCTCTGGGCACTCTCTGCCAGAGCAAACGGTGAGCAAGAAATGGCCACGAGCTCTTTTGGGCCTCTGGAACAGGAGTGCAGAGCGTTTGACATCCAGTGAGCCCCTGGCCTGAGAAAGATTGACATCGGTGGCAAAACCAAGAAGGCATGAAAACTGGAGTGCAGACATGGTGGGTACAAACTCTTCAGGAGGCATAGAAAGGGAAGGAGAGGAGGCGGGGTAGCCCTCTTTGTAAGGGAGGACTTGGACACTGTTGAGATGGATTGTGGTGATGAGGAGATCGAGTATCTGTGGGTTAAAATCAGAGGAGCCCATAAGAAGGTAGATTTTGTGATGGGAGCCTGTTACAGGCCACCCAGCCAAGGAGAAGCAGCTGGTGAGCTCTTCTATAAACAGCTGGGGTTAATCTCTAGATCCATGCCTCTCGTTCTTGGGGGAGACTTCAGTCTTCCTGATATCTGCTGGAAGTACAATAGAGCAGAGAGGAAGCAGTCTAGGAGGTTCCCGGAGTGTGTGGAAGACAACGTCCTAGCACAGCAGGTGAATGAACCGACCAGGGAAGGTGCCCTCCTGGACCTGCTGTTTGTGAACAGAGAGGGCCTCGTGGGGGATGTGGCAGTAGGAGGATGCCTGGGACTAAGCGATCATGAGATGATGGGGTTTGCAGTTCTAGGTGAGGTGAGGAGGGTGGTTAGCAGGTCAGTAGCATTAAATCTCCAGAGGGCAGACTCTGAACTCTTCAGAAGGCTGGTTGGCAAAGTCTCGTGAGAGACAGTGCTTAAGGGCAAGGGAGCCCATGAGGGCTGGGATATTTTCTATAAATATATTAATATATTTCTATAAATATATTAACAATAAAAGGAGGACTAGGGAGACCATACAGTCCCTATTGAATACAGAAGGAACAACAGTGACAGGGGATGAGGAAAATGCTGAGGTACTTAATGCCTTCTTGGCCTCAGTCTTTAATTGTGAAGAAAGATATTCTCTCTGTGTACAAACGTAGGAGTTAGAGGAGTAGAACAAAGCTTCCATGATCCAAGAGGAGGGAGTTAGAGACTTGCTTACCCAGCTAGACACCCACAAGTCCATGGGGCAGGACAGGATCCACCCAAGCGTATTGAAGGAGCTGGCGGGTGTGCTGGCCAAACCCCTTTCCATCATCTTCCAGCAGCCCTGGCTGACGGGGGAAGTTCCACTGGACTGGAGGCTGAGGTTGTGCCCATCGACAAGAAGGGTCGCAGGGAGGATCCAGGGAACTCCAGGCCTGTCAGTCTGACCTCAGTGCCAGGGAAAGTCATGGAGCAGGTGATCCTGAGTGCGATCATGAAGCACGTGCAAGAGAACTGGGGGATCAGGCCCAGTCAACACAGGTTCACAAAAGGCAGGTCTCACCAAACTAACCTGATCGCCTTCTATGACCAAGTGACTGGGCTGCTGGACGAGGGAAAGGCTGTGGATGGATCTTCTTGGTCTTCAGTAAAGCCTTTGGCACAGTTTCTCCCAGCATTCTGCTACGGAAACTGTCACCTCTGGCCTGGCCAGGCGCACACTGTCCTGGGTGGAAAACTGGTTGGCTGGAGGGCCCAGAGAGTGGTGGGAAATGGAGTTAAGTCCAGCTGGAGGCCAGTGATAAGTGGTGTCCCCAGGGCTCAGTGCTGGGTCCAGCCCTGTTCAATGTCTTCATCAATGACCTGGATGAAGGCATCGAGTGCTCCCTTAGCAAGTTTGCAGATGACACTGAGCTGGAGTGGGAGTGTGGATCTGCTGGAGGGTCAGGAGGCTCCAAAGGGACCTGAACAGGCTGGACCGCTGGGCTGAGACCAATGGGATGAGGTGCCGGGTCCCACACTTGGGGCACAACAACCCTGTGCAGCTCCAGACTAGGAGAAGTCCGGCTGGAAAGCTGCCAGGAGGAGAAGGACCTGGGGGTGTTGGTTGACAGTGACTGAACATGAGCCAGCAGTGGCCCAGGTGGCCAAGAAGGCCAATGGCATCTTGGCTTGGATCAGACACGGAGTGACCAGCAGGTCCAGGGAGGTTCTTCTCCCTCTGGACTTGGCACTGGTGAGACCGCTCCTCGAATCCTGTGTTCAGTTCTGGGTCCCTCACCACAAGAAGGATGTTGAGGCTCTGGAGCGAGTCCAGAGAAGAGCAACGAAGCTGGTGAAGGGGCTGGAGAACAGGCCTGATGAGGAGCGGCTGAGAGAGCTGGGGGTGTTTAGCCTGGAGAAGAGGAGGCTGAGGGGAGACCTCATTGCTCTCTACAACTGCCTGAGGGGAGGTTGTGGAGAGGAGGGAGCTGGGCTCTTCTCCCAAGTGACAGGGGACAGGACGAGAGGGAATGGCCTCAAGCTCCGCCAGGGAAGATTTAGGCTGAACCTATGGAAAAAAAATTTCACAGAAAGGGTCATTGGTCCCTGGCAGAGGCTGCCCAGGGAGGTGGTTGAGTCACCGTCCCTGGAGGGGTTTAAGGGATGGGTGGACAAGGTGCTGAGGGACGTGGATTAGTGATTGATGGGAATGGTTGGACTCGATGATGTGGTGGGTCTCTTCCAACCTGGTTATTCTGTGATTCTATGATTCTGTGACTGTGGCTCAGAGAGGAGGACTGTGAGGCCAGGAAATGGAGAGCTGTTTTTAAGAGAAACATTTCTTCCATCCATTATCAGTCATGTGTAGATCTATTAGAGTCATTATGATTTTTTGTCATTTGTTTTTATTTGCCCTTCAGAGAACAGCTCTAAAGGCAATCACACCAGTGACTACACCATTAAAGTACAGCCTAGTTCCTTCAGGAATTACTTAAAAATAAGTAAAAATGTCATAACGTAGCAAGTCTTTTGGTTGTTGTTCTACTGGTCACCTAGCAACAGAGTGACAGAGTGCACCATTAAATATACACGCTAAAGTCCTTGGAGTACAGAGAATAGTGAAGATATTTACAGCCAGGCTCTGGTTTTGTGAATATATGTTTAAAGAATAGACTCTGCACCTAACGCCCAGCAGTTTTTCAAAACCCAGGACCCCGCTTCTCTGAGGAGGAATGGTTTGAGAAGAGTCAACTGTGCGGGAGAACTGCTCTCCGGAGCTCAGAATGGGCTCATGTCTCCATTTTGGTCTACTTACAAATAGCAATTTATTAGCCCAAGAAAAGCAAGTTTTACATAATTTTCCCCTACCAACAAAATCTCAGTAACCACAAAGGCTCCATGAAGACTTAAAAAAGGCACTTAAAAATATTACTTTCTAACTGGCTCTAGGAACATGCATATTGCTAGAGCTTTGCAAACAGCTCTGGAGATTTGAAACATATCTATATATCTTTTATTAGAATCTTCTGAGTCCAAAGCTACCTGATGGCTCTGATTTATGAGTGCTATTAAGTATCAGATACCTTACAGCCTCTGGTGTCTAAGTCACTGAGAAAAAAAATATTTTTTTTCTTAGGTCTCCTTGGCCTTCACTAGAAATTTTCCCCAAATACCTGTGTGCTGCAGACTCTCAAAGTGTAGGCTGGTAAGACAGGCTACTAAACTTAGAGGAAATGATATAAGGAACTATGAAAATTCCTTCATTAATCACAGTTCCACTAGGAAAAAGCAAGATGCCATCACAGGGTCTCACACTATCACGCAGACACTTGTTTAAGCAAGCACCCCACTTCTTAAAGTTGTTTTCACCAGTCCATTTGAAACAGTGCAAAATGGAATAAAAGCATGCCTGTCTGACTGTAAATTGTTACTTCCTTTCAAAATAAGGTATTTTGGTAGTGAACAACACTGGCCTGAGATTTTAAGTTGACCTTGAAAACAATTGAAATTGCAGACTCGGTTAAGTGTGCTGGAATTAAGCACCAAACTTGAAGGTGCAAATGGCACACAGATAAAGTCTTGAAAAGAATCCTCCCTCCCAAAACTCCATGCTAACTTTGAACGACCACAAGTAATCAGACATTTGATTTTACTTCAGATGTGAATAAGATCATCAGAACAACTTCCTAAAGTCAAACTGGAGCTTAGTCAGTGTTGACCATTACCAGCCTCACAGATGGATGACTCTGGGGCATTTGCTTGACTCAACTGAATTGATGCTGTGGATCACAGACCACAATGCATTTCCTCATTTAGTTTTTTACTTTTTTTCTTCAGAAAATAAAAAATAACAGACAGTTCAGGAGAGAGGGAGGATCTTCATTTTTACATATATATTTTTCCCTGTGATTCTTGGTCACATATGTGAAAAACAGCACTGAAGAACCAAATAATTAAATATCCATTTAAAATATGTTTTGAGCTTGGAAGGTTATATTTTCCCTGATATAATCCTCAGGTGGCCTCATTTTATCTTTATGAAAAAAGAAACACCTCAGAAAACACGTGTATTACATTCAGTCAGAAACTCTTCTACCTTTTATCATCATTTTCTAACAGGATTATTATGCTCTCAGCTCCATAGCTATTACAAACTCTGATAAGGATAAAGCAGATATCCACAGTTGCATTGCCTATTGTTCGTAAAAATCAAGCTGAGCCTCACACAGCAGGAGGCTGAACTGTGCAGAGTACAAACCACTTTTGACCAGAAAAGAAACAGACACAGGGGAGCAAAAAACCAGATGATTGTCATGAAAAGGTCAGGCAGCTTCATGAGACTTAGACTCTTCTCATCTCAATGGAAAGACTGGTACAAGTAAAGAACAAGACACAAAAAAGCAATATAAAGGAAAAATACTTGAATAGTGCTTTGGGATTTAACCTAGGCACGTTGATTGATGCAAGCAGCGATTCAGTTTCTATTTTCTGTGGGAACCTGCTATCATAATAACATTGGAAACACTAACCAAGTTGTAGACTCTGGTTAGTCTGGTAAAGTCTAATTAGTATGAAATTAGTGCGTTCTTTCTTTTCCCCCTGCTCCTGCAGGAACAGGAGATTATTTGCACAAAGTAATCATATCTCAGTAATCCACTGTGATTGGGGTTTTTAGCCTTTATAGTAACAAGCACTTTTTTTAAGTGGCCTATGGATATAAAAAACCAAAAACATAAACTAAAAAAAAAACCCAAAAAACTTAACTTGGGTAGAAACACAAACTTATCTCTACTTATTCCATTCCTTTACTTAGTTCACAGGAGTCCTGGAATCCCAACTGCAAGACCTTCCTGGTAGCTTCATTTCTGTCCTGAGTCAAGGTTGAGCAAGATCCAGAGAGAATCTAGGTGCCCCAACAGGCTGTTATTTCCCATTCTAAACCCAAGTCTTCAAAAACTACTTACATTGCTACACTAACCTATGTTTGTGCTCCTGACATGCCTTTGCAATTAAAAATGTTTTAAGATGGAATGAGATTATTGCTTCTATAAGTAAAAATTTTTAAAAGTTTAATTTTAAACTAAACGAGCTATTCCTTTATATTTGGATATTCTCAACTTTTCTCTCAGCTCATGTGATCGCCATTTTTTTACTAAAATAGTATCAATCCGGATGAAAAATGGCACAACATCATTAGGGCAGTATAGAAAACATATGCCATAGTATAGAGAAACATAAGAGGAATAATGTTCTCAGAAAGCTCTTAACAAGATGCATATACCATACACCCTACAATCTGGACAACTTAACCTATTATTGTACCTTGCTTGATTCTGTCTTTGAGACACAATCACCTTAGAACACGCGATTAAATTAGCACATCATAGGTACTTTGATAGTGAAAGACACTGAGATCTACTTCCTACATAGCCCATGTGATCCTATCATGTCAGTTCAATGCACTGATTTTCAGGCAGTTGAAACACTTGACTTGTATCATCATGAGGGTAATCTAGAAGTCGTACGCATGCAACCACATTCAGATGTTTTTCCTTTAGAAAACTTCAAAACTAGTGATGTCTGATGCTGCCCAAGTCAGTCTGTTTGCTATATAGCTGATGGCCTAACGGACACAGAAGAATCATTGTGAAGAACTCATTCTCACCTGAGTAGAAAGACACCTGCATCAAGTATAGCAGAAGAAAAAAACCGAAACATTGCAGGAACTGGGAGATTTTTTTTTTTTTCTCCCATTACCCTTTCAAAGATTATCATCAGGAAGAAAACACTGAAATGAGACAACTTTTCCTTACACAGATTTCTATTCACAATAGAAGGAGGTAACATTATGTAAAGACAAAGTCAACCACATTCTAAATGCTGCTTTGCCCCTAAGGCTTGTGGAGGGCAATAGAAAATAAAATTTCAGTGACATTGACCTCTGTCAGGGAACACTGCATTATATTTAAAGCCTTTTTTTTTTTTAAGTACATGGAACTATTTCAAAATGCATATTCATCCAGTTAGAATACTTTATTTGTTACGCCACTGAATTCTTCCATTTTACAAACCATTTTAATTTATCAATTTGACTCTTGAGCAATGAAGAACAATTGTTTTTGCAAGCAGCACAGCCCAACAGACTAAAATAAAAATAATCCTTAGGAGTTCAATGCTTGCAGGGAGGTGGAATTAGTCTTAGAGGAGACAGTATTTAAGTTTCTCTCGTCTGAAGTTTCCCAAGCTTACCTTTCTCTCATTTCTTCATTCCTCCCTCATTTTATTCATTTTAATACTCTCCGATTATGAATGCACTTGTCAACATTTAAAAAGCTGTTATCTGTAATTATTGATGACAGCTGGAAGGTGCATTGAACTCCTCTGAAATAAACTAATTAAGAACAATTCTAGTGACTAGAAAGCATAAAATTCAGCACCAGCTTCTTTGAAGCCAATATTAATAGACAAGAGGTTATGTAAGTTCCCCTATCCATCACTATTGCTCTCCTGCTTTAATTAGAGGACCCACAAATGACTGGAGAGGACACATGTCAGTGGAACTGCAATTTACTTTTTGGAGGATGGACATAATTGCAAGCCAGCAGGATGAGTGTAATGAATGTAAGCAGGCAGAAAAGGAGAAATAAAATACTGTGCCATGATTAAAAATCACACAGAACCAAGTTCAGCCCTAATTGACTTGTTCCAGAAAGACAAACAACCTCTAAATGCTACAAAGACGGATGCCGAGAATGCACCTTATTCATATGTACCCAGAATCAAAATACAATAAAGCACACTTTGCAGTAAACAGCAGACAATCCTGCTCTCCTCTACATTTAGAGTATACACACTGCTCAGAATTTTACTGCCAAGACGCATGTAAAAGCCTTATTTACTAGAGAATTTAGCAGTATCACTAAGGACCTCTCTGAGATGTTTGGCAAACATGATGCTTTGCAGCCCAAGATAATGGTGCTTATTCCTAGGAAACTCAAAACATTCAAAGAAAAAGCTACCCTGAAAAAAAAAGAAAAAGAAAGCGGTTTATTGCTGTTGTGTGCCTCTGGGTCCTGTGTGGAAATAAATGCGACATTACACTGGTATTGTTGCTTCTGGATGACAAGAACAGTCCTCCCCAAAAAACACTCCAGCTGGAAGAGATATGGTTTGAAACAGGAGATACGGTTTGAAACCAGAATCAAGTTCTAGATGAAAGTAGCTGAGAATCACTCAGGCTGAAAAAAACATTTGCCAAACTGGTTGTCTTTCCCTTGCATGGCATCCCTTAAAGATACTTGTTTCTGAAAACACTATTCTGAAAAGCTAGCAACCATGACCAGAAGGTTCTTAGATATTTGGAGGAAAACGAAACCCAAACTCTCTGAATCGCTTCAGATATATTCAACATAAGCAAAGCAACCTTACTTTCAACAGTAATGAGTTGAAGCTATTAGTTAGCATGAGCTAACCAGAACATTCTGAATGTAAATAAATTGGAGTAGAGAGGAAACCAACATGTCAAAACAATTAACAATAGCTAATCATGCCACAAAGCTGATGAAAGAATTCAACAGCTGAACTGTGCTCCTAGAAGAGAGTCTACCACAATAGAGTTGTATTCCGTTAGCCTGAATGAGGAGCGCACAAGGGAGAGCCCTTTCAGTAAAGAAGGGAGGATTTTCTGTTCTACCCAAGATTAACACCTGTGACCCAGTCATGATGCAGGAAAAAGGTGAGGTCAGGCTAAAGGCTGAACTGTATGTATCAAACACCAGTGTAAAAATGGAATGTAACGAACTTCTGTGGTTTTAATAAAGGCCAGTAGTGGTGATAGAATCATACAGCAGTTTGGGTTGGAAGGGATTTTAAAGATCATCTAATTCCAATCCTTCTACCATGGTCAGGTAAGTCTCACTAGATCAGGCTGCCCAAGGCTCATCCAACCTGGCCTTGAACACCTCCAGGGATGGGGCAGCTACAACTTCCCTTGGAGACCTGTATCCGTGTCTCGACACTCTCACTGTGAAGAAATTCTTCCTAATGTCTAGTCTAAATCTGCCCTTCTTCAGCTTATATCTGTTCCTCCTTGTCCTATCACCACAAGCTTTTATGAATAGTACCTGTCTAGCTTTCTTGTAGCTCCTTTCAGGTACTGGAAGGTACCTCTAAGGTCTCCTTGGAGCCTTCCGTTCTCCAGGCTGAACAACCCCAACTCTCTCAGCCTGTCCTCATATGGGAGGTGCTCCAGCCCTCGGATCATCCTTGTAGCCTCTCTGGACCCATTCCAACAGCTCCACATCCTTCGTACACTGAGGATTCCAGAAGTGGACACAGTACTCCACATGAAGTCTTCAGTTATTTTTTCATATTGACCCAACATATTTAATGAACTGATGTTCTTTAGTAGACTGAAGTCCAACCTGTTAAACTGCATCAGGTTTCACCAGCACCAACTTCCCTTGCCTAAATATATTTTCTTCCCACCTCCAATGGAGAGGAAAAACCAGCTTATTAGCAGCCTGCTCTATCCTTATAGAGCAGAGCTTTAAGGTTTCGGATAACTTTCGCTCACAAAGGCTAGTAGTGATAGGATGAGGGGGAATGGGAGAGGGGCAGATATAAGCTTGGGATAAGGAGGAATTTCTTCACCATGAGAGTGGTGAGGCCCTGGCCCAGGTTGTCTAGGGAAGCTGTGGCTGCCCCATCCCTGGAGGGGTTCAAGGCCAGGTTGGATGCGGCTTGGGTAACCTGATCCAGTGGGAGGTGTCCCTGCCCACGGCATGCAGGTTGAAGCTGGGTGATCTTTAAGGTCCCTTCCGACCCAAAGTATTCTATATTTCTATGACGATTTAGAGCACTGAGAAAAAAGAATTACCTGTTGTGCGTTTTCAAGACCATATGACTAACAGTAAATAATACATCCATTAAGAATATGTTAAAAAATCTTTCATAGATTCAAAGTTAGGTCCTGACAGTTCTTTTTTCTTAATACACATTCTTATAGTGTATATGGATTTATAGACAGGAAAGGATAGATGTAGAAAACTGATGTTTTTAGTGTACCATGTGCATGCATAACCACACAAACCTGTAAATAATCTGTATTTCTACACAATTTCTTAAGAGAAAGTAATAGAAGACACTTATTTATCTGTCATAAAGTGGCTTGGTAAGTAGAACCTGAGTAGTACAGGCAATGACTAGGTCCTACTTATATGTGGAAATGTATGTGAAGCAGTTAACAGACATTTCTTCATCTATTTCTTTTAGCTGTGCTCTAAGTTGGTGAAAAGCACACTTGTTTCCCACCTATTCATGATGCAATTTATGTGAGATACTCATTGACATACTTCAGCTTCATGTTTCTCTGCCTGAATCTAAGCATTGATAGTACAACCGTGCAGAAATAAATGTGTGGAGAATTTCACTCAGTATTACAACATGTAGAGTTTATCCCCTAACTGTCAAGCCCCTCCGCATCCCCAAAACTCTTTAATAGCTAGGTTTACGCAAAGAGTGATGGCAGGAGCGCACCTTCCAGTTTCGGAAAAAAAAAATCCACCCTCTAAGATAAACCAAAAAGATTTTGTCATTCTGATCAAGGAGACAAGCCTTACATCACCTGAATTTATCAAAAGGAATCATAAAACAAGTCTCAATGGGAAAAAAAAGATACAGAGCACCCAAAATGTTGGTCACACCACTGAAATGAACTTTCCAGGTGTTCACGTGACAATAAGTGATTAAGAGCCACAGGGTCATGGCTGTCATCTCTGTTCTGGCCACAGGTACAAAATGAGGAATTCATTCTTGTATCTATCACTGCCGCCACAATATTGGCCCTCGTGACAATGAATCTACATGAAGAACAATTTGGCTGCAGTGACAGCCTTTGGTGAAGTGTAATACCTCTCAGAAAAAAGTTTCCCCTAAGAATTAACACATACTACTTTCCATGTAATTTATAAGAGTAAAATATATAAAAATATTTGTCTAAATAAGGCGGGCAGAGGTAAAGTTCAAGACTTTTTCCATGTAAAGGAAAAAATATATAATTGCAAGGCATAAATAAATGGAAACAACTTCCATCTTTCAGTTGTTTTTAATGGGATCATGAGAATTTAAGAGAAAAAATAACATTAATTTTAATGTTAAACCAGCTAGATTCATGGAAATTAGACAGTCTATTTAAGGCAATATAAATGAAGACTGATAGACACACAGAAGGGAATAGCAAAGAGATGTGTTGGTTTAATTTTCTTCAGAATTAATATAGAAATACAAGCATCTTTGTAAGAACTACATACATTTTATTCAGATAAAGGTCTGCAATGAGAAAAGTATGATTATCAATTGCTGGGAAACAAAAAAGGGAAAATATTAACAATTATATTCATTTAATTATTTGCGTCTATGGTAATTAAACCAGCTTGTATATTAGCGGTATAATGAATTAGTACATTTGACATTAAGTAGCCTGCAAATGTTGCAATCATTGGTTCTGAACTAACTGAAGCTTCTATCTTCTGAACTTCTTCACTGCTGTGGTAGGAGATCAGGTAATTCAAAGTTTTGCATAATCTTTCAGTATCATTTCCAATTTCTGGCTCAGCATGATGTTCCCTTTCACTTTTAGTTTACCAGCAAAGAATGCCTACAAGAAGCAGAGGAGGGAAAAAAACATATTCAACTGTTCAACCACAACTCAGAGAGTTGTTAAAACCAACCGGGAAGCCAAAGATAAGCATGGTCTTCCAGCACTCAGAAGAAAGCCTTTAGTGCACAATGCCCATTGGTTATTGTTTATTAACAGAAAACCATCCAAGTTCAATCTTAATAGCATCTGGAATGAAGGTTTTCTATCTAGAGTGCAGGCACGGCCAAGTTTGTCACTCAGAGGAATGAAAATTAAATACAAATCAGCTTGAGTGGCCTCCATTTCTTGTCTATGTATAGCACAGAGGTTTAAGACAAACTTCTTCACAACAGCTTATAGCAAAATTTCACCAATGCACAGAAGTAAGTCTCCCATTTTTCCCCCTACTATGCCACAGATATCCATACATCCCTATATGAAATGAGAAAACAAAATGAAAAGGCCATTTAATGAAAATTAAAGGCCCAATGAACAGGTCAGCTACTCACTCATATTCATAAAAACTGAAACAGGAACTTGCAAAATACACATATATACATATTCCAAGGAAACTGTGCTTTGTACACAGTGTATTACCACAAACAGGAACAAAACAAGACTCCGTTGTGTTTGCAGAATCACAGATCAACCAATTTTTTCACTGTAATGCTTGTATATTACATTTTTATTGCCCCTACTTCAGAGGGCCGCATACCCTGTTCCCATCTGGTTCACTATTTTTTTAAAACTAGTTTTGCTTTGCTATTGCTTTGCAATTTGAAATCTGTTTGAAAGCTCTGAAACAATGTGCTTTTAGATAGTTCCATTGACTTCAAATAAGGAATAAAGAGAGGCAGCAGAAAAGAATCTGAATAGATGCTTTGAGCTTCTTTAGATGAAAAACTTCACAGAAACTCAAAGGACATTCTAATGCCTAAGAATAGAAAACGTTCCTGAATTGCAATCACTCTTCCTTAGCATTCTGAATATTACACATCAACATCTTGCTTGTTTATGCCTTATGCCTGCTATATACAGAGGGCCACAAAGGACTTTACTCATGTGGTATTTAGGACTTAGTGCAAACATTTGCCATCGTTGTTAGCCTCCAATTTTACAATCAAAGTCTCCAACAACTTCTGCTTGGGATCAAAGAAAAGGAACTGTTTGATATATGATGAGCTTAATTAAAGTTTTTCATTTGCTCAAGCTTTAATCTGTAAGCTGACATGTTAAATTTGTGACAGTTTAATTTACATTTGCACAAGGCGTTTTTATGAGTAAAATTAGCAGTTTTAAACAGTTGATTACTCCAAGAAGCTAGAACTGCAGATCCTGATAACATACCTCTCTTAAATCTTTCTTTCCCTTAAAAATTCTACTTAGTTTGGGTGAATGATGACTAGTTTTAATAGATCTACATGCACACATTGTCTGAGATTTTTCTTTTTTGCAGTAGTAGCAGTAAATCGCAGTATTGTAACAAACATCAACTTCTTGCAAAGTGATCAACTAAAACAGCCTAAATGATCAAACTGAAAAAATCCCTAACCTTGCAAATCACATACTAAGTGCCAGGAACCAACCAACCAACTAACTTGGTACTGCCAGGCTTTATGTCATCTGAGGTCTCTTTGTCTCAAGATGATAAAGTTGGCATGAATTTCTCATCGTGTCTTCTGACTAATTCAGTACAAGGTAATGATGCACTTATATCTCATCGGGGTCTGGTTTGCATTGTCAAAAAAATCCAGTGTGGTGGATTTGGGAATGCAAACAGCCATGAACCACACCTTGGTTTAAGCAAATAACAAGTTCCCAAGCAAGTAAGTATGTCTCAAACACACGGGTTTTACCTTTTGAGGATTGGTCTTTCTTTGTACCACATCCATGAAATCCTCATCTGAAAGAGTGAAGGTGGTATCAGCAGAGCTTCTTGCAGGTCCTTGATACACAGCTCCAGAGCCATTCTTTAAGTCAATTGCTGAGAATAAGCAGCAAAGATAGTTTTATTTAAAAATAAAGATAAAATGTTCAGTCTATAGAACGATACTTTCCTTATTTATCATTACAAAGCATCCAGTCTAAACATAAATCTTGAGCTAACAGTCATCTAAAAAATAAAAGGGTTTTAGTTCTTATTCTTTATTGAAAGAAAAAAAATTGAGAATAGAAAAAAAATATTCCTGTACTAAGGGTGAGGAGATTTATGGCAAAGACTGCTATTTAAGAATTCTTCCATAGATGGCAAAAAAACATTTTTAAACAACACTTAGGATTCACAAGACAGTAATTAGTGCAATTACTGCAAAAATGTTCAAGTTAGTAATAAAGCTCTACTGTTTCAAAACAACATCTTAAATTCAGAGAAGGCAAAAGTGGTAGTGTTCAAACATGCTGGTGCATTTTCGCTGTTCCACCCCACAGGCAATATCGCTTGTTCTGCTTCATGCAAAGAGCATTTAAAGCCTTGCCAAATATCTGTCTTTCTCTTCTGGAAAGCAAAAAATTCCTCTAAGTGTCTGGAGTTTCAAGAGTGTTGTTCTCCCACACCAAATGACCTGCCAAAGTAATCTGTTACAAGGCTAACCCTATCGGGTGTTGTGCCATTTTTCTAGGAGAATACTTCGACAGGATGTGCTCTGCCAAATAATTCTCAGATTTCGCAGATTCCCAGTCTTTCTCTTTACACCTTTCCCCTTGGTTGCCCTCACTCTTTAAGCGCAAATCAAAACCATTATTCAAGGCCACGTTCCTGTAAGGACACAACATCTCTAATCACAGAAACATGGCTGCCTAGCCAGTATTAATTCTGTTAGTTTCTTTTAGCTCTCAAGTTTTAAGACACTGGCCTAACTATGCAGTTTTATTTCTGCATAAACTATCTCATGCGTATTTTCTTCCAAATAATTTTTGTGAAAGGGTAAGGTGAAGTATACAGACAGGGATAACTTTTGCCTGTTTGAGTTAGACCTTCCATTTTCTGAAATCTGTTTTAAGTAATATTTACCTAGTTTTCACAAAAGCAGGCATGGAATTAAGCACATACTGATGCTCGGTAAGAAATGACGTACTAGAATATTATCATTACCCGTTTGATTCTAAGGTAAATGATAATTTCAGGAGCAGATTTAATGGACATCACTAACTTGATGTAATAAGAGGAAAAGAAAGAAAAATAAATTACTGAGCACCACATGAATAATCTATACCTTCTACTTATAGACAGGAGCTGCATAACGTTCTATTGATACAAACTCTATAGTACAACATTGTAAGGAAACCTCTAAGCATTGCTCTTGCAGGTTATGTAAGCAGAGTATACTGTTAAAAAAAGTAAATCTACTGAATGCAAGTTTCAGGGTGGATACCAGCTGCTCAGATTAAGTTAACAAAGCTTAACTGTCAATGTGCTTTTAAAATATACCTCTAATAGAATGCTAGCAAAGTTACAAGCCACACCACTATAGTAAAAACAAACCCTCTTTAAGCCAAACTGGTCAGCACACCCCATGTATAAATTCATAAAACACACATGGTTCTCTAGGACTTTCAGAGTTCTTAATTAATCATTTTTACTTCCTGCTGAAATCAAAAGAGCATGAGTCCCTTCTTGTGCTTCATTTTGCATGCAATAATTTTTTGGCTCTTCCTACTCTTCCCAGACTGTTCCAGAAGGGAACTCAGATGCTGTAAGCCTGACATAACATCTTCCAAGACACAACAGACCCTGCTCTCCTAAGCACTGGCTGGAAAAGCAGTTTTGAGATATCTCCTGATAATACTCATCTATCAGTCTCAGCAGTGTCAAGTTTAGATGACAAAAATTTAAATTTAAAAGGTATAGTGACTGAGGGAAGTTCTAGCAACTTCTAGATTTGAATCTGAATGTAGTACATACTTAACATTGTTACAAGACCTATTCTCCTTTATTTCCTATCCAAGTCTCAAGAGCATTGCTTATCAGTCCACGTCTATAATTAACTGTAAGCTCTCAAAGCACAAATATTCCTATAAACACTGCACAATCATGGTGCCATGGGTAAAACTGGTGCGTTTAATCACATCAAATTCTTAGCCCATCTCAAATTAAAACTTAGTAGAAATTCTAAAAGGAATAAACATAAAAATAGGGAGAACCCATCTAATAGTCTTTCCCAAAACTACAAAAATTTCCATTTCACACAGAATCACTGAATAGTTTCACTTAGAAAAGACCTTTAAGATGATCAAGTCCAACTGCTTCCTCTGTTCTTTACAGACAGCATTATGATTTTTGCCAAGGAATTAAAAACAATGAAAAAAAAGAACAAGAGTATCTGAGTAGCTACAAAAGAGAAGGTCTTTGTTACAACAAATTTTGTCTTTTTTCACAAAACCATGAAAAAGCTCCCAAAAGTACGAAAGAACTAGCAGGAAGAAATGAAATCCCAAAACTTATAAGTAAGCCCTACTGGGAGAATTCCAGTGAATCACAAGAGTGATCCAAAATACACCACACGCGGGTGTTTTGAGGAGAAAATGGAACTCCCCTCTTAACAGAGATTGGAAAACTACCCCAAAACCTTATTTGTTCTTTATTTATATGTTTTCATTGTGGGATTAGAAACATGTACAATTGTTTTTCCTGCCATCTGATATTCACCTAGACCAGAGTATTCAGGTGACAACTGAGACTAAACCACAGCACTGGCACATAAACAAATGGATATAAACTAGAAATTAGTTGAATACCAGAACAGATTCCAACCAACAGAGCAGAAAAATTCTAGCTCTCCAAAATCACCAGAGTGCCTTCTTGTGAAATACAACTTTATGAGATAAAGCTATATAACACAGAATCATAGAATAACCAGGTTGGAAGAGACTCACCGGATCATCGAGTCCAACTGTTCCCACCAATCTCTAACCCATGCCCCTCAGCACCTCGCCCACCCGTGCCTTAAACACCTCCAGGGAAGGTGAGTCAACCACTTCCCTGGGCAGACTGTTCCAATGCCTAACCACCCTTTCCAAGCCTTTCTGTGAAGAATTTTTTCCTTATCTCAAGCCTGAATCTCCCCTGGCAGAGCTTGAGGCCATTCCCTCTCGTCCTGTCCCGTCACTTGTGAGAAGAGAGCAACACCGACCTCTATACAACCTCCCTTCAGGTAGTTGTAGAGAGCAATGAGGTCTCCTCTCAGCCTCCTCTTCTCCAGGCTAAACACCCCCAGCTCTCTCAGCCGCTCCTCATCAGGCCTGTTCTCCAGCCCCTTCCCCAGCTTCGTTGCTCTTCTCTGGACTCGCTCCAGAGCCTCAACATCCTTCTTGTGGTGAGGGGCCCAGAACTGAACACAGGATTCGAGGTGCGGTCTCACCAGTGCCGAGTCCAGGGGGAGAAGAACCTCCCTGGACCTGCTGGTAACGCCATTCCTGATACAAGCCAGGATGCCATTGGCCTTCTTGGCCACCTGGGCCACTGCTGCCTGCTGCAGCAGGGAATGATCTTGAAGCAAGCCTCCTATACCTGTCTTCTACATATATCTCCTGGATACTTATGGTTACAGATACTGTTTCATGCTGCACAACAATTGCAGCAGATAATGACTTGGTACCAGGTACGTCAGTGCTCAAGGTGGCTGGTGACCTCGGTAGATGCCAGGCAAGCACCTCGTGCACTGCCAGCACAATTCCACTGCCACCAGGAACACATGAGTAGCCTAGAGGTGTCTCTGGTATACTTTGCAACTGAGAATGTATAGCTCTCCATGGCTGCTACAGACACAGCTCTTCTCCCAGCTATTCATGTGGCTGAACCGCTCCATACAAAAACATACGTCCAAAACATGAGTCAGGTACTCCTCAATACTACAAGTAGCAACACAAATTTAAAATAAAGCTGAAGCCCCTTTTAAAAATCACCTAGCCTGTTAAATATGTAAAATGTTACTATTACGCACCTGAGAGGAAAAGAATCGAGTAGTTTCAGTGGATGAAATAGCAGTGCCTTACCATTTCTAGAAGAGAAATACTAAGGGGCCAGACTATTTTTGGTTTGGTTTTCATTCTGCTTTACAAATGCTGAGTAACTGCAATACAAAGCTCATTCTTAAAGCAAACAGAGCAAAGTGTCACTCACACTTCATTGCTTGAAGTTATACCACCTCATAAATTATTAAGCAGTTTTGCTGTTATTTTTCAGATGTTCACAATTAACTGTGCATAACAATTTGTCCCCAGTGCTCCTAACATTCTTCTGAGAACTGGAAAGGAACAGAGGCATCTTCTGCCTTCAGCAGTGCTTTCAGAAGTATGATGAAAAGCAACAGATGGGTAAATTCTTCAGAGTACTGTTCTAGAGAGCCATTAAGTATCAGCTAAAAAACCTCCATGCCAAAGTCTTTCCTCTATGGAAAGAGAAGCTTAACTGAAAAAAAAAAAAATCAAAACCAAAAAAACAACCACAAAAAAACCCCATTGAAAACAAAGGCAGCTGTTATACTGTAATAAATACGCAGGAGAGAGGAAACCACGCTTTATGTGACAAAGTCAACTGGAGAAGTCAAAGCTGGGAGGCAGGGGTATCTCAGCTTAAAAATATTGTTAAAAAACAAGACAAGATAGCTCCACTACTGTTAAGCTTATTC
This sequence comes from Clamator glandarius, assembly GCA_033459285.1. Taxonomy (NCBI): domain Eukaryota; kingdom Metazoa; phylum Chordata; class Aves; order Cuculiformes; family Cuculidae; genus Clamator; species Clamator glandarius. The sequence continues at coordinate 1,431,822 of JAUNZM010000265.1, forward strand.
CTTAGGTTCTGATACTGTCAAAATCTGTGTTGGTTTAACTTCTTCAGAGGATTTGTAGCACCCTCTTAAATTACAACAGCTTGCTTCTATAATGAAATACCACTAATTAAGACCAGTTGCCAGTGGCTACAGTTCAACATTGTTTAGACAGCGAATGAGGCATCCAAAATTTCACATCCTCAGTGAAAGATCAATGGTTCTACACCTCCCCATGGCTTCACATCATTCACATGGAACGACATAAAAGTAAAGGTCATCACTAATTAAACAGACTAGTGTTACTAATATTAGCGCTACCATCAAGAAGTGTCTCTGTAACAACAAAAGCTAAGTCTAATTCATAAATCCCTTTCATTTAAAGTAATATAAATCTTGGCTTACTGCAGAGAATAGAGATAAAAAAGTTACCATTTCAATTAAAAGAAAACACTAATAAAAACATAGTTTTTTCAAAAAAACCCTTTTGGTTAAGGAAGTCTGGAAAACATCAGAATGACTGCATACATGAAAATGAATTTCACAGCAGTCCTTAATACTGGTGCTTTCCCTCATATGTTTCTCTCCTACCCTCCTCCCAGATCTTAAGAGGCTCAAGGACATTAGCAGAAGATGCTGACGCTGCTATCACCAAGTAAGACAGCAATAAGCTGTGGGGCCCAGATTGTTTGTAGCGCTGACAACTGCTGCAGTTTTCACAACAGCACAAAGCTGTGTAAAACTGACAAGTCAAAAAAATTAAATGACAAGCCAGCACCACGTAACAAATTTAGTAAGGGAAGGAAGCCTAGCAGGTAGCCCAGGAGAACCACAAACACTGTCTCTAAAGGCCTGGGAGGTCCTTAGAAAGAGAAGCCTAAAGCAAAGATAGATAATGAAACAACTGGCATCAACTTGAGGCTTCAAACAAAATAAAAACCTCCCCCAAAATAATCTACCTCCTGACATTTCAGTTGTTACAGTAATAACATGTCAAGAATTTTGACCATACATCAAAAGAGAATGTAGCCTTCATCCACAGGAACCGAATTCTAAATTAATTTAATGTTGTATCTTCCTATTTGCTTTATTATAACAATGTACCTTATGGGACCTACCTCTTAAAACAGCATTTTTACTTGAAGAAAAGAGAGAGTAAGATCATTCAAAATTTTTATAAACTAACGTAGCATAATATTTACAAAACTGACTTAAAATTATTGTACAAGAAGTTCAACTAATAATCAGTGGGTCAAATTTAAACGTAGTGTAAAGAAATGCAATTCTGCTGACATGGTTTACTAACATGAAAATCTGAAGAAACTCTGAAAATATTGACACAGAATTAAACTCAATCTACAGCAAAGGTAACATCTTACTATCACTTTTATTTCTTAAAGTAAAAAATCACTTTGTCAAAGGCTAAAGTTTCCAATTATGTATAGAAGCTTCTATTCAATTAACAGAAAAAGTCAAGCATTCAAGTCACTAAATGGCACTGTCAGCGTTACATATTCTAAATTGGCTGTCATTGTTCACAAGCATTACAAGTCTTGGTGACGACCAAATAAAGATCTGTCAGAATTCTTTTGGGTTATCAACACAATATCTTAACTACAAGAAAGCTGTCTTCCTTTTAATGCAAAACCATCAAACTACTCTTCTTCCACATCCACCAAGCAAAATGAATTATGCTAGTGTCTGGTGGAAGAGACAGTACATGATGATGCTCAGAATACTGAACAACAACGTGTGCACACAAGCAAGAAGTATTAAGCTGACAATGGCTTATAAATCTTGAAGGCTTGCCTCCAGAAGTTCTTTTTTTGCTTTGTGTTTGGGATTTTTTTAATGATCAGAATAATGTTTTTAAAAAATCTCCAGCATAAAAATTGCATCATGGATGTGTATATATACCTTGTCATTAGAAATCTAACATTAGATCTAAACAGACAGCAATAGTAGCATGCTATTAATCAACGTAAGGGCAAATTCTGAGAGCTGACACTACAAGCTGTCACAACTGCTAACACTCTGTCAGTGAGTTTACATAACTCTTTTAATATTTTAATATTACAATATATTTAAATTATTAATCAAAATTTAATTTGAATGATTTTAATATTAATCAAATCCTGTTTTCTTCATCCTTTAATTCCTTGAAATTTCAAAGACACACAAAAATATTCAGAAACACAAAAAACCCCGAGACTGTGCCTGTAAGTCTTTTTTATTTAACAAATTAAGAAAATCAGCTATGATCACCTTCAGAACAGTTCCCTTCTGAGCTGAAACACAGCTGCATATGAAGCTGCCAACAATTCAAAGCAGTCTCGCAGATCATTTTCTGAAAAGCTGTTCAGGATGTGTGTTATTTTTATTTTCACATGTTCTACCAAAAAAAAAATTAGGTTCCTGCCAGCATTGAGCTGACCTTTGGGAAGAGCCAGCCAGGTCTGGTGAACAGGGTGGGTGCTCAACACAGTAATGTTGCTATCAGCTAAAAAACTGACTCACAGACAAAGCATTGTGGGTTGGTGCACACTGACATTTTCCAACCAAGGGTAAGAAAATACCTTTATTGAACACGTGTCCCTTGTACTGAGTGAAGCGAGAGAGCTGAGCCCTGTCTCCCTGTGACAGGTTAGAACACGTTCTAGAACCACCTTTGTCCTCTCCCACTCTTGGTTCTCAAGCAACGGGGTTAGCCTCACGGGTTTTGTCTTGGACCTCATATAAAGGCAGTACTTGCGTGCTGATACTGCTGATGAGAAAAGTAAGCAACATTTTCTACAGACACCCTTCTTGGCACCTTCAGTCTTACATATGTACTATACCACAGAGACTACAGTAATTCATAAACACTAGCCACTGTTTTTAGACCGAAGCTTGAAGGAACTGACCACACTACACAAAAATTTGCAGCAATTTGTCCAAGATGCTGGAAATATTTCATTTAATCTCCTAATAGTAGTCAGAAACAGGAAACATTTAAAATATTAGATTACTTTTTCCAACCTCCATCCCACAGGGAGTCTTAAGTATTTCTAAATTTGTATAAAAGTACAGATATTGTTCACTGCAATAGAAGCAGAGGGAACAAGACAAGGAAAAGACATGTCTTTTTAATTCCTTTCAGCTAGGGAAATAAGCACTGGAAGAAGGCACTGTTTTCCTCCCACTGCTTCAGCAGGAAACAACAGAGGACAACTTTTCTTTGAAAAACAGCGAAGGCTGACTCTTCATTTACTCAAAGCAGAAGTATTCTCTCTCTCTCTCTGGATACAAAGATAAAGACATCCACCTGTTTCCCCTCCAATAAAATTTGGTCTCATGGGGCAGGAAAGGCCACTGCTCAGGCCTAAATCTTTAAGCGTGCTTGTTCTGTGTCCTGTAGTTGGCAGCTTAAGGTCTTCCTGAGTGAGCAATTTTATTCATGTCTTGAACACTCCACTCCTCATCAGATTTTTCTTCCATTCATTTGTCCCTTCATTCTTTCAACATATGTAATACTAAGACTGGGTGAAAAACAGAGCCGTTCCAAAATTAAGAACAATGATAAATCATCTTTCCAGCTGTTACTATAAACATGGCCATCACTTATATTATGTTTAGTTATTCATGAAGCAACAGACATGACTAATGTAGTTTGCAGTGATTCTATAACAAATACAAGTATCCACCATCAGGGTTTTGGAGTTTAATCTATGCACACCTAACATGTATTTTAAAAAGCAACAGAGGACACCTTCTGCCCAAGTTCTAAGCATGTCCATCATTTAAATTACTGAGTGTAAAACTTGAAAATCACAGTTGGTAGGAATGATTAAGAGCAGTAATAAGTTTTAAGACACATCATCTGAGTTTAATTATGCAGTATTTACCCCCCTGTCATTTTGATGTACAGGTACTCAGCCTGCATAATCTACACAGGTATATTCAACACATTAATTAACTGCTATCCAAGTGGAAATCATTCCTTATCCTTCAAAAATTACTTAAAAGGCGTTACAGGTAGATTAGAACTATCTTGATCAATCTACATATGATATTTTTCCTGAAACTTAACAGCAGTCTTGCTACTCAAAATCTATACTGGTTAACATTAAGAGAAAGTGAAATTATAGGTTTCTAAACCACTACGTAAGAGGAAGAGCAGCTTCTTAACACAATAACCATTTATTGAGAGCAGACATAGCAAACACCTAACAACACTTAAAAAAAGTCACAGTCTATGAGACAAAGCACAACGCAGACTTGATTTGGCTTACCAACATATTAGTCTCTTCCCTCAGCGCATCAAAAGAGAGCGCACCTCCTATGTATCTCCTCCAAAACTATTCTAAATGGATACAGCAACTAGGACCAATGAGAATGAAGCAGTCCAAATGATAGACTTTATCCCAATACTTGCATATCTCCACTAAAAAGCAAAGGCTTGGAAGTTACAATCTGACTATGGTTTACACCTTTGAAAAAATTTTATGTTCTATTAATAGACCATTTGGGACACCGCAGCAAAAAAATTAATTCCAAAGACAATGCAATACATTGAACTACTAACACTAGACTGATGTTGCAAAAATATACATCCTGAGAAACTGAGCACAAGAGAATTTAAGAAGATTGAGGAAGTAGTTTTGCCTCCAACAGACCATTTCACATACCACTTTACAAGGAAACACTTCTCTTCTGACCCATTGCTATTACAAACTTCAGCCTGTCTTCATCAACATGTTCTCCTATGCCTAAAGGATGAGTAAGCATCACTACACCTTCGTTAAAGGTTGATCTCGAAAAATATGAATGGGAACAAATTGGACTATATTTTCACTGAAGTCACAAGAACCACATGGTATAAATAAATACTTACTTGTTTTAGATTAGCTAATATATACCTCACCAGCAGACTAACTACTGTAACACAGAGCTCCTACAACATTTGTTTAGCCTGCTTTTCTAACTGCGGTGACAACCCATTATGGGAAATGTAAACAGGAATGCATTGGAGTTACAGAGAATGGTTTGCCCACGCCTACACCTGACTAGGCAGATTACAGAAATATGTTCCTAGAAAGGTTAGTAACTGCCATTACAGAACTTCATCTGATCACTTTGTCACTTGCGCATTCAATATGCATTCAGATTTTAAGGTTCCAGTGAATATTCATCTATCACTTTACGCTTATTTTCAAAGTATAAGTTTAATTAGAATGAGTACAATTAATCTCACTTCACCAAAGAAATGCATCCAGGTGTTATATAAAAGCTACAACTTACTCCACTGCATTGCTGTTTTTCCATCTTTAGTGATGTCCCATTGGAATACAGCATTCACTTTCTTCACCAAATCACTTCCAATCTCTTTTACGCGACGACCAATTTCTTCAAACACAAGGTCACTTTGCAGACCTGCAGTCTTAAATAAAGAGGTGACCATAAAGACTTTAAAATTGAAACTCCATTTACAAAGTACTAAATATGTCTATTAGATCAAGCACTGTGTCCAGGATAATCTCTACTGCAGAATTATTAAATGCAATTGAGATTTCTCCCACCACAAATAATCACCTCAAGCAACTGTCAGCAGTATAGTGTACATCAAAGCAGAAAATGCTTCATGGACTCTTCCTTGAGAATTATGTCAAACCTGGCTTTTGCCACTTTTGTCATTTATCTCTACAACTTATGTTATGTTTTATAATCAGGGCTCTAACGGCTTCTAAATTGTCCTTTTTCCCTTTGGAGGATAACCATTGCCACTTTTTCCATGGTGAATAGCACACTCATTTTTAAAAATGGAGCAGATGTAACTAACTACTCAAACTAATCGTTTTATGAGTACATTACCTTGACATGGAAAGCATTCGAAACATACACAGCTAGGGCTCCAATGTAAACACAATATGTTTTTCATTTAAAGATGTGATTAGCTATGTTTACATTTCCAGTTTTCCCATGCACATATTGTTTTGCAAGCCCTTTACCTCTGTACTGGGTAAAATGTTACACTTTACGAAGATGCCTCAGTGACATTTTTCACCTAACTGGAACAGGAGCAAAGAAGCTGTCACAGCTCTAGTTGTACCTGCCTGTACACCAGTATGCAATACTGCTCCTGCTGCTGGCTTGTCAGCAATTTGGTTAAGCTTAACATTTTCCACTGTATAACAGAGTTGCCAATGATATCTCAATATGCCAGTCTTCACTCACTTGGCCTAGCTTCGCCCGGTATTTTTCTGCCTCTGTCAGCAGACGTCTGCCAAAGCACCTCCATTTCTCAGAATAAGCTTAAAGAAAAAAAAAACTTGCTCTGTCTATTTCAAAAAAAATCTTTATCATTATTTCAGCAAAAGGTTCTAATGCTCATACGTCTGAATCTCAAATGTAGATTTGGCAAAAGTCAGGAATGTCAGAGGGCTACATACAACCAGCAAGAAGAAACAGTTTCCAGGAATATATCAGAAGTTTTAAGTGAATTAGAACTATCTTGGTACCTCCTCAACTTTCATGCATTCAAGTCTCATCCCCTTTGCAGGTGGGAATCAGTGGGGTAAAGACATAGTTTATAAGGGCAATGCACTTTTCACCTGTCTTTTAGACCACATTAAGAACCCAGGACATTCTCAGCACTTACATGAAATTGCCTTTGTTGGCAAGTCCCGCACATAAGGCTCAATGCATGCATGCATGCAGAAGATTTTTTAAAATACATATAGTATGAAGTGCCTATCCTGTGCTAGGCCTAACCACATGCATGAACAGCCATCAGGGCCTTTTTTCAAAATGATTCAATAACAAAATTGTTCTTTTCTATGAGTACGCTATCTCATTTTCATTTGTCTTTTTCTTCTAATGCCTTTCTGCCAGTCTCCCTGTATGTCAGAAAAAAAAAAATGAAAAAGAACAGTCAAACACTTTTACAGCTCCCACTGAGTTTGACCTTAAACATCTAGAAAAGGAAATCAAAATGCTCGTTTTATATGTACGCCCCTAAATTACAAGAGCTAGTTTCAATCTGAAGTTATGCCAGTGCTCACAATTGTGGCCCTCACTGACGCATGCCTTGTTTTGTAACACTTAGCACGGTGCGTATTCTAACAGTTCAACTACCATCAAGCACTTCAAACTTCATCACCCATCCTGCAAGTCTTGAAAGATCTGTATTTTTCCCCTCAAACCTCTGTATCTTAACCGATGTGGTACTCACATTTCTGGACTCATATACTCATCTAAGTACTGCAAATAAGACTGGTGATTGAAATATTTTTCCCATGTTGTTGGCAGAAATAAAGCCTAACTATACTGCTTTACAAGCAATAACTCTATGGCTTTCCCCTACCTTCAAAGGCTCCTGAGCAGAAGGCTTATCCAACGCTGGTACTATATCCACATAGCCCCCTGCAATAGCAACTTCTCCAGTCTCTTTGACCTGTGGTGGGAGAGAAAAGTATGTTAAAGATGTAACATAATCACCCTAAGTCAAAACAGAAGGTCAAACAAAAAGCCTTCCTTACATTTTAAAATTAGAAACGAAGAAAAGAGAAAAATAAAAATTCTAGAGAAATACCTATCCAATAAATGCCTTGTAGTATTGAGGCGAGTTAGTACACTATGTTTTGCAAACAGCTCTTCGAACAATAATTGCTTATTTCCTGATAAATTATAACAAAATTCCTTGCTATTTTTCTGTTTACAAAATGGTAGAAGAACCTTATTTACCTGAAAATTTACCTCCAGTGTTAGAAGTCACTGTTAATGTTACTCCATAAGTATTTCTGAGAAATACAGTGTTCTAAATTGTCTTCCCTTGAGGTAGATACATATTTGTCAAGAGTTCATCTACACAATTTCACTATCTCCAGGTGGCTTACCTTGCAACTTGCACTAGAAACAACTGTTAAACCGTTGTAAAATCAGAAAGACTACAAGAAGAAAAATTAAATATATTTGAATTCCCTTCTGCTTTAATTTTTTTAAATAGTTAAGTCAGTGAGGAAAATTGGTCTCATTTTAGCATTGTCTCTTTAAGAGGTCTGACAAAACAGTGTGACTTATGACAGCAAATAGAAAACAGAAAAATGATTGACTCGTAATGCATGTAGAGTATTATATAAGAAACAGCCAAAGTGGAGGAATACGCAGTATCACAGCCTGGCTTACTGAACAGGTGAAATTAACACAGAAAGACTACAATTACTACTATTACTCAAATCATGCCTATCAGCTCATCACCCACTGCCACTGCACATCAGACAAGGCTGAAAATGGATTTAAATCATCATATCAAAGTTATACATTTACCTTTAGTTTGAATTAAGCAGTTTATTACAAATGCAATGATGGCTTTACTTCAGATTGATCCAGCATGCAGAATTCTGCACAATTGTAACCTTTGAAATAACATAGTGCTCTATAATCCTGTTAAACATTGTAATTTCACTCCAAAATAAGTCATGGAAAAAAGAGTGTAGCAAAATCCCCCCAAACTCTATGTATTAGTAATGACTAACCCAAGCATAATAACAAATGCAGCTTTTAAACACACTAAAACATCCCACTCTGTTTACAAATTACAAAGGGCTTGGAAGTACGTCATTTACTCTGTTAAATTTACACTGTACATGGAAACCCTCAAAAATAAATAACCAAAGTCTATAAATTCTGTCAGAACTGCACGGTAGAGTTTTTTAAATAAAGCTACGCCATCTACAGTACAGTGATCTCCAAAGTTCATTTGGGGCACTAAACTATCTTGTTTACTACTAGTAAATGGAAATAGAGTTTGTACACAGCAGCCTCAATGTTGTTAGCATTCTTAAATTTTACAGCTGCTAACGCTCATTAGATATGCAAACAAAAGTTACCTCTTCCAGTCAGTCAACACTTATTCTACAGAGCTGTATTCCTGCAGAAATAGCAATCATATGTCCTTATGGCGTCTCTCCTCACTTGATTTTGCCTGTCCAATCCTTCCCACAGCTGAAACTATCCCTGCTGCTGTACTCACTAATCAACAGCTGCCTGTATTTGTAGAGATGGAGCTATAAAACTTCGGCCAGCCATTGCAACATATATTGCACCTGCATAAGCCAACACATATTGGCAAATACAAGCAGCAAATCATACTTTTAAGAAAATGACAGTGTTACAGAATGGTACAACAGAATCAATAAGAATTTACCATTAGCTTCAGTAAGTATTCTACTAATTATAGGCAAAGATTACAGGATAACCACACAAAATGCTAACAGTTACGCCAAAGAAAATAGAATGCAAAGAACTGAAAACTCTATTTTATTGTAGTTCCTATGTCCAACTGCAATGAAACTTTCATTTTTAAGTAAGTTGTTCTGTGTAAACACAGCTTAAGTCTAACTCAATTTATCCTAAGTTTCTTGAAGTTCACCTGTACAAATTAACTGTCAGTGGTTAATTTAAGATAAACAAATGTTAAGAAAAAGGCGCACAAGATTGTGTTTAACTGCATAAAGTAAGTACAAACAACACTGATGTGAAAACAACTACTTTTTGCTCTTCCACATCAGACAAACACAGAAAATGCAAAGCGACAAAATGAGTTATTGCATTATTTAATATAAGGACTGTATTATGTAAGTCCTGTGACTATAATAGCAATATTATTGGAATCTTTCATTCTATTCACTTCATTTCTTTACAAAACCTTCTATAACGGTGTACTTGAAGAGCCACTTTTTTGATTCAGCTCATACTCCTAGTCTTTTAAATAACACATCTTTCTCTAAGGCCCACAAAGACATGTGTGTTCTGACCTTGGTCTGAAAATGGATTCTATTTCCTTCTTTCCACATTTCTGTTTGTAATGTTTGCCCTGGAAAGACTGGTTTAGCAAAGCGAACCTGGAAAAAGGAAGAGAAAAAAGAAAGAAGTAGGAGTATATTCAGATTTGTTGTATGTACATGCAGAGCTTAAAGGCACAGGCTCTGCTGAAATGAGAAAAAACAAAGAGAAAAGAGAAAAATCAGTCAGCCAGCAATATAGAAAGCCGAAATATTTACGTGTACACACTAGATGAAGGCATTAAAATGCATGCAGCAATAAATAAAAGCCGTTGTGGCAGTTGACAAAACGCAGAAGCTTTTTCCCACCCTAAAAAATTTTTTTGGCACTAAAACCAGAAAAATCAACAAAATGAACTGCAGAGAATGAACAAACAGACCTTGATCGCCTTGAATCTGTTCACATCATTATTTGCAAACTGCTTCAAAACGTTTCTAGCAGCAAACCCAAAGGAGCACAGTCCATGAAGTATAGGCTTCTTAAATCCTATTTCAAAAAGTAACATTTTAGTTAGGAGCTTGCATGCTGCTTCTACAAATATTTTACTCATTTTCCTCCAGTAATGTTCTTAAGCCTTTTTCCTTTAAACCCTATTTATGTCACTGAAAACCTGTCTTTTACTGTTTATTACATCCTCTACTTTCAGGTGAAAGAGGGTGCTCACTGAGAACTGGCATTCCAACACTGCCTGTGCTATAGGACTCACAAGTAGAATTAGTCCCTGTCTGTAGAGGTGAAAAAGCAAAAAACAAGGAGATTTGCTGATTTAGTGTATGCGCACAGGTATACCACATACACAGTTGCACAGAAGTATGCATATCAAGGGTAAGACGGTAATGATTAAAAAGCAGTGATAGCTAATTCAATGCTTCCCATTTTTAATTCCTATTCATGGTGGCTAGAAGCCTTCAAATACAGGGCACACCATAGGAATAACTTTATTTAGAAGTGGAAAACAACATGAAAAGATTTCAGGCATACTGAACACATCAGAGTGGAAAATAAAAAAAAAAAAAAAGGAAAAAATGTACAGTGTTTTGTTCATACTGACATTTTTGGTCAGGTTTCCTTGCACTTCTATGCTTTGGAGCAGAAATTGAACCTTGGCAAGGGATAATCTCTGTGTTGGTGCTGAATCTTTTTCCATTCCTGTCAAAGTCTGACAAAATAAACCTTTGAAAACTGGCCTGAGATTTACTAAAGTGCAACAGTTAAGCTTTAAAGATGCTACTTGTACTGAGTATGTTCTGATCTCTTAACAGGTTGCTCTGACCTGACAGAGCAAGCGAACCGCAAATGATTCCTATTGCAAAAGCCCATGGGTTCCAGACAGGTCTGTCCAGCTTTGGCTGTGAAACCAGTTGCTTTGCCTGGAACTCATCTGTCACTCTTGTCTGCCAGAGCCTGTTTTCCCTGACCTCTAAACAACTCATAGCACCTACACAGCATGAAAAGTTGAACCAAGGGACAACAGATAGGAGAGGAAAAAAAAAAGCAAACCTAAAACCAAATAACAATAAAGGAGGAGTCAGGAGAAAGTCCAGCATGCAGAGAATTAGTATGTAGCAGTAAAAGAAGAAACAAAAAAGCCACTTGGAGTTAATGCAGGGAAAGACGGGAATTCTGATATATGGCCAAAAGGGAAGACAAGAGTAGCAGGAATAAGAATGAAAAACAGAAATTTTGACTCATTAGGCTAGGAGAGAAGTGAAGGAAGGATAGGCTAACAGGAACATGAGTCTGGTTTCTGTGCTCTTATTATTCCACTCTGATTATTCTGCCATTTCCTTCCCATTCTGTAGCAACATTTAGCTCTTCAAAAGCTTAGTTCAGTTCACCATGCAAAAACCACAAGCCACCACTATTTTCAGAACTCAGAAACAGATAAATATGTATATAGTGCTATTCTCCCCAGTATTTTCTTTATAAGGCTAATGTATACTCAAAGAAATCGATAAGGCAATCAAGTTACTTTTCATCCTGACTGAAATGAAAACAAAGTAAATGTTGCTTTTAGTGTCTAACATTTCAGAACTACTGGCAAGCTAGAGGAATAAAGGCACAAGAATATTAACAGGTATTTTCATGTAGTATATCTTCCCCAATACACTACCTACAGGAAGGCTTAACAATAATCTTGGAACAGCCTGAATGAATTACAATGAATGCTCACATCCAGTGCACGCTAGTGAGAGCCAGTCAAAGAGAACATTTGCAAAGATTAAAGAAAAGAAGCTGTGTGAATATGCCCAGAAGGAAAATGCTTTTGTATAACTAGAAGAAATAGTATTGAAATATCTCCACAACAATTCTCTTCTTTGTTGGAAACTACGTATAGGTATTTGAGAGGAGACTGCCACAGTTCCAAAATCCAGCACAATAGTTTTCTGCCCAGACAAACAGATTACCTGATCTACAGAGTTAGTTGCATTATTCACTAAGTCCAAGTACCAGTGCTCACTGTGTGAGCAGGTAGAAAATTTCTACTCTTCTTTTCTAAGGTTTTTTCTATGGTTATCATCATCATTTTAAACACTGGAGTTTAAATTATAAACATGTATTTTTCTCCTTCAGCATATTCAAGGGTAGTTGAGTGATTCCATCTAAATATTTATCCAACATCACCAGCCAAAGAAACAAACCAGGGAAACCTCCTTATGGACTCTGCTATTTTACTATCATTATTTATTAAGACAAATTTATATAGAATTCTACAAGACAAAGTTAACAATCAGCATTTGATAATGCAAGGATGTGATTTTTGGAAGTATGTTAAATGTGATCTGAACAAAGAAACATAGTTCTGTTCTTTTCGCCTTGGTAAGAACACCACAAAATGATACTTAGCTATTACCAGAAAACTGCTGACCAATTATTACAGATCACAATTTTTCATATAAGTTTTATGATGACAGCATACATATCCAGTAAAATTTCCTAAGTAAATTAAATTGCTGATTTGAGTAATTAAACTATCTATTAGCAAGGCCTGAAAAGAGCTCCAAAAAATAACTTTACAATAGAAATCTGAGAGAACAGACCCTTCTTTAGTGATTACACCTCTGCCAGAATCAGTCAATGTAGCCTATTGTCTGTTGCTTTGGTATGTAGCATTACATACCTGAACAAGCCACTGTGCTAGCAAGAGGTGAAGATAATTTTACAGGTAAGAAGTGCTAAAAAACTCCCTCTCTCCCGTCCTACTGCGATTAAGAAAACTACACAGAAGCACATAAAATTCTATTGACACCAACACAATCTCAAAATTATTTAGGTGTAAAGAATTATCTATCAAAGAACTTCTGGAATTCCTTCTGAAGCTTTTTATAGGTAGTTATTTCTGCTCATGAAACAGAGATTGTAAAAATGGGATAGTGGAAACAAATAAGCTCTAAAAGGAAAACAGAGTAGGCAGCAGGTTTCCATTGTGGGTTTCTAATCTCATCTAATTCTGCATTCCTAGCTACAAGAAGCAATGCTTTAAAGTGAAGCATCATAGAACTTTGAAGACATCTAATGGTGACTTTAAGAACAGCTATAAAAAAACTGTTTTCTCCAGACTGAAGTCATAAAGACTACATGGGGAAAAAAAAAAATAAAAATGCATTTGCATCATGCTTCATTCAAATATTAATATAATTATATTCCTCAGCTCACCTCCAAAAGCAGCAAAACTTGGATCAACATGTAAAGGATTCCAATCCCCACTGAGCCGATATAAGGCAGCCTGCAAGAAACAGAGAAAGAAAAATGGGAGGACAGTTGTGTTTGGCAGGAATTAGCAGGAGTCACTCAAAAACATACAACAGATTAACAATCTGACCAAAATCTATTTTAATAGTCCTTAGACAACATATTCTTCAATAACGCAGGTAAAAGAGCAATTAAATGTTATTGTGCAGATAAACTGCCAAAATGCCAGTGAAATGTGCTGAGAACTGCACATGGTTTTGGTACATACAAAAATAATACTTTTTAACAGAAGGAGAAAACAACCTATTCTGCTGACATACAGATCCAGCTTCACTAAAATCTGGCAGTAACACATTCTTTAGAATTTGTCCACAGGTTCTTTAGCTTGAAAAGGAATTTTGAAGAGTGTCCTGGCACAACAGATTCATCCACAATTTAAAAAAATACTACACAGAAAAAAAATTATTTTTAAACAAACACAAACTATCACACTTTTTAAACATTTGATTTATCTTACAGATCAGAAATATCCTTGTCCTTTGTTTGCAAAAGTAACATGACTGACTTAAGTGTGATATACATTTCTCTTAGCAGCTTCATGGGTAGCTTGTCCCAATATTAAAATCAAACAAACAAAACACCAAAGTAACATGCCAAGCTTTCTAGAAGACTTTTGCTTCATGCTAAATATTCTCTTTCACTAGTAAAAAGTAGTGAAATGCAAATTTAATGTATTGTATATTCTGAGAATGTGAATAAACCTGAAAAATTACGAAGAATACGGCTCCTGTAATACAGTTTTCTGTCTCTGTTTGGCCTTAGCAATTTGTTATCAAATCTTATATTTGCTGCATGTGCACAGTGCACAGCAGTCCACAATACGAAAAGCATGACAAGGCAGTCCATGCAACTTTCTGGGCTGAAATATTATTCCCTGGGCATCAGATTCGTGTGAAATCCAGTGACTAATGATCGTGGAGTATGACATTCCCAAAAGCAGAAAATCAGTGCATCACATTAACTAACATATACAATCTGAACATGAATTTGAGAAGAGCTTTTAATAAGAAATAAAAATTTATTTTAATTGAGCACATTATCGGCCTTAGAAACCCTTATCACTGAACCTTTACTCCCAGTATTTTGGAACTGGATCATAAAAAATGGTATGAGTTTACCCAAATGAGGCTAAACTGCAATAAAGAAGATAACAGATTTCTCAAAGGGAAAGGAAAAAAAACAAAACCCCAAAAAAAACAAAACCCAAAAGGTCCTCCCAAAGGCGTTCTCCAATTCTCTTTTATCTGTCCTTCATCAGTACAGCAAGTGTTTTGAGTCTCAGTTATGGTGGAATGTAGAAGAGCTTGTCACTGCTTTTGTGTGTGAGAGTTGGATACTCTAAATAGAGCAAGAAAAAAATCCTAAACTGCACCATCACTTAACCATGTAAATCTTGAAGAGTCAAGGACTTAGCAAATACTTTTCCACTGCTGCTTACATTGCTGTTTACTCTTTTTGAAACACTTTTCCTT
This sequence comes from Clamator glandarius, assembly GCA_033459285.1. NCBI lineage: Eukaryota > Metazoa > Chordata > Aves > Cuculiformes > Cuculidae > Clamator > Clamator glandarius. Next base: position 1,446,845 of record JAUNZM010000265.1, read on the forward strand.
TTGAAAACAAAAATGTATCAGTAAGATGGTGTCACTGAATCTGAAATTTCTAACTGTAACTCTTTCACCCAAAATATAAATCTATTATAACTTTTCTTCATAATTACATTCTAATTGATGCTACACATTCTCGGGAAATCAGTAAAGACTGAAAATTGCATACTAATGTAAGACTACAGTTCAGACAGATCCAAGTTTGACATTCCAAAAGAGACAAAGCTGAGGGCAAATACTTTGCTGAATGAACAGATAATCTGAAGATAAAACTTAGAGCATCACCAAGAATTTTGTTCTTTATTCATCTCGCTTGGTGAGAAGAATAAAGTCAAGATCTCCTGTAGATAGTATCCTCCAGTGCCAGGACTCGTTAGCTAGGAATCTACAAGCCAAATCAAGTCCACAAGAGCAAGTCAAATAGACTGCCAAGTGATCCTACCCCACAGAGATCTTCAATGGGGGGGGCACCCAAAGGAGTGTGCAGTGAAACACACGGTGCTGGTTGAGTTTGGAACAGGAAAGCAAACTGGGGTAGCATAAATGTTTACATTCTACTACACCACAAAGGCAGCTGGAGTAAAATGATCAGTGGGAAGAGACAGCTGGAGATGGGCTAACAATTATCACCCACAGAGAGCATTTGCACCCTTCACTTACTGTTCTCTCTTATCTCAGTTCTCACACAAATAGAAGAAAAAGGGAACTAGGAGTGCCACCACAGTCCCACTCACACACATGAAAAAATCCCATAGCAGCAGGAGTTCAGAGAAGAACATGCACACGCTGCTCTTCTGACTTCCTGCACCTTCACCTGTCTCCGCTTTTACCCTGAGTAATTGTTAAACCTGCTTTCAGTGTTGAAAGAGATGAGCAATTCTGATGTACTAGCTTCTCTGCTAAGAGCTGTCACCAATATCAAAGTTATAACAATATGAAAGAGACTTTGTGAGGAACAGACCCCTAGTTCCTTCTTTAAAAAAATATAAAAACTGACAATATATATGGAGTTGCTCTTGCCAGAATTCTACGAAGTAAAGTATCACCATTACTGAAGTTTTCTTTCCATACTGTCTAAAATCACCACTCCTGAAAACCAGAAAATAAAAACCACCATATGTGAAATAAATGAATTACATAATTAAATTACTTTTTAAGTAAATTGAAATTCTAAGGCTCCACTTCCATTTTTCAATTAATTTGAATTTTTAGAAAAGGTGTCAGAAGCCAGCATGAAGGTGCTGTTATAATACAATTTTGATTCAACCCAAATAACATTTAGTTGTAACACTTGAAAATTCTATTTATGTATGACAAAAAAGGCAAATTCATGTTTTAAGCTCAAATCTCAAAATCTAGCTATGCTGCTGTTGCTTACTAAAGCTGTAATACAAACTAGCCATTTATTAGGGGCGATAATTAGGACTACTTGGGAGATAATACTCCTATCAAATGTTTTTCAAAATTACTGTAGTGAAAAATGTTTGTTCTTTGCTAAGAAAATAAATGCAGTATTTAGGAAATAATTAGGTTCAGAAAATCAAATGTGATCGATGTATCAAGTAAAACACAGATGCGTGAAAACAGCAGACGATACCTGCCCTTTTGTACATGCAACAACTAGAGTGGCACTGGTCACAGCTAGAAAACACACCAGATGAACTGAATAAAAGTTACACAGGAGGTTATTTCAGATTCAGTGGAGCCAAGTCACGTCTGCCAAAAACCTACTTTTTATTTACCACAGTTTTTGGAATGACTTCCTTATATAAATTACATTCTTCATGAGAACAGAATTGTTTTATAATCTTGTTGGATCTACTTTCTATTTTCCTCAAATAATGACATTTCCTGAAGTTTAAGCGATAGGATAAAAAAAAAAAAAACGAAAACAAAAAAACCCTGATGCATCCTTGGAGGATGACAACAGTCAATTCGTGCGGTACATTAAACTGAAGTCAGTCATAATATGGTCAGATTGTTCTCCGATTAATAACGCAAACTGTCAAGTCTCATTTCCTAACAATTTAGGAGTTCTGCCAGGCCACAAAAGAAAAGGCGATATCCAACCTGTCTGTGCCAATTTTTCAGTCTGGCCTGCAGACTGCAATAAAGGTCAGTAGTAAAGCTAATGAAAAAGGAAGCCAACTACTTATATATTTTCCCTACTAAGTGGGGAGAAAAAACAGCTCTGCCCAAGAGCTTGTCTTTTCAAGTAAATGTATATACATGTATACACATACATATGTGTGCTCACATGCACATACACTTTACATAACAGCTAAATTAAGTAAAAGCAAGTAGTCAAGCAATCTCATGAAGAAAAAACAGTCACAAATCTCTAGCTCTACACATTTCTGTGAGTTCTGATTTGCATTAGGAACAATGAATGTTTCCAGTTAAACTGGCAGTGCTGTTGCTTCCAGGGTTCAAATTTAGCACAGTAAACTTAAGTAATCGACTGTACTTAAAATTAAGCAGCTACTCTTTGACTATCTGTGATGTCCATCTGCCATATCTTCTTTTTCAGTCAATTATCTCTGTAAGGGTAAGGAGAGGTATCCAGAAAGAGCAATTGGTAGAAAAATACATACAGAAAGATAAAAGGGCTATTTATTCCTCAAAGTAGGATTATATGGAAAGTAAACAAGATAGACAGTTAAGTTGTTCCAAACAGTTTTCAATGATTAAATATGTTTTGTGGAAATCTGGATCACACGTGATTTATTTTTTAACAAGACTGTAACTGAGAAGTACAAGTGTATAGTTACCTGTACTACCTTAGGTTTGCAATTATATGTTCTTAGTGGTCTGGACTATCCAGACACTACCATATTCACTACATACTTTTGACTCCCTCAAGAATAAGAATTACTAGAATGCCCAATTAAAACACCTCTACATACACAGCTATAAACAGGAATAGGCATAATAAGTATATCTTACATTACATCATTTTTTCTCCTTCCTCTCCTCAGATTATTAGTGTCTTTACTGTTTAGCCTTACCACATATTTTTTAAATTTAAAATCAACTTCTATATTCTGGCACAGTCTTCACAGAATATCAGCTATTTTTCAGCAGGATGGTAAATCTACAAAGCAGTCTTTGCTTTAACAGTGCCCCACTTAATCAAGAGAAAAAATAACTTTGGTTTGTGGAACTTCAAATGGAATACGAATTTTTATATCCTTTACTAAGATGTGCATATATAAGAGGAGGAAACAAAAATTGGTTATGAAGAGCACCCTGTTTAAATTAAATGACTGCCAGGCTTGCACCTTTTCTTCTTTTATCACCCTACTACACAAAGTTCTAGCATAATCCAAGCCCTCAACTATTTTTCAAATGTGCCATGATTAGAAATTTGTATTCTGATCTTCTCAACAAGAATAAACACAGGGGCAGGAGGAACAGGGGACAGGGACAGAATACACCCACATGTGTGTATGTATAAAACTTGAAATTAGCCTCATAACATATAACAAACTTTTAAAGTAATTACTACTACAAATGCTCACTCACTATACAATTCCAAGGGTTCTATCACCATTGCATACTGAAATCTCTAGACAAATTAGGAAAACACTATCAAATCTTTGCAAAAGGCTTCACATCCCTTTGTTTGGCTCTTACCATCCTTTGTTGTTAAGCATTCTTTTTTCTGGCATGCTTTCCCTATCCGTAAACTTACTGGAGCACTTCATTCTTCTATATCGTGAAGCAAATTATGTTACAAACAGAAAAAAAAAATCACCTGAGGCTCTCAGAAGGCTTTGCTATTCTCTGAAGTTAATTTAGAAATATACATTTTCTGGCAATGTTTTACTACAATCTTTACAGAGAAAAAAGCAAAAAAACATTGGTCCTGTAACCATATTTTCCCCATCCATGCACATGTTTTCATCATCTTCTCTCTCACATGACATTATGGCACTCATTCAAAAAATGACCTTAACTCAAAACACTCACTTTCCTTTAATATTTTTCTTCTAATCCATTTAGAAAAAGCATAAAATCTCTCCAAGGAAACAAACATAGGCTGGAAATAACCAACTCATTTCTTTTTTTTTTCAAGTAATGTTATTCTTTCTACACATATGTTCTCTAAAAACACACACAAATCTTCACAGAAGCTTAAAATGAAAACACGAAATCTGTGTAGAATAAAAGATGAATTTTCAAACTGAAGTGTGAATGTATCCACAACCGAATTACACAGAAGCTTGTAAGGGTCTTATCACATCACCCACAAAGTAAAGCACTGACTCATAGTACTGAACCTGGTGACAACAGGAAGAAAACATTTTACAGTAGGTCTTAGTTCAATAATTCATTAGGCTGTTAAATGCTTCCCATGCACTTCTGTCCTTCCAAGATGTCTCCACAACAAATTAGATTTGTGTATAATTGTCTGCACAATTGTTTCCAGATAGATTAATAACTGCTGTTTCCAGAAAGATTAATAACTGCAGTTTTAGCTGCATTTCACACAGCGAAAAACTAAATTCAGGTTGCTGGAGGACAGCAGTATAAGCAAGAAGACCACAGGACAGAGAATTACTCCAGAAGGGATGTATAATCCTGCAGTCTTATTCACAGGATGCTGATGACACTACTTGAAACATGGCAGGTGCCAATTATTTTCTCCTTTTTCAGAGAAAACGGAAAAGAGCCATATTTTAGGAGATAAACAAACCACTAAAAAGTAGGAATTTCTTTACACCCTGTCAGACAATGCTTGATTCATACCTGGAACACAAGGTTTTATGTAGCTTGTGTATTTTAAATTCTATCAGGTTAGTCAAGGTGTGAATTTACTGAATCTCTCCCAAATCTCTTAATGAGTAAAGAATCCTTATATTCCATCAACCAGCCTTTTTTTTATGCTCCTCACTGTATCACATTCTCTAAAATCACCATCAGATGTTATACACCACTGCTTTAAACACTCTCTGTACAATTAAAATGACTAAAACATTTATAAACATCCCTACTTTATAGACTGGAAACTATTAGACAGCAGAAAAGGTCATAATTGTCAGCAGCACAAGCCCATTTTGGTTCTCCAATTTAACATTTGAAGGCCTAATTCCGCAAAGCACATCACATTTTAGAAGTACACTGTGTAAGTCCAGAACAGAACTCCTATAAACTTATATTTCAGCCTGTGATGCTCAGACACCCCTCTTCCACACTCTATTGTCTCATCCTATCAGCCACTGATTAAGAATTACTCATGCCTGAGTACTCTGGGATATCTGAGTAACAGCTGCCCACAAACCATAAGAATTTTATGGGCAAAGCAAAAGAAATCCACTGTCAGAAAATTACAGCTCCAACCAGTCACTAACCGTGAGATCATTTTCCCCTCATTACGCCTCCACAAAACACAACTTCTTGCAACAAATAACATGAGAAAATTGACTTCATACACTACCTCAGCTCATGCCTAGAGCGCTCTTTTTTTTGCCTGTGGAAGGGGTTCTTGAAGAAAAGGGAGCATATAATTTATGCCTGCATGACTGCAGACTGCATCATAAGGCATTGCATGCAAAGGGGGATTAAGACTACAAAAAAGTGAGCTTTATCTGGAATTTTTCTCTTTTAAAGACTATGCAACATTTAAAATATTATTTTCCTTGTGAAAGCAACTCAAAAATGACAGGATATCAAAAAGCTGTTCCTCCAACAGACTGGTATCAATCTGTCTCATCAGCTCTAACAAGGAATTTAAAAATTCGTGAAAGTAAGGACAGTCAATTTTCTGGCCCTGGAAATCATACAGCAGGAATACCATGTCTTTGAGATACCCTATTTCTGTGGAAAAGTAGCTCTGGCAGAAATTCACATGTGACAGGCCACATGACGTAGCTTTGCAGAGATTTATAGGAGGTAGAGTTGCATGTACACAGTTGATACCAAAGCGTGGTACGCTGTGTGTTTTTCAAAATCTAAATGGTCTTTTCTGCCTCTTTGTCATGCCTCTTTACCCTATCAATGCAAGTAACAAATACACAGAGTCAGAATTTAAAGTAGAAGAATGCTTTAGTGAAATATATGCTACTGTTACAAGCACAGAGAATTTTTCAACTAGAAACGATTCCTTAAAATTATCAGACATTTTACTGATATCAGCTGACATTAAGAAAAAACTGTAAGTTCTGCAAGCTTAATATGTTACAGTTTTAGTTTTTCAATACAGGAAAACTGGACAGGTAGCTTTCAGGTTCTGGAGGAACCCAAGAACAGCAAAACTGATATGACTTCTTGAAAAATTCCATTTTATGGGCTACTGCATTTACTTATTGTCACAATATTGTGCATTCTGAATATTAATTCTATATTTGAAGACAGAGAACACTGCATTTTTGCATTTGGCAATCTGCACAACATCAAAACACTATGCATTTTTCCACACGTAAACAAAAAAAAAGAGCCTCACAGAAAGACCCTAGCAGACTCAAGACATGATATTTGTTTCCTTCCTCAAAAGTGACTTGGATGTACATCATCCACTTTAAATATCCGCTGCAGTTTATTTTGTGTGCCGTAAGAATACGAATTCTCAAGAAATCAACACATTCGGGAGGGGAGCGAACGGAAAACTCTACAGAGACAAAACTCTGCAGATACAGGTCATTCACTGCCTGTAATTCTTAACTGCATTAGGAAGCACTCAGCAAAATCTGTTTGATTGATTAATGTATGGCCATGGTTTGAAAATCAACAGGATAAGAGCAGCTCGGTAATATTGAAGCTCTGTAACTACATTAAACATTCATTGGGTTGAAATTGAACAATTTGTTTCTTGCTAAACGGCTAATAGTCAAACATCCTGCAGAATTCTTGACATTCTGTCAAATGGTCTATGTTATTGAAAAGATTTATGGTAGTGTATATTTCGTAAAGTACAGCTCAGGTTACAGAGAGAGAACAAGCTAGAAAAATACCACAACACATGCACATCTCTACAGGGCAAGGTGGAAAAAATGTCACCTAGTTCTTTGTGGCAAAATTCATGAACACACAGAAGAAATATTTCAGATCCTTCTTCAGCAGGATGCAAATGTTAAGCCTTAAAGCCTTTTAAAAGGCTGGGCACTTCTTCTAAATTTTTCTTAACCATTCTTCAACTTTAAGCAATGCCATGGTACTGCAACTTATTCATAAGCACTAGTTAGTATTTAATTAACTTCTCAGGAATAGTTACAGATTTGAAAGAGAAAAATGCTTTTATACTACCTGCTATTAGTCTTTGATACCACTCACCAACAGGATTAAGTTTTTCTCTGTCAATAGTCAATGACATAACACAGTCATTTACCAAGGAACTGCACATGAGGGTACCCTCCATTCTGCTCAACAAACAGTGAAGAGCGAAAATCATTACTATCCCTTTGTTCCTGGTATCCTCTTCACTAACTAGTGCTTTCTCCTGTCTGAAAACATGCAAAACCCATTCTTCCACTTGGAAAAAAAATAACCCAGTGCAGCTGACTTGGAACTGGATATAAATTTCAAGGTAACAACAGTCAGTGACTTCACTGAAAGAAAGGAGTCATCACTGTAAACATTTTTCAGATATGCATGATGGTCAGCTTATCAAGAAATGCACAGATGATGGAAACATCAAGAAATGTACAACTTTATGGAAAGTTGCAGGGGGGGGAAATGGTTATTATGAAGAGCAGTTTAACCATGTAATTGTGGTAACACAAAAACTGAGTGGTGAATGTCACAACTGCCATCTGCAAACTGCCTTTCAGTCTGTCTCATACTTTATACTAATTCAATAGCTAAACGGCACCAGTCATTCCTGCCAACACCTTTTTCATTTAAACACTAACAAAAAATATTTCAGAAACTTTGATGCAATTTGTGTGCCAGCTTCCGTTTTCAGAAAGGATTTTAAGCAGTTACGTGTCACTCCACAGATACATAAATGTAAAATCTTGATATTTCCCCAAGTTATCCTTCACATGAAAGTCTGTATTTCTGCCCATAAAGTTCCCAAATTCTTACACACTCTCCCTTCTGTACACAGACATAATCACTTAGGCACAGACGCTACTGAATAATTTGGCAGATAAACCTTCCGTAGATTCTCTAAGTCCACCGACTGTAGCTCCCTTAATATCTCATTAGAGAGGAATTCTGTATATATATATATATATATCTACCTGTTAGAGTAGATCCTACGATAAAACAAGCATGGTGGCTATTCTGTGCCACTTCCTTTATTTCCAAAAATAAGTTTCCAGAAAATTCCACTGCAGAAGCAGGCTCCCAACTCCTGCAATACAGGGTCACTACCATCTTCCTCTATCTCATGAACCTAGCATTTCATACACAGTAACAAAGCCAGACATAAGAGTTTAAGGTTCAGAAACTAAGATTAACTACTGTATAAAGAAGGGGATCATAAATGTCATCTGGAATGACCGACCTGTCACGGACTTGGAATCAATTCCAATACAACCACACAAAGGGTAAACTGAAGCAAGATCTCAACATTCAAAGTAAATTCTTCTAACTACTAAGACACTAGGGTAGCTGTATCTATCTAAAGTGCTTCTGCTAGAGAGCACCTTCAACAAAACTTAACTACCTCCCAGGAAAAACATACCCTCTCACCATTCCCTGCTTCTTGCATACCTCACCAACCTTTGCGGAAGCTTATTGAGAAGAACTGAGGCAACTGTTACCTCCTAGACCAGCGTTGTGAATTTTAGGATGCAGCAAGCACACCCATGACAGAAACAGAAACGTTGACCTAAGCTCTCTTTCCCATTTTAAATGGGCAGGGCTAACATGGACTTCAAGTACATGAATTACCAAGATGAGAGTTAAGTTTAATTACTCCATATATAATCAGAGGGTAAGCAGGTAACACAGTTACCACAGTTAAATTGATGCTCAAAGTTTTAACAGCATCTCCAAAAGCTACAGCTTTCTGCTGTGACAAAGTTGCTTTTGAAAATACTAGTCAGTGTCTTAATACAAGTAGCTCCAAACCTTCCTGTCTTATTTGTCTGATGCCTGCATATAATTATGCTTCTTTCCTTTTGTCTTTTTATTTTTATTTTATTCCAGGGTTTTGCCTATGGAAAGTAGATTCCTGTGAACCAGGAAGGCTGTGGACAAATAGAAACATGCCTGGATAGACATCTGCCAGTATTCTGGGTTTCCCCAACTACTACTAATGCTACCACAGAAATATAATTTTTTCAAAACTGTGAACTTCAAGTTCTATTTTTTTTGTCACTATGTGTTTGCTCCTACTATTTGTTGTAAATTCCATTTTTTGAACCTATTTTTAAACTACAACAGGATATAAATGTTTATTTCCTTCTTTTATGTTGAATTCTGGAATAAATTATAAAATTACATCAGGCTTATGCAAAAAGGTTATAGATAGAACATTGAGTACATTGCCATAACTTGGCACAAGTTTCAGTTTCACGTTTTACATAGATACATATACACACACACAAATATATATATCTATAAATACCTGAGGTATATCAGAAAATTTGAACTATTAGTGAGTGCCATATAAGACACCTTTACCCAAACAAAACAAACATTTCCACACCAACAGCACACAAAATTTTACCTGATCAACAGTTGTGACATCAGAAACTACAGCATCAGGGGGTCTCTGAGGTGGGTTTGCTGTTACCTAAAACACAAGTAGTAGTATTAATATTTAATATAATCTTTTATTCATACCCCTGCCACAAAATGTTAGGCATGTATAAAAAGAAACACCATTTACAAAGCCATTAAGGCTCCTCCTACCCTACATTTACAGACAAATAGAAAATTATATTTAGGCCAGGAAAAAATCTCTTATTAAGGTTAGCTTTACACAGACAGTGATCCTGAAGCATCAAGTCTGGCTAACAGTTATATGTTATAGTTGATCGGTTTGATTACATTTCTTCCAAACTATACAAAAAACCTCAAGCTAGAATTATTCATTTTAAAAAAAAATAGTTGTCTGATAGAACTTTAGTCTTTTGAAACACAAACCAAAAATTAAGCTTTTCAAGTAATACTTTAAAAGTGCAATAGAATACAAAATTATTTACTACCTTACTCATGAACTACAGCACTTTTGGTCTTTAAGAGCTTCCAGCTCTTTTTATCATTGTTTTGCACTTTTTTCCTTATTTTTGTAGTCACATGCTGTATATTGAGTCCCATATTATGGTAAAAAAGCTTTTCCTTGTGTCATCTACAGCTTTATTATTCAATTTTGAAGATAAAAACTTTACTTACAGTCTGACAGAGAACATCCCAGATCATGATAAACACAAAGAACACCACAACCAGTTCAAAACTATTAGAGTAGCTGAAATCTGGGAGTTTTTTCCCTTGTCCCTCTTGGATTTTCAAAACAAAAAAATAAATCCCAAAGAGAAACTGGATAAACTCTAAAATGAAAGGAAGCATTGTGACTATACCTGCAGTGATCCTACTTAATCTTAGTTTCTGTAAACTCTACCAAGCAAAAAAGAAATCAAAAGAAACTGAGTGCTGTGTAGTTTCTCATCTAATAATAGCACAGTCCTTTTTCTTTTCATTAGCAGTACAGCAAAGCCACTTCTTGGGTGGAAGAGCTGGTAACTCACTCCTGGTTCCATCACTTCAGAGAACCACAAGAGACGAACATGTTAACCAGCTTGATAACAATGTCACTACTTAACATGCTTTCAAAACTAGAGCGGCTTGCCAATCAATTTCCAGTTTGTTTAAAGATACTCAACCTGACCTTCCGAGCCATTAAGAAGTTCAAAATAGTGATCATATGAACAATTAAGGAAAACCCTTTGCCAGGAGGTCAAAAGGACACAATCACTGTGTTGTCCTGACTAGATCATGTTTTGTTTTCTTCTATCACAAGAAGGACTGCTGCCTGAAATAGGTATTCCTTATATTTTAAAATGTAAAATAATTTATATAGCATTCTCATACCTCACTAAATAGAGTGAAGAAGTTGCAGTTACCTAAAGTGCAACGTTTAACTAAAAAGTGCCAAGGCACTACACAGCTCTCAGTGATGACACCACTAAAGATTAGCAACATTTGCTTTGAAGCGCTGGGGCTTTTTCATATTTTTTACATTAGCTATTATAAAATCTCATTACAGAAAAATCAAGGGTTACATCAGAGGACTCTACACACTCTGCAATAATATTCCATAGATTTTTTTATACTACACAGAGGCTTTTCTCATTTCTCCTAGAAGCAGCATGCATTTCAAGATTTCATTTCTAGAGTTAAATGTGGGGAAATGTCTATAAAACTATATTTAAGTCAAAAGAACATGTAAGTTTATATCCCAAGGAACAGTACCTGCAGTATTACAGACATATGAAGCCTAGGTAATTATTATAACTGATGTTAAAATAGCCTTGATTCAATTGACTGTTTATTACTGTAGTGTCTGAAGGCTCTAGTTCACAATACAACCTTTGGTTATGGCTGGCACTAAGCTGTAGCATGGTATTGAAGGAGAAAACTGTTACATGTCAGGTACCTTAATAGCTACTTCATTTGGACATACACACTGCATGTTCATGTAACATTATTTGTCATTTGCTAACTCTCTCCCAAGATGTAGGGGTTCCACTCCAATGGAAGTGAGAAACTATAATGCTGCTTCTCTCCTCTTCATGATTTCCAAACCTCTTTCACTCATAGATTTATAAAGAGCTACACCTAGAGACCTCTTCTAGAAATTGCAAGTTCAAACCTGATGCCACATAACTGAGTACTTGTCAGCTTTTCACCACACTAGTCTTTTTAGTGGAGCACCATCATGCAATATTAACACATACTCCAACCTATAAGCACTTAAGTAATACATGAGAAACAGGTTATAAACTAAGTATGAACAGTCTCTGCATAAATACATAAAACATATAAATACATAAACTTCTTCGTCACTCTCATTGCTATGCTCAAATAACAGCAGACAAAAAATCTGCTGTTAAAGCTACATAAAATAGAGGTAAAGTTCCTGAAATCCACTTGAAAAAACCAAAACTTGTAAACAAAAGCTTCTTCTGTGATCTTGTTCTGATCCAAGTGGCCTCTAAAATTTTTTAAGATCAAAGGCAGACTGCGAAAATGAGTCCTTTCCCAAGCTAACTTTCCTCATCTATTCATTTATTCATTTTGGAGAGCAACTAAATACATAAAATCAAAACAAGTTTCCTTTGTTTGCAAAGCTTACAACTGAGCTTCATAAAACCAAGAATCAATAAGACTTGCCAAATTGCGCAGTTGAACTGACAGTTTTTTCCATCTGACCTAGAGAAGTAGGATTTTAAGAAATTTAGCCCAGCCCGAAGTACAACATCAGCATATATTACCATTTCTACAAAAATAATTAGGTCAAATTGGGTCAGATTACAGCCTGATACACCGTCAATTTCAGCAGACCCTCTTGTAAAGGAACTAACATGAATCCTGTAGGGAGCATTCTGTCCACAATGTGATACATTTTACATAAACACCAGTTGCGTTTTAACTTCAGACAAAATTTTCTGATATAAAGTCCACAGATTCTAGATTCTAAAAATCTTCCAGAGAATCTCTACATTCCATTGAAATATTCCATACCTTTAATTTCAACTACTTCAATGTAGCATTATCTCATCAGCTCACGTTTAGCAGCTCATTTAGTCCTTAACTGTCACATCAAAAGCCTTGGTTTCCCAGGCCCCAAACTGTACTTTTTTGTACACAAGCATTTAAATTCCATTTGAGTTGTACCGCCACACTGCTCAAATGCTAGTTTATTCTTTCAAGTTGACTGAGTAAATATTTTTCTTGCAGTGCAGACAGAAGTTATGTGGGTTTTTTTTTAAATATGAATATGCATGAATTTACCTTGGCCTTTTCTGATGTTCTTTTTCCACCAAATCCTCCAGCTCCAACAAAAAACAAAGAGAACTGATTGAAACACACTAGGTCCTCTCCACAATAGGTATTCACTGAAAGAGAAAAAGAGGAAGGTCATCTATTGTCTTTAATCTCCTTTTTCATACAGCTAGCGCGCTGTTGTTAAAAGAGAAAAACTTCAGCTTCAAACATGACAAAGATCATTTTAACAACTCAAGGAACAATGGTCACACTTTCATCTTGCACTGTGGCAAGGTCAATTCCTGACTCGTGAAATCTAATGATGTGTTTCAAATAACATTATCATGAATTTTATCTATATGAAAGCATTAAAATTAAAAAATGAGATGATGAAATGCTGATGACGTTCTAAGTCCTAAAAATATTTGACAAGAATGCTGCATTAGTAATTTATTTTAATATGATAGAATTGTGCCATAAAATATTATGTATTAGAAGCTATTAAGAACCCTCAGTGTATAAACGACATGGCCAACTCATACAAAAGGCAGTACTAGCGCGTTGTATGAAAACAGCTACAGGGCAAAATTTAGTTTAAGATCACCTGTTCCTTCTTTTGAAGAAGTTAAATGTCTTAAACTGAATTGAGATTCAGCTTCCCATTTCCAGTTCATTCCTACTCCACTACCTTAAACAGGCTTAATGTCAGTCAAGTATGGAAACAAAACACAGCTAGGAGGAACACAGGGGCAGTAAAGATCTTTTTACAATTTTGTATGTACAGTGAAAGAATAAAAGCTCAACAGTGTTTAGAGATTTACTGCCTATTAACCTACTCTTGCAGCCTAATTTTCCAAGGAGCCTTGACATAACAACATTTGAAGATATCAAAATTCTGAAAATAACAACTCATCAATTACCAGAGACATTCATAGAACCATAGAAGGGTTTGGGTTGGGTAGAACCTTACAGGTCATCTAGTTCAACCCTCCTGCGGTGAGCAGGAACATCTTCAACTGGATCAAGATGCCCAGAGCCCTGTTCAATCTGACCTTGAACACCCCCAGGGATGGGGCATCTACCACTCTGGACAACCTGCTCCAGCGTTTTACCACTTTCATCATAAAAAAAATTCTTCCGTATATTCTGATCCTTAAACTTCGATACAAGGGGAAAGAAATGGGGTTGGTTTTGCATCGTTTAGAAAAGAATAATGTAGACATAAAAAAGGAACACAGGACAAGCCTCTAAGGACAGCTGCTTTGAAGATGAGTCTACACAATGTACATATAACTAACCTTTGCAAAAACACCCCACAAAACACACACACACAAGTGTACACAGCCCACCTCACTGAAGGGTGGCTGAGTCTAAAATGTCTGCCTTAGACAGGACTAAGTATTATTATTAAAGAACTTTGTTCATTTTGCATAGTGCACTATTCAACCTACGTAGGAAAAATCAAAACTTCCCCAAAATCTTTTTCCAAAGACAATGTTCTTATTTCAGGACATTAATTGGCCAAGAAGAATTAAATTATACATTTACATAGCTATTGTTAATTAGCTAATTTCTCAACTTCCATTTAGATTCAATAAGCTAACAGTCTTTACTATGGAAAGCTTGGCTCTTATAGGTATAGCTGGTTAAAAACAGCCTGTCAAATTTTACTACATCCTTTCAAAAAATTATAAATCTTCTTACCATCTACAAGAACAACTGCTCCTGATCCTTTGTCAAGAACATCAGCAACAGTTGAAACAGAAGTTAACTGCCCTGCAAGAAAACAAAAGCACGTATGCATTGTAAGCTTTTGCTTCAGGAATAAAGTCCACAGATGTCTCTTTACACTTCCTTACTAACAATAATAATAATGGTTATAATAATAATAATCATACTAATAGTCACAGCAACCACAATCATCATGATTATTATAAAAGCGTCTTGGATTTGCAGATCTTGGTTTGCAGATGTGAAGAATTATTTTTAGGTTTAGGTGTTATTTTTTCAATAGAATCTTGCTGTAGTTTCTGCCTTCAGAGCTAAACACAAATCACATTTCAGACTCAAACATATTGCTGACTTCAAAGACAGCTCAAGTCATTTTGTCCACAAATGTCAAGAGCACTGAGACAACTACAGTTCTACAACACAGCAGTTCAGATCAAGGCCTGGGCCTGTGGATTTATGAAGTTTGTTTCTAAACAGGTTATTGCTCTAGAGATATGTAATCATATACATCTGCACAGTCAACTTATGGAAAGGAAAAAAAAAAGCTGTATGATGAACTGGCAATCCATTATTAATTAACAGATTTCTTTGCAAGTAATACAGCTTTCACACAGCTTCTTTTTTTTTCCAAGAAGAAATGATGCAACTTATGTATGGCTTGCAAGATTTTTTTTTTTCCTTCTACAATCTGGAAAAAAAATTTAATAGCTGAAGAATGAAGAATGGAGAAACCCAGACACCGCCTGCATATCCTGAATGAGTCTAACAAACTCCTCTCAAGTGCTGTAAACTGGGAAAACATAGCCATCTGTGAAAACAACTTGCTACTACAGTAACAAATATCTTGAGTATTTTCAGGGGAAGAAAAGTAATTGTTTTTATGCTCCTCATCAAGATGTCCATTTGTTCCTAACATACATAATTTAAATCTTATCCCCTTAAAGGCACACAGATATGACCAATATTGAAGAATTTTTAGGTAAATTTCCCCAAGAGTTCTATAATACAACCTTATAGAAAGAATTGAAAGTTCTACTACTTAGTATCAGATTATGAATAATACATCAGCATGTAGTGCATTTGCTTATTACATTGAAGACTGGGCACGAGTTTACTAAGTATACAACACAAAAGCAACACCTGATCCCAAGGACACAGTTTCAGAATTTCTTCAACAACACAACAGGTTTCCCCTCTTCTCCACCACCCTTTGTAAAAAGAACGTGCAAAAAACCACAGATGGAAACAGAGCTTCCCTATTTCCATTTGTAACATGGCTACAGGAACTGCTGCAATTGTGAAAAGCAAATTGGCAACACAAAATGACTGACCTGAAGTTGGCAGTGGTTTGTACAGTTCCAGATATTGCTCACCATGAAGCATCTACGGAAAGAAAAACAGCACTGCAACAATAATCAATACACTGCTTCCCCCATCACAACTGCAAGCAAATACAGGTATTTTAAATATTATTCAGCATAAAAAATTAATAAAACAATGCTGCAACCTTTGTGGTTTGTTTATCCAATTTCATCCCCAGCAGAAAATACCTTCAAAGAAAGTTTTTAACTTTTGTCGTTTAATAGAAGTACAGTAAGAAAAAATAAAATTTAACAAATTGATCATTCATACCATCTCAGGAAAACGGTTTATACAAAGGAAGTAAATGTATTCTTACATCCTAAGAAATTATTCCAAACACTCTATTTCCCTTTTCTAGGATAAAGGGTACTTTTTAATATTACAAACATATTAATTAAAATCACCTTATAGTTGTTTAAAGCACAAACAAAATTAGATACTTAGATCTTCCATACCTTTGCAAGATCAATATTTAATCCTGGAATAGAAGGAACCGCATCAAACATCGAAGTCTGAGCAGGAATTACTCCAAAGCTAGGTAAACAGCAGAAGTCTTCACTTCCTTCAAAGAGAAATTTTAGGTGATCTGGATCCTTAGTTGACATTCCCACACCAAGGGCGTACAGAATAGGCTCTAAGTGAGTATATTTATACACACTGGTAGACAACTGCCGCCCAACAAAGCCCGTCTGGAAATTAAAAGTCAATATAAAGTGTAAGTTCATAAATGCTCATATTGCACCTGCATTCTTTCTATAATTCTCATATCAAACAAAATTAATGTTTAAACACCTTCTTTATAGTCAAATGTAAACATAAATTATGAGTCATAAATATACCATAAAATACTAATATGTTTGTTTACAGTACAAGCAACCTCAACGCACTGCAAGTCTTGCTGCCAGCAATTTATTTCAAGAATTAGTAGTAAAACTTCCTAGAGCTCTGCTCCCAACAATGGATAAGAATTCTTCTAAAAGAAATCACGAAATAGTTAGCATTATAATGAGATGGGAGCGTGGAAAAACTATCTATCATAGAGCAGGAGACAGAGCAAAACCACAATGTCCAACTAAACACAACCCGAGCCCCTTTTCTGAACAATACACTAAATAAACAGGTTTACAGAACTTACAAGCACTTGCATTCTGCATCATTCAGTCTATTAAGACTTCAGTTCTCCAATTAATAAAATAAAGAGTGGAGTCTGGAGATATTACTTCAGCCTGCTTCCTCACTCCACAGTTTAAAACACACCCTTCTTGCAGACAGCAAGCCAGAACAGAAGCTGACCAGCAACACAATTCTCTCTGCTCGAGGTTTTCACATAAGTTTGAGGTACGTACCACGTCAACAGATGAAGAGGCCACTGATCCAGAGCGTGTGGAATTCATCGAAACATTCTCTTGAGACTCAATCTGACTTAGAGCATCATTCAATACACTTATGGACTCTAGAGAAAGAAATTGAGGAAAATCACTTATAAACAGCCATAAATGAGACACTTCAGTTAGACACATAACAAAACATGACAATAAACACGATACAGCCTGGTACCTCTCGATTCATTTTTTTAACGCAGTAACTATATCTCTGCTAACTGAGCATAGTGTTGCATTTTTCAGGCATCTACTCAACAGCTGATGCAAAGTGGTCACTACACTGGTTCAAGCAGTTCTGCATCCTGCAATAAATCATGACACCTACCCATTTCAAGTGCCTGTAACACAATTGGTGCTATATGACACCACTAGCCCGACTAGACAGCCACAAGTCCATGGGGCCGGATAGGATTCACCCAAGCGTATTGAAGGAGCTGGCGGGTGTGCTGGCCAAACCCCTTTCCATCATCTTCCAGCAGCCCTGGCTGACGGGGGAAGTTCCACTGGACTGGAGGCTGAGGTTGTGCCCATCGACAAGAAGGGTCGCAGGGAGGATCCAGGGATCTCCAGGCCTGTCAGTCTGACCTCAGTGCCAGGGAAAGTCATGGAACAGGTGATCCTGAGTGCGATCACGAAGCACGTGCAAGAGAACTGGGGGATCAGGCCCAGTCAACACGGGTTCACGAAAGGCAGGTCTCGCCAAACTAACCTGATCACCTTCTATGACCAAGCGACTGGGCTGCTGGATGAGGGAAAGGCTGTGGATGGATCTTTCTGGACCTCAGTAAAGCCTTTGGCACAGTTTCTCCCAGCATTCTGCTACGGAAACTGTCACCTCTGGCCTGGCCAGGCGCACACTGTCCTGGGTGGAAAACTGGTTGGCTGGAGGGCCCAGAGAGTGGTGGGAAATGGAGTTAAATCCAGCTGGAGGCCAGTTCCAAGTGGTGTCCCCAGGGCTCAGTAATGGGTCCAGCCTTGTTCAATGACCTGGATGAAGGCATCGAGTGCTCCCTTAGCAAGTTTGGGGATGACACTAAGCTGGGTGGACGTGTGGATCTGCTGGAGGGTCAGGAGGCTCCAAAGGGATCTGAACAGGCTGGACCTCTGGGCTGAGACCAATGGGATGAGGTTTAACACGGCCAAATGCCGGGTCCTGCACTTGGGGCACAACAACCCTGAGCAGCTACAGACTAGGAGAAGCCTGGCTGGAAAGCTGCCTGGAGGAGAAGGACCTGGGGGTGTTGGTTGACAGCTACTGAACATGAGCCAGCAGTGGCCCAGGTGGCCAAGAAGGCCAATGGCATCTTGGCTTGGATCAGCAGGTCCAGGGAGGTTCTTCTCCCTCTGTACTCGGCACTGGTGAGACCGCACCTCGAATCCTGTGTTGAGTTGTGGGCCCCTCACCACAAGAAGGATGTTGAGGCTCTGGAGCGAGTCCAGAGAAGAGCAACGAAGCTGGGGAAGGGGCTGGAGAACAGGCCTTATGAGGAGCGGCTGAGAGAGCTGGGGGTGTTTAGCCTGGAGAAGAGGAGGCTGAGGGGAGACCTCATTGCTCTCTACAACTACCTGAAGGGAGGTTGTGGAGAGGAGGGAGCTGGGCTCTTCTCCCAAGTGACAGGAGACAGGATGAGAGAGAATGGCCACAAGCTCTGCCAGGGGAGGTTCAGGCTGGACAGTAGGAAAAAATTTTTCACAGAAAGGGTCATTGGGCCCTGGCAGAGGCTGCCCAGGGAGGGGGTTGATTCACCTTCCCTGGAGGGGTTTAAGGCACGGGTGGATGAGGTGTTAAGGGGCATGGCTTAGTGTTTGATAGGAGTGGTTGGACTTGATGATCCGGTGGGTCTCTTCCAACGTGGTTATTCTATGATTCTATGATTCAAGCCAAGAGGAGAGTGTCAGTAAATATGTTGTTTCATTCCCTGAAACACAGTGTTAAGAAGATAACAAGAATTATGCTTTGATTGTCTCAGAAGCAAACATCTGAAAATTAGTCCTGCTTCTCTTATCTTGAAAATTATTTGCAAAACAAGTATAACAAGTCTTATCTCCTGGCAGATACCCTCTTTTCCAATCCATGGAGAGGGGGACGACGACGGAGAGAGGGGGACGGAGACGGAGAGAGGGGGACGGAGACGGAGAGAGGGGGACGGAGACGGAGAGAGGGGGACGGAGACGACGACGGAGAGAGGGGGACGGAGACGACGATGGAGAGAGGGGAGGTCAGTCAATCTGGGGTGTTTAAAGCAAGATGATGCACAGCTGATATACAGAACTCAACTATTGCAAAGGCAGGTCATCAAGAACAGCCTGCTCTTTACAGCTCAATGTAGCTGAAATCAATACTAAATATTCATGCATTAGAAATAATCAAACAAAAAGAAGTGAGAATTGTACACAGATACATAAAAAAGTGTTTTAATGAGAAGAGCACAAAATCATTATTTAACTACCCTCACCCTTGAGCCAGTGCTCTCAACTTTAAATCCTCTGTACCTGTACTGACTTGCACTGTGGCTTGGACCAGCACAGTGTTGCTCTATTGCACAGCACTACCCTAAATATCCTGCAAGTTAGCTGCATACCCTCCAGCAGAATCTTGATTTCATAAACTATTTATTGGTTCCCAACTTCACTGACAGAATCACCATGTTTTATTTGTGGCCTGAATATCATGAGGGGAAAAGAACATTTACAAAACAAATATATGTTGCCACCTCTTCTGCCAAAGGACAAGCTTTGTCTTTGGGTACAAGCGCTGTAATAACACGACATGAGCTTATGACATTTACATAATGTTAAAATAAGTAAAACAAGATTTGTAAATTTTAAGAACCCTTTAAAACTTAATCCCTTTCATCTCTTTTTTCACTCATTAAATGAATGAAGGAGAAGCAATACAGAGCTATTGGGACAAGTAACAGACTGTTTCTCCTTTTATCTGGCATTAATCAAAGAAAGGCTATCATAGTGCTTTAAGACCTTCAAATTAATGTATAGCTTTGACCTCCAAGTAAATCTGAATGTTTCCTCCACTTTTCATGTCCACAATCCATTTCCACACAGAAATACAACTATCATTCTTAATTGTCCAATCTGAAAAGATTATCAACACGTTTTTTACATGTAATGACACCATTAACAATACAAAAGCAACCTGCAATTTAATAATGGTGCAGAAGTACAACCTCCTTTTCAAGGGAAATTTCTTCTAGAATATGTGGTATGCACGGACCCTCAAACCCGAGTGTCTGGAGGAACACTATGAAGACCATAGAATAATAGAATGGTTTGACTTGGAAGGATCCTTTAATGTTCATCTAGTCCAACCCTCCTTGCAGCAAGCAAGGATATTTTTCAACTCAGTCAGGTTGCTCAGAACTCCACCCAACCTGACCTTGAATGTTTCCAGGGATAAGGCATCCAATACCTCCCTGGGCAATGTGTGCCAGTGTTTCTTCCTTATATCTAGTACAAATATCCCCTCTTTTACTTTCAAACCACTAGTCCTTGTCCTGTTGCAACAAGCTCTGGTAAAAAGTCTGTCACCACCTTTCTTCTAAGCTCATTTCAAGTACTGAAAGGCAGCAATAAGGTCTCCCCACAGCCTTCTCTTCTTCCAAGCTGAACAACCCCAACTCCCTCAGCCTTTCCTCAGAGCAGAGTTCTTCCATCCCTCTGATCATTTCTGCGGCCCTCCTCTGGACCTGCTCCAACAGCTCCATGCGCTGAGGACTCCAGAATCAGACACAGTACTCCAGATGGGGTCCCACCAGAGCAAAGCAGAGGAGCAGACTCGCTTCCCTCAACCTGCTGGTCACACTTCTTTTGATGCAGCTCAGGATATGGTTGGCCTTCCGTGCTGTATGTGCACTGCACCTGCTTATGCTGCGCTTTTAATCTACCAGTACCCCAAAGTCCTCCATAGGACTGCTATCAATCCCTCCATTCCCTAGCCCGTGTTGGTAAGAGGGGTTGCACTGACCCAGGCGCAGAACCTTGCACTTGTTGAACATCATGAGGTTCATGGGGGCCCAGTTCTCCAGTTTGTCCAGGTCACTCTGGATGGCATCTCAGTCCCTCAGCCGTGTCAGCTGCACCACTCAGCTTGGTGTTATCTGCAAACTGGCTGGGATGCCCTAAATCCCACTGTCTGCAACACTGATGGAGATGTTAAACAGTACTGTCCCCAGCACAGATCCCTGAGGGACACTGCTCATCACCTATCTCCATCTGGACACTGAGCCACTGACCACTCCTTTCTGGGATGTGACCATCCAACCAATTCTTCGTTCATCAAAAAGTCCATCTATTAAAGCTATATCTGCCTGATTTGGAGAGAAGAGTGTTGTAGGGGACTGTATCAAAGGTCTTAAGAAGTCCAGATAGACAACATCCGTAGCTTGTCTCTTGTTAACTGATGTAGTCAATCCCTCAAAGAAGGCCACTAGGTTACCCAGGCAGGACTTGCCTCGATTAAGCCATACTGACTGTCTCTAATCACCGCCCTGTCCTCCATGTGCTTTAACACAGCTTCTTGTAGGATGTGTTCCATGATGTTCCTAGGCACAGAGTTAAGGCTGATAGGTCAGTAGTTACCAGGATCTTGCTTTCTACACTTTTTAAAATGCAAGAAGTGTCACTGTTCACCCTTAATGCCAAAGGTCTCACCAAAATTGACTTTTAAAATTTGGGGTACTGCTATATTTATATTCAGCACTTCACCTGGATCACACCCGAATCATTTAGTAACACTTCTAGTGACTATGCTTGCAGAAAAATTTGTCTTCAAGGAGGAAATGTTCTTTCAATGACTTACGAGTTTATTTCTTTTTATCTCTGACAGATATCAACTGCATGAGTCTATGGTTCTAGGCCCAAATTTCCCAAGAGGTACCAGGAGGAAATACATGTTGTGCTTTAGGTTTCAAGGCAGTTTTCATCCTTTAGTATCAAAGCTACTTTTAAGATGTCAACCCGTTGTGTCGCCTGAAAAGATTAAGCAAACTATTAGAAAGTCACCAAATACAGGCAGCAAACCTTTTTTTTTTTCAATAAAGAAATGGGAAAACATGTTATTTTCTTCCCCCTGAAATACTACATTAGAGAACTTTACCAGTTAAGAGCCTCAGTGCTGATATGCTCCCTTCATCTTCCAGGGACTGCTAGAGCAGCATGCAACTTAAATGTCTCAACATATTCATTTATTTCAGTCTTCAATGTTCTTCTGCTGCCTGGCATAAGAAACTGGACTAGAATAGCATTAGATTTACAGTAATATTCTAGCAGTTGACTAGATATGAATCTTTAATGTGAGGCAGGGTTGCGCCTTTAAAGAAAGAGTAAATTCAATCACTGCATTAAAAAGTACAAAGGTTGTGTTCCAATACATTTAATTTAGTCTTTCTGCTTTTATACCCAAGCGCAGAAGCCCAGGACCTTACAGCATCTCAAATTATGGAATCATGTTACTTTGACAAATATGTCAGCTCACTAGATATAGCTGCAAGTGAGAGCCTCAGCAATTCCTTTCTAGTACTACTTGAGCTAAGCCACATCATTCTGCAATAGCTACTGCCTAGGGGCAAAAAGGGAGCTGGTTACAGTGACTCAATGATTCTGTGACATAACCTTAAGGTTCTGATTATGCCTTGCTTATCTTCTTGAAAGTTTTCTAGCTTGTTCTAAAGTGCAATAAAATAAGCTGAAACTACTATTTCAGTTTAATTATTAGTAAGAAAGTAACATCATCATATAAATTAGGAAGAAGTTCTATCACAAGTCACTGCAAATTCACTGCTGACTCAGAGGCACTGACATTTTCATCTTGCATTAAGTAGATGGCTACCTTTCACTCCTGGTAAAGCGAATGTAGGACAACACACACCAGCAAAACTACATCTTCTACTTCTTCAGATTCCTAAGGCCTAAATTCTCATGTAGCGTCTTCAAAATATCGCCTAAGCAGTATGTTCTCAGATTTTTCTGCTGTTAAAAACACATCGTGTAGTGAATTCACATGTAATTGTGCCTTCTCCTAGTTAACAGGACTATACCTGATACTGTGTGGGGCTACAGGGAAACTGTCAGGACTTGTCAGAACTCCAAGTACCTTAGGGACAAAGCCTATAAGGCTTAGGGAATAACTACTGAGAATAATCAAAGACTGTTGAGGCATTAGAAGTAAAGTGAAAAGGCAGGCATAGTCAGTTACACCAACTGTGTCAGATAGCTTGTAGGGTGGGGGAAGGAGTTTGGGCAAAGGAGTGTACTGCGCAATCAAGAAAGATTCCTTTACTGAATATATTATCGTTACATCCAAGAAACTTCACTGTGTTACTGATTAACTTCAACTGCCAAATCAAGCGACAATTAGCTATTTCCTATTAATGAAAATGGCACAAAGCCTATAAAATCATATTCTGGTACACAAGTGAGTTTTTCCTGCTGGATTCAGTTTATGTGCCAAGAGGACAAGTTAGCCTAGAAACTGAAGAAGTATTTTAGAAAAAGTTATAAAAAGATCAAAAGAAAAATTTGGATCTTTTTCCTTAAGCTGACTGTGAGAAAAAGAATTCAGTGTTTTCATTGCTTAAGAAGACCACTACTAAAATTTAAAGATGAGACAGTACTTCCATTTAGTCTCCCAGAGTTCAGCATCTCTAGCAGAACAAACTTGGCTAAAATACAGTCCTATGAACATGATGTAGTTAAATATTGAATAAATGTTTTGCTAGACAGGGCTCTAAATGCCTGATCATTCACACTTTAGATGTGGAGCATTTAATTTCACGTTAAGAGAATGACTTCACTGTGCCTGCAAAAAAGAGAACTCTAAGTAAATAAAGTACAACATAAATCCAACCACTAAGTTATGTAACACTGCTACACAAGTAAGAAAAGTTACCTTTAAAAAAAAATGAACAATCCATAGGTAACATACCTATTTTATTGTGATCTAGAACAAATAAAGTCAAGCTGCTCTTATCAGCATGCTTGAATTATGAAACAAGATTAATATCACTGACTATGGGATTTTATATCATATTGGCATTTTTTTTATAATTATACATAATGCTTAGTACATGATTGTGCCCTTTATAGCATCAAATTATTTAAATTAATGAAGCCTTCTAGGTTAGTTTTAACTTGCAGATATTAGGTATTATAGCTTTTAATTTTTAATGCAAGTACTCCAATTAGTTGTCCTTATTTAACAGTTGAATACCTCCAAGCAATAAAATGGGGATTTGGGATTTGGAAAAACTTATAAGATAGAACTGAAAATTTTATTCAACTAGCTTCTTCAAAATTTTCTTCAACCCTTCTGTTGATTCTCACATACAACAAATTGATGCAAGATTTTTCATTCAACTTGGCATTAACTATGGCTTCATGTCACTGGAAGGGTAATGATGTATTTTGGTTAAGTTTTATACCAAAACAGAAGCTAAGGTACGTACACTGTGTGAGAAGATAACACTAAAGTAACATTTTAAATTCCTAACTGTAGAAAGCAGCCATGTTGTACAAGAAGCATAATAACTTCAGATGTCAAAGATCTTGTCCATTTTTTTCTCCCAATAGCATCAAAGAGACCGTTATGTAATATCATATGTAATGCTGAAACAATTTTCAAAACAAATTCCCATCTACAATATTTTTCTGCTAGCAACCCATAAAAATAACATAGTATGTGTGACAGGTTGGAGAACAGATCAGAAGCTATAAAGCTGGAATTATGTTGTTATAAATATCATTCCACAGCAGGACAGAACATTTTATAAACTGACATACACTTGGAAACAGAACATCTATAAGCCAAAGATCTGTGAAAGCAGTCAGTAAGGTGATAGAGAATTATGGTTTGGCTGGCTACATCCCTCTACCAAGATCTGAGGGAAAGGAAAAAACAAATGACTTAACCAAAGGGCTTTTCGGTATGCAGAAGTCTATCAAAAAACAAGATTCCAGGACTGAAAAGGAAATCACAGAATCACTAGGTTGGAAAAGACCCACTGGATGATCCAGTCCAACCATACCCATCAATCACTAAACCATGTCCCTCAGCACATCATCTACTCGTTTTTAAACACCTCCAGGGACGTTGACTCAACCACCTCCCTGGGCAGCCTCTGCCAGGGTCCAATGACCCTTCCTGTGAAATATTTTTTTCCTTATGTCCAGCCTGAACCTCCTCTGGCAGAGCTTGAGGCCATTCCCTTTCACCCTGTCCCCTGTCACCTGGGAGAAGAGCCCAGCTCCCTCCTCTCCACAACCTCACAGAATCACAGAATCACAGAATCACCAGGTTGGAAGAGACCCACTGGATCGTCAGGTCCAACCACTCCCAGCAATCTCTAAATCATGCCCCTAAGTACCTCATCC
This sequence comes from Clamator glandarius, assembly GCA_033459285.1. NCBI lineage: Eukaryota > Metazoa > Chordata > Aves > Cuculiformes > Cuculidae > Clamator > Clamator glandarius. The sequence continues at coordinate 1,472,578 of JAUNZM010000265.1, forward strand.
ACCTTAACCTTAAACACCTCCAGGGACAGTGACTTAACCACCTCCCTGGGCAGACCTTTCCAATGCCTAACCACCCTCTCCGTGAAGAATTTTTTCCTAATCTCAAGCCTAAATCTTCCCTGGCGGAGCTTGAGGCCATTCCCTCTCGTCCTGTCCCCTGTCACTTGGGAGAAGAGCCCAGCTCCCTCCTCTCCACAACCTCCTTTCAGGTAGTTGTAGAGAGCAATGAGGTCTCCCCTCAGCCTCCTCTTCTCCAGGCTAAACACCCCCAGCTCTCTCAGCCGCTCCTCATCAGGCCTGTTCTCCAGCCCCTTCACCAGCTTCGTTGCTCTTCTCTGGACTCGCTCCAGAGCCTCAACATCCTTCTTGTGGTGAGGGGCCCACAACTCAACACAGGATTCGAGGAGTGGTCTCACCAAGTGCCAAGTCCAGAGGGAGAAGAACCTCCCTGGACCTGCTGGTCACTCCGTGTCTGATCCAAGCCAAGATGCCACTGGCCTTCTTGGCCACCTGGGCCCCTGCTGGCTCATGTTCAGTAGCTGTCAACCAACACCCCCAGGTCCTTCTCCTCCAGGCAGCTTTCCAGACAGACTTCTCCTAGTCTGGAGCTGCACAGAGTTGTTGTTCCCCAAGTGCAGGACCCGACATTTGGCCATGTTAAACCTCATCCCATTGGACTCAGCCCAGCGATCCAGCCTGTTCAGATCCCTTTGGAGCCTCCCGACCCTCCAGCAGATCCACGCTCCCACCCAGCTTAGTATCACTCGCAAATGCTAAGGGAGCACTTGATGCCTTCATCCAGGTCATTGATAAAGATATTGAACAGGGCTGGACCCAGCACTGAGCCTTGGGGAACCCCACTGGGAACTGGCCTCCAGCTGGAGTTAACTCCATTTCCCACCACTCTCTGGGCCCGGCCATCCAACCCGTTTTCCACCCAGGAGAGTGTGCGCCTGGCCAGGCCAGAGGTGACAGTTTCTGTAGCAGAAATCTGGGAGAAACTGTGTCAAAGGCTTTACTGAAGTCCAGGAAGATACATCCACAGCCTTTCCCTCATCCAGCAGCCGAGTCACTTTGTCATAGAAAGCGATCAGGTTCATAGAATCATAGAATCATAGACTAAGCAGGTTGAAAGAGACCCACCGGATCATCGAGTCCAACCATTCCTATCAAACACTAAACCATGCCCCTTAGCACCTCGTCCACCCGTGCCTTAAACACCTCCAGGGAAGGTGACTCAACCCCCTCCCTGGGCAGCCTCTGCCAGTGCCCAGTGACCCTTTCCGTGTAAAATTTTTTCCTAATGTCCAGCCTAAACCTCCCCTGGCGGAGCTTGTGGCCATTCCCTCTCGTCCTGTCCCCGTCAATTGGGAGAAGAGGCCTTTACCCTCCTCTCTACATCCTCCTTTCAGGTAGTTACAGAGAGCAATGAGGTCTCCCCTCAGCCTCCTCTTCTCCAGGCTAAAGAACCCCAGCTCTCTCAGTCACTCCTCATAAGGCCCGTTCTCCAGCCCCTTCACCAGCTTCGTTGCTGGTGAAGTTTAGTTTGGCAAGACCTGCCTTTTGTGAACCCGTGTTGACTGGGCCTGATCCCCCGCTTCTCTTGCACGTGCTTCATGATCACACTCAAGATCACCTGCTCCATGACTTTCCCTGGCACTGAGGTCAGACTGACAGGCCTGGAGTTCCCTGGATCCTCCCTGCGACCCTTCTTGTCGATGGGCACAACCTCAGCCTCCAGTCCAGTGGAACTTCCCCCGTCAGCCAGGGCTGCTGGAAGATGATGGAAAGGGGTTTGGCCAGCACATCCACCAGCTCCTTCCATACCCTTGGATGGATCTCACCTGGCCCCATGGACTTGTGGGTGTCTAGCTGGGCAAGCAAGGCTCTATCCACCTCCTCTTGGACGTGGTTACAATCTCTCTCTATACTGTTACTGCCTGTATGTAGATGCCATCAAATGTAACACTATCATTAGTCTGGCTGTAATATATAAAATTACAGTAATACTGCTTCCCTAGAAAACCTTAAGATATAACTGTCATAACCTTACATGTAAGAACACAAATGTTTGATTCAAAAGATCCAACCATACTGAAACAGTAAATTATTGATGTTACAAGTTTACAAAAGAATTCACTGGTTCCACAGACTTTTTGAGGGAAATTTCAGCAAATGCCTGACAAGAAAGCATTCCCTTCTAAACTTTGCTGCCAAAACTATCCACGTAATCAAACTCTCCTTTACCTTGGATACTTCTCGGTTTGCTGGCATTATCAAAGTCACAGACCTTCTCCCACTGATCTCTCACTGCTTCAGGCGTCATTGGCTGATTCTTTCCTCTGACAATAGCACCCAAGGATCGCTCCCAGCGCACTAATAGGAAACGTGAGCCAAAGAGTTCAAGTAACAAATAAACTTCTTTTTTTTTTCCTCTATATCACTATAATCTACAACATTACCTTCAAGATACTGCAAGAAAGGAAAAGTTGTAAGTACTCAAATGTAACTCACCAGTGCAACTTCAAGCTGGTCTAACAGGGCTTCAACTAACATTGAGAAAAGGAATACCACTGGTTTTAAATTTGATTACAGCCACATCAGACTGACTGCTCTCTGAAAATATTGTATCAGTGTTAGGATTTTGTCTAGTGAAATGTTGTGGCTAGAATGTATCTACAGACATCCCATTCTGACACGATTTGAGCTTCCAATGCTTGGGAATCTTCTGAAAGCTTTGGAAAACTAGAGGGAAAGCATGAATATCATTTGTCATCTGTGAAAAAAACGTTAATACCAATAGCCAGCATCTCCAAACGGTCCCTGAAGCTGTATTTCAATACTATAACTTGAGAGAAACTGGTAAGGCTAATGTGAAATAAGTTTTGGAAGAATACAGACTTCCTGGATTGCAACTAATGCTCAATTTGTCATGTTGGTTTTGTTCTTAATTAGCAACAGACAATGAATAAGGCCATACAGGTACCTCGTTAACAACCTGGTTTTGTTTTGAAGACAGTAGTCATTGTAATGCTGAAAAATGGTATTTTCTTTTGATCAGAGAGTAGAAGCCACAGGCTTTCACCTGTATTAAAACTGAACTCCCTGTGGAGGGCAGCAAAAGCTTTTATACTGCTGCCCCAATTTGTTTAATCTGTTTAAGGCACTACCTCAGAAAAACTATTCCAGTACCAGAAGAACACCTACAGTTAGCTAGGAACGTACAGAATCTTCATCAAGTGGGTAAAAAAAAATGTTCTGGGAGAAGGGGGAAACACTTCTTGAATTAATGGACCTACTTCTAACCCTCTAATGATATTCACACAAGCTGAAAAATCCTTGAACAGTTCAGGAAAATAATGCTGGTATTAAGTACAACATATTTAGGAAAAAAGTTAAGGTATTTCATACTCTAAATTATTTTTTCATCTGGTGAGCTGTCAGTATTAACTGAGTTTTCTTCACATTCATATTTAAGCTAGTTACTGGAATCGCTTAAGGAAAAGACTTAGCTAGAAAGTCTACTGGTTAATAAGAATACTGATTGCCTCAATATGTTAATGCCTATCACTAGTATTTTTAAACAAGTATAAAAAAAGGTGGAAAGCAACTGTTTACCACTACATGCTACTTTTCAGTCATAAAAAAATGGAAGTTACCAAGAAAAGGCAGCAATGCATATTTAGCACAAAGAATGGAGATTCTTCTTGACTTCAGTTATACCCTCAGGATCAAAGAGTTAAGGTTATTTAGGCAGGCTTTCAATTAATACCAGTCACCTCAAAAGCATACCAAAGCACACACTTAAGGTACAATTTTCCCTCATGTGTAGTGAAATCTGTGACTTTTACTTAAAACAAGCAGTCTCCTCAGAACCATAGGTTTTTGCTAATCTTCTAGCCCTAAATAAAAATGTCTTGAGCAGAGGTTATGTGCGAGGAGAATTTGCACGCTTTTGCTGTCAACTCAAAAAGTAAAATTAACCCTGCATGAAGTACTTACATTTTCCAATCCATCCAGCCCCCACCTGGTAAGAAAAAAAAGACAATCATCAGCCTACCACACCAAAACTTTGCTTTGTAATGTAACTTACAGAAACAAAAAATGTAATTCAGAACAAATTTCTGAACTACTGCTGGTTGCATTTAACAGTTTAGTTAAGCACCATAACACAAGCAACTTAAAGCTCCAAGAACAAGATAACTGTTTCCAATTTATAAGCTAGCAGTTTGATGATAATATCTATAATGTATTCCATAACTAAGTGATTCTCCTGCCCGAAAGTTGTTTGCTGTGTGTGAATCATTCAGAAAACAAAAATTCCTTTGGAAGTAGTTGCTTTGATACCTTTTCAAACTTAAAAGGATATAGTAAGAATTATAACAGTCATACCAATAGTATTTTGAGCATATACATTTGACAGAGTTGTTAGCACCTGATGTATTTCATCATACACAGCACAACAAGGTCAATGTTTCTTTTGTCTATGCTGAGCATGTAGTATCTCATATAAGAATTCAGTTTTAGCAAAAAAAAAGCTAAGACTGGACAGGCTTAAGCAAATGACTGATTTTGAGGGAACAGGCAAAGAGAGGGAAAGAGAGGGCAGAAAGGGAAAGTAAAATTACCTCAAACAGACTGCCATTCTCTGCACAGCTATCGTGGCAAAGCCAAACAACCAAGGGAGCAACATATTCTGGCTTGAAAGCATCAACCAGATCTAGAGCAAATTGGAGTGGGAAATAATAAAACAGAAATATTGTATGATTTCTCAAAATTATTCTCACACTAACACCTTCTGATGAACAGCACAGCCAGGGAGAATTGAACCAACAGTGAGTGCTCTGCCATGAAAAGAAAGGACAAATGAAACTAAGTATTTGAACAGTCATCAAATACAAACAACTCATGAAACACCCATATGCTTCCAAATCCAATGACATCAGTTCTCAGCCAGACAGACAAAAGACCATCTAAACGTTGGGAATACCATAACATATAGACTTCTAAGTCTGGTACCTTCCCAAATTCTCATCTGATAGGCAGCCTGAAACAAGGACAAGCCAGCTAGGCAGAGATGTGCAGAACGTAACAGAGATGTATGTGAATAATTTTGCTTTAAATGTGCTAATTAGTTGTAAAGAAAAGACAGTATGGAAAGATTTGCAGCTGCCGAATATTGAGAAATATCCCTTTTGCAATTGCTGATATTTCCAAATGAGATATGGGGAATTATCAGCCCTGCTAGTTTTATACTTGAATTGTATTTTCAGATTTTCATTGTTGTCTGCACAAGATAAAACTATATGACAATGGAGATACTGTTATAGAGAACAGTGTGGCTGTCCAAGCAGCTCCTACCATGCATTCTATTCACTGTCTGAAATTATTACTTTTTTTTCAGTTTTTAATATGTTATTGTTTCAACAACAATAGATACATAGCTGTCCCTAAGCTAAACAAGTCAGCAAGCATTTTCAAATATACCCTAACAGGCAAAAACTTGGGAAAGTTTAGTACAGCAGCTACTTTTTTAGTGGCCAAGCTGAAGTAACAGAAGTTCATTTTTAGAAGTTCCACAAAGGTGAAAGGCAATTCAAATCCATTTAATATGGTGTGTTGTATGTCACACACCGTTTAGCCTCAAAAATTAGCACTTTACTGTTATCGACAACGCTGTCAATCCACTATGTTAATCCGCTATTAAATGAATTAAGAAACAGGTGTTAGAGATTTTAGAAGAATACAAAAAAGATGCAAACTACATTTAAAGTTCAAGCAAAACCAACAATAAGTGGACCAAGGCAAACTTACATAACTACAGCAATGCTAAAGCTAAACAGCAAAGTACTGAGTAAGATAACAAGGATACTTTGATAAAATATATGAAAATCCTTTTGAAGTTCTAGTGTCCAAACCTTTTAAGAATATGCAAAAAAAAAAATGGACTGGGAGAGAAGGAGCGAGGTAAGAAGCAAATGAACAGAACTGTTAACTATCTTATAGGGACATCAAAGGATCTCATTTTTTCTTAAAATGACTATGAAAGAAAACTAGGAGGTGGTTTCATCACTCTATGTAAATATCTTCAAGGAACTCCAGCTACTGAAATCCACTTTATGCTTCAGGAACTCATGTTTACAAGGTTAATCTATCTGGCTCTTTTATAAGTAACTGCAATAAATCCCTAAAACCTACAACCTCTAAAGGCGCTAGATCTCTGGATCACTTGGATTATTTATAGCTGAACCAGGACACTTTTCACAAAACTTAATTACTCAACAAATCCATGCATTCTGTATAACCTATATTACTTTTCAGTATCTTGTATAGTAGCCTTTAGAAGGTAATGATTCCTCTGGCTTTGAACTATGCCTATCACTAAGGAAAAGAAAGGTTAGGAGGAAAACAAAACAGGTTGATTCTATAAGATTTTCTGAGGGCAATTTCTTTCCACAAACTTTTTTTTCAAATTCTTTTTGGTTTTTCCTGGTTATTGCCAAAGTAATTAGTCACTCCATTTATCCAAAATTTGCACATAACACACAGCTGCCTCCTACAATGTTCTTTATCCCGACTTTGCAGATCTGTTCAAGCATACAAAGATTAGTAAATGTGCAATTAAAAAAAAAAAAAAGTAGCATATTAGGCAACTCAGTTCATTATCATCTCCTGCTGATTATAGAATGCAGCAGTACACACATGACATGTTGTGCAAAAAACAGTATTTTGCAATAGGACAATATTGTAACAAGTGCAGACACCTTAAGGACATACCTGATGAAACAAACCAACCTTTCCATTACTGTAGAAGGATCTTGGTCAAGACTCTAATTAAAGAGTCTTGCCACATGAAACTGCTTTTGCAAATTACAAAAATTGCCTTCATATCTTGTGGCAGAAAACAAGAATTTCTTACAAACAAAGTAAGTAAGTTGACAGTTCAGAGACAAAAAGACAGCAGGAATAATGACTTAGCAGTGTATTAAGTGTAAAGGACTTGCATTTTCTAGGAGATAAGAAGGTTAGCTGTCCTTCAATTCAGTGAAAAATATCAATATACGTAGACCTTAAATGATTCACCTTGTGGCATGACAGTCTGGGTCAGTCTGGATCCAGCAGTAGGAGCAATTGTATTGCAGTGGATATTATACTTCCGACCTTCAATTGCAATTGTGTTTGCAAGACCCAAAAGGCCAAGTTTTGCAGCACTGTAGTTTGCCTGACCAAAGTTTCCATATATTCCAGCAGCTGAGGAAGTCATAATTATTCTTAGGGGAGAGGAGAAAAAGAATAAAAAACCAAGTTGAATGATTTTTTCAAGTTGGTTGATCCTACACAACAGTGTTTTCCAGCTTTGGCATTATAATCTCTACATTCCATAAAATAAAAGTGTGCAAATAAGAAAACATTATTTGTTGGTTCTGCCAACAACCGGATGCCTTTTTCATGTTTCACCGAGAGCCTGGTAATATGTGAAGACACATTTTTACAGAATCCATTCAAACAATCCTAACGTGTCTTAAGAACATGAATCATAGAATTTTTATAGGAAAAAAAAAACAAACGAAAAAACAGATAGCAAAGTAAATAAGAAAGCAAAGTCCTGCCTTTGGCTGTCCCTTAACAGTACTGCTGTGGAGACAACTGAACTGCCTCCAAGAAAGGTCTAAAAGCACTGCAGTCCACAGTTGGTTTGAGGCAAAACAATGTTGTGCTGCATGTTTTTTCATTAATCAGAATTAAAAAGAAAAGGGCCTACAACTTCACTTTTAAAAGAAGCTTTATTAGAATGTGTTCCAGCCTTCACTGTACAGCTGGAATTGATCAGAATCTATATAACTTTTATTTGCTTCACTGACAATAGTCCACTGTTTTTAATCCAAAAGAGGTGAGTTACAATGAAAAAAAAGGTATCAAATCTTTACAAAGGAGGCATTTTGCAGATGCCATACATCTATACATAAACTACAGAAGCACTCACTACTGCTGCAATCTAAGCAAATACAGAAAAGAAGCCAAGGGAAGCATTTTCCCAAATGGATGCAACTTCTATGTTTTATCCATGTATTCTGCCTGCTGATTTCTTCCCTCATGCTTACAGTTCAGTTCCCTGGATGACAGCGAACGTCAGATTGGACACAGGATGACAAAGAAGCTCATACAGCTTTCAACATGTGGGTATGGTTGCTTGTATCAATGATGTCAATGTTTTCCTTATGTTTTCCTTATGTTTTCATATGGAAAAACTACAAAAGTGAAAAGAACTAAAGGTCTGAATTTATGGCACTCTGTCAATTAACAGTAGCACATACCAAAATAGACTAAGAATACTTCCACAACTTCTAAGATAAGTGCATTTGTCCAAAAGCCAGGGTGAGGCAGACAACCCCAAACACAAAAATCAAAACCCAGAGGGAGAAGTGTACGTACTTGTCACTTGACTAAATAGGAGCAGGAGAAGAATCCCTCCCTCTTGCAGAAACATACAAGTAATGAACATTTTTACTCAGCCGTCATAAAAATGTTTTTTTTCTATAACCCTCTGTCTGGGATATATGCATCTATGCGTAAAAGACTTTTAAAGAATTGGCTGGGCAGGCAAAGACAGGACCAGAAGTGAAAGGGTAAGGGCTTACAGATTTAAACCAATTTAGTTTCATTCCAGTGACAGAGGGCACAAAACTCTTCCTGCACTGTCAAAGCATGCATCAGCTTGTTACACCCTACTGAAAAAAAAGAAAATTTAAAAAAAAAAAAAAAAGACAAGTTTTTACCTGCCAAATTTTTGATTTTTCATGTGATTCCATGCAGCTCGGGTGACCAGGAACGATCCCCTCAAATGAATTCTATGAATTATATCTAGGAACAAATTAAAGTCAATTTAATAATTCCAGGATTTCATTTCCCAACTTGAAATACACCATTTGTTTCTTTCTCGTGACAAAAAAATGCACTCCCTTCACACTCTCAAACTGTTACAAAAAAAGTGGTGGGCTTTTACTTTTTCTGTCTTATAGATGATTTTGAAGTGCTTCTTTGAACAAATACTGATCATTTCTTCTGCCTCTTGGACCGGGCTCTCTTGTAGAGACTCCACAAGCATTTAAAATTCCTGCACTTTAAGCACAGTCAAACATGGACTCCAGAAGCTAGACCACCTTTGCAAAAGTCTGCCCAACTGGCTTATCACCACCTACCATCCCACTGAAGGTTCCTCCCGCTCTTCTGCCTCTTGACACATCAGCTTTCTTTCCTCTGATGCTAGTTATGGCTCTTTCAAGATTGTTTAGCATTCAGCCAGTCAGTACTGGCACTAGGAATGTGTTTTGCTCACAAAAACTATTGTGTGTGTTTCACATGGCTCTTTTTTGTATTCCACTCAGCAACAGGAGTGGCAGCCAAAGCCTCTGTTCCGCTTTGGAACTACATACACCTACCACGAACTGCAACACAGATCTAGTCTGCGAGCTGAATGCAAGGCAGCTAAGCACAAGCAGCTTACCATAAAACTTTCAGGGCAAAAGGTAACTCTCTGATCTGGCACAGATAGCCCTCCCCACCTTTTGTTCTTATTTGTACCAACAGGATGGACGTACCTTTAGCCTTTCACACAGAAAGCACATTTTGAAGTTTATCAACTCACCCCAATCTTCATCACTTATCCGAACAAAGGAACGGTCTCTTAGGATCCTAAAATGTATCATTAGGAGAACAAAACAAACAAAAAAAAAAAGGATGAACAGGTGTATACATAGAAGTAACAGCCCGCACTCAAACTGGAGAAAACCTTCAGGTTTACTCACCCAGCATTGTTTATAACAATATCTGCAATAAAAAAAAACAAACAAACTGTGGATGCACTGATAGAAGCTTTTTTCTATTTTCCTCCCACTTCTAAAAATACATATAGACAAGAACACCACACACACATACCATACTACTAGTCTATAGTTCCTTGTCCAGAACACTGGAACTCTACCACTGGACAATAATTATGACAAGATAAAATACTTTAGCACAGGGAAGTCTCGGCCTGCCAATGGAATACCTGACAGAGAGGTATAGCTGAGAAGTGCTTGCTACCTAGAACACAAAACCTTAGGATGTAGCCATCCTGCAGAGTTTTGCAGCCTGTGCTGGATTCCAGAGTGCTCCCGATTTATGCAGTTTGCGCATCGTTTTTGTTGTGGTATGCCCAAATGACAATTGAAAGAACCACAGAGTCATGGAGCCACTAGAGCCACCTGGATCATAACAATTTTTCATCAGATATTTTATTTGGCTCCTGTTTCCTTTAATCATGTATACTTTTAACCATTTAACCCTGAGCTAAAATCCCATAAACTTCACAATTAAAGCAGTGGCAATCATATGGTAAAGAGGAACATTACTTGTTAGATGAAATACCTCAAGCTTTGTTTATTATTTATGTCAAACCATTTTGATCTTCACATAGGAAAGAGAGCTTCCAAAACATGGAAAAGCATCCCTGATGCTTCAGCTAGATTATTTATCATAATTTTATGCAGCTAGTTATAATACTTCATGAACTCTGTGCTTTGAGACATCAATTGAAGTACTCAAGTACCTAAACTCTGGGGACACCAAAATGAGAATAATATATTGAGCTTTAAACTTCTGCTAAAAAGTACCAAAAAGACAGAAAAGTCACCCACATTCAGAATCAAAGTGGAAAGTCCCTGATTTAAGTTGCACTGGCTAATCGCATCAAGGGTTGATGTCACACCATACTCCACACACTTGTTGTCAATTGCACTGTTTATAACAGCTCTCTGCTTGCAATAAGAGTTAGAACAAGAATTAGACAACTGTACCTATCCTCCCAAAAGCCTCAAGTGCTGTCTTCACAAGCTTTTCACCATCTTCCACTGAATCTATAAAAAAAAAAAATAGTCTGAATTTCCAGGTAAAACAAGCTAAAAACACTGTACTTCAGGATAGCAAGTAGGATATTGACAATTAATTCCACAGAGCTAAGAAAAATAAATTGCATACAATCCTACTACAAAATAAATCCAAATTCAGCCATGATCTGCATGTGTCCAAAAGCAAATCCTACACAGTATGTCTAAATGGCAGAATGTCTACCAGTGCAAAAAAAACAAGAAGGAAAATAAGTAAGAATCATCCATTCCCACTTTGCCTCTGAAAACTGCAGATGGACAGTTTGAGTATTTCAATGTTCAAAAAGCATGTGAAAGAAAAGAGCATTACTAGATGAGTATTAATTTAAAAAGCAATTTATGCACTTGCTTTTAGCATCTCTGTATTCCACATTACATTACACCTATTTAATTTATATGGTATGGACAGATTGGCGGTGTCAACTTTTCATTCAACACGTTCACTGTTCCTGTCAATAAAGCATTACTCTTATCTGGAAAAACAACATACCATAATTGGGTACTGCTTTCCCTCCTTTTGCTCTGATTTCATTGACGACTTTGTCGGCAGCTGAGGAGCTCTTGCCATATCCCTTGAAATCACCTCCAAGATCATTCACTGCGTACCACAAAGAAAAGAGTTTTCCACTGTTAATATTCAGGCTTCATGGTCTGTCCTTATCTCACTATCATGCTCTAAGTTGTAAGAAGCATTAATAAAAGTTGCAACACCTGGATCCTACTGTGAAACTTGGATGATTAGAGAAGAACAGCAGGTCATCTTTTTTTTTTTTTTTTTTTTAAGTACTATAACATGTAATATCATTTCTTAAGAAAACCCACAAGAAACAAAACTTTTTTTTAAAAAAAATCCTCTCTACCATGCATCCAACTTGCTTGCCCTGCCTAGGTTACCTCTCTAACTGTGTTATTGTAGCGCAGAGATTAAGATCAAGTTTCTATAACAATCATGGGTAATTAATTCTGGTCTCTTGTCAAACTGCTATAGCTACTGCATGAACCCTAAACAAGCCCAGGAAGACTTTGTTCCTTAAGAGAGTAGCTAAAATGTTACTAGTACACTTTACTATCGAACAGGCCAAGCAGTCTGAACAAAGGGAGAAGAGCCAGCTCTGGAGAATTAGATCTTGCTGCTGTCTGATAAAAGGGTTACCTGACACAGGTAGCTTTGTTTCCAGGTTGCCCTCTGCACTGGAGCATGTACCACTAATGACAGCTGCACTGTATCATCACCAGTTTGCTGCATTGCTGTGTTTTCATATGTCCCCAGTATCATGAAAGTCGGCAGGGAAAAGACCCCCAAAAAATCCATACACATATTACATTTGAGCAAAAAAATTTAAAAATCGTAAGCGGTATGTTTAAATGCATAAAAAAGAATTGGCTGTGGGTTTACATGCAGCTTTGGTATTTTGCTAGTCTTGTACTATGGTGAACTTTGGCTTTGTGCCTTCTAACTTATTTTAAGTCCTCAAGAAGTCAGCCACACTGAGATCCACAAAATATGTTCTTGATGCTGATCCACAATTCTTGTTGGTCTTGATGACAAACGGCACTTACAAGTCTACTGTAACATCACAAAAGGATATATCCTCATACTGTCCCTTTTTTTATAAAAAAAACTTCTCCCTGCAAACAGGAACATAGCTTGCACGACATGTGACAAAATCATTGTCTATTACTCAGACCAAGAAAGACTCATCTGCAATCCTGTACTCAGCTTTGTGTGCAGCACTTTAAAAGAAATTAATAACTACTGCAGAAAATCCATACAACAGCAAACCAAATCGATATCAAGAACCACCTAGCCTGAAGTAGAAAACAATTAAGACAGAACATGATAATATGTTCAAGTACACTAACAGACAGATGCAAAAAAGAAAGAAGACAAAATCTCCAAGCTAAACAGATCAGTATCTAACATATTGAACACACAGAAGGACAATTCAGGGAAAATTTCCAAGTGTAGTAAAGCATTACAATAGGCAGTGTGGGCAGACATCAAAGCTCTTTAACATGACAATATTATAAAAGGGAGTCAGGAACAACACTAGGATTTCTAGTCTACCCTAGGAAAGAAGAGTGGACAGTTTTCATGGTAAGCACTCACACAAAAACATTCAGTTAGTGTTTCTAAGGCTTTATAACTCCCTTTCAAAGACATACTTTATCCTTAACTTCAGCAGTAATTTGATGACAAAACCTGGATTAAATATTTTGTAAAATTTCCAGAGGCAGTAAAACACTTCAGGCTGAGTGCAGGCACTAACAGGGTTGAAGCCAAAATGAGTATGAAAGAACAGTGCTATTCTAGGCTATTAGTATGATAAAATAACTCCATGAGTGGGACAGAGTAATTAAAAATAAAACCACAAACAAACAGATAAATAATATTATTCATATTATTTTAAGCTCAACCGCTACAACATATAATTTCCAGTTGATAACATCCAGTAGAAAAGAGCCAGATACCATAGCAATTGTGAAAGAGCATGGTTATCGTTTGAATCACAAAGAGGAATTCCTCTAAAGACTATGGGTGCATTATTAGCAAGTAGCACAGAGCAGGAGAAGCAAATCTGCAGAGTGAAACAATTGGTGCTGAGGACCTGACATCTACAGTATTTGTAGCTCATTTCTTGCTCTAGTCTGGTGCCACAGACCAAACAAACATTGGAAACAATTTAGGTGCACTGCTAAATCACATCTTTGTTTGGTTTTCAAAGGAACTCCACTGATCCACTTCAAAATGATCCCACAATGCAAACAAAAAAATAAGAATAAACACAAATCAGGAGAGATGCTTCAAAAGCACAGCCCTAATCAAAACTAAAAACATAAGAGTCCTCCGGTAGGCTCAAAGGAAGAAATGGTACAGCTGGGACAAAACACAGGTTGCAAGACAAAACTAAAGCATTCCCTACATCCTGCTTTCAACTATTCCCGATGAGAACTATGAAAGAGATGACACGTGACAAAAAGCGTGGTGGCAGGCAGCCAGCCTTTAGGTGATAAGAGCAGGGAGATTTCCACTTGCGTTGCACCAGTCACTCTAACCACTCAAAAGCTCGCTCACAGCACGATGAAATGTGGGGCTGGGCAGAAGCTCCCACGATGGGACCTACTACCATTCCTCCCTCTTTACCATTTGATCACTGTTCTTAGAGCATACCCGCATTTCCATAACTTAAAAAAGGGAACTTGTTTTAAAGAGACACAAGTCTCATACATGCTTTGGTTAAAAGAGGAAAAAAAAAAAAAAGACATCTTTACAAAGTAACTTCTCAACTTTTTGAGATCAGAATCACAAGAGAAGAGTAAGAAAAATAACTACAAGCAGGTAGAGGCAACTGCAAAGCACTACTGTAAGAAGAGGTGAGGGGCAGTTTCCAAAGGGAAAACAAGAAGTTTCCCTTGCAGACAGTCAATGCTTAACTGACTCATTTAGCTGTTGTGCAATAAGGACATGAGATAAAGGAGTCTTTCTCCTTTATCAACAGATAAAGGAGAAAGTCAGAGCATTACCAGCTACACAGAGCTCATACAATTAAATATTTGGGCTGCTTTTTTTTTTGTTAAATATGAACTTGAGATGAAGTATTCATATTCCCAGTAAATCAAGTAAGTATCAAAGGTGACAACCACCTGGAAAAAAATACCTAGATTTTTTTTGAAGCTGTCTGCACACAGACTTCTCATATTTAATCAATAAAGTAAAACCAAATTTTTGTTATGAAATTTGTAAACAGAGATTGAGGTTTTTATTAGAAAACTACTAAAAAAGGAGTGAGCAAGTTCTTGTCCATAAACTGTTTAAACATTTAACCTTGAATTCATCAATAATTGCTGTATAAATTCATTCATAGGCAGTCAAATGGCAATTCCAATTGCCAGAGGGTGCCCAAGAATATAACTTAACCTTCAGAATTAGCTTGCAATACAGCATTTTGCACAATTAAATATTCCCTGAAGCAGGTTTGACCAAATGACTATGGAACTACCAGCAATGCTTTATCGAGAGCTTTTTGGTGCTGTTATTGAGACCAAATGGCTCTTAGGTGCAATGTACTGAAGAAAGAAACAGTGCCACACACTTTCAGCACATTCTGTCTTTTCTGAGGGCTCCTGGTACTGTGTAACATTCCAATAAATTTTTGCCAAGGAGAAGGTACCAGAAGACACCTATTCACATTTCAACCAGTCATATTAGAAGTTTCTGAACACTATTCACCTAAGACAAAAGCCTCTCTGACCACAACTCACAGTAAAAATTGGTATGCATGGATGATAGTCAAGTCCTGAAAATAACCTGTTTCAAATTGGCTTACCAGCAAAGACAAAGCCTTGGACAAACTTGGGCAACTTATTTCATAAGAAAATAAAGCTCAGAAGCAAAATTTAAATAGCAAGAGATAAGACAGAAGACTATTAAATAACAAAGGTTACTGTCAAAAAGGACATGGACAGTTGAATATGAGCCATGTGAAAAGGCAAAGGTTATTGCCTAGATCAAGTTAGTTAACATAAAACTTACCAACTACTGAAGCTCCTCTCTCTGCAAAAGCCAAAGCGTATGCTCTACCCAAGCCTAGTTTAAAAGAATAAAAAGTTTTAATAAAAGCTCAGTTTGTCTCCTGGATCACAATTCAGAAGAAAAGCTCCATAAAAATTAATTTCATGAAGAAAAATATACGACATCAACACAAACATCTTAAAGGTTGAAAGTAAAACACTATTCCCCCAGAAATTAAAAGTTTCACTTAAGTTCAAAACATAAAAGTAAACTAACAGTTAAATTGTAGACAAACCTTCAGTAAAGACAGAAAGAAGAAAATAAATCTCCATGCTTACTCTTTGTTATTGCACTCAGCAGAACCATCAGGGAAAGCTGTCTGCTGCTGAGTTTGCGCTTGCGACAGAAAAATACATTTGTAAGGCAGAAAGTTTAAAGTCTTGATTTAACCTTGAAGAAGGAGGGGATGTTTCAAGTTAATTAATTACATTCTAAGTGAATAAGATATTTCCCTGGTTAAATTTAGCCTCTAAGATTTGTGAAGAAACACAACAAAATTTAACCATGACAGAAGATGTACTGACAGATCCTCTCAGGTTATTCAAATACAAATTAATCGCTTAATATAGTTATTCAGATGCATCCACAGTTTACCTAGCACAAAACAAGACTGCCATTTTTGCCTCACATACAAAAGCTATGTTCTAGCACCTTTACTTTAGCTTAGATTCTACATATTATCTGTTACGACAGGTTATGAACCCTCTGTACCAGTCAAGTTATTGAAGACACAGAAAAGAATCATAGATTTGAATGATGAAAAGATTATCAAAGCTTAGGAAAAAAGGTTTCTTAAGAGTGCAACAGTATCTCTTCACCCCTCATCAGAACATCCAAAGCTACCCCTCAAAAGAAAAAAATGAAAGAAAGCATCCAAAACTGTTTAGAGTGTTTTGAAACACATTGACTTCACATCATCAAACTGGAATTTTCCTAAAGGTTGCTATGAACCTCTGGAATAGAAAGTATCATGTTAGTTATACGTATGTCCACTGCCTGATATAACCAGAGTCAAAGAAAACTTGTTTTGTTCTGAAAAGCCATATAACTGAGGCACTCAAAAACCCCGGAACATGTTATATGTGCTGGTAGTCTCATTTGATGATCAAGGACTCAGTTTTTAAGAATCAAAACTAATCTTAAAAAAAAATTTGCTTGAATTGCATAAATAATGAGATTGCTGCATGACAGTCAGCAACAGCATTTCACAAGGGATTTGCCCAAAGTTAAAAGAAACCACTATATTTTTAAACGCTTACATATGTGAAAACAGGTCTCACTTTAAAACACACTAGTGATCTAGATATTTTAGATAAATTCATAGTTCCAAACTCTTCACTCATGTCCAATTCAAAATTTAATATCTACAAAGAATACTATTAGCAGTAAGTCTAACTGCAGTGCTGTAACCTAAATAAAAGTGAAACAAACTAAATCTGAAGTTAGTAGGGCCTCCCTTTATCTTGGCTTAAATTTAATCAACCACTTATAAAAAATATTGTGAAATAACATATCCAACAAATCATTTTTAAGTAGCCTAATAACAGAAGCAAAATAGGAGAGTCATTGTACCCATACTCACTACAAGCAATTTTTGCTCCATTCAGGGCTTTTTAGAAGCACTTTGTTATTGCCAAAGTGGCTTTCTTTTGCTGTTGCCTAAGTTCTTAACCTATTTTTCAGTGAGACTTGTTACATGGAGAAGCACACAAATATAGGTCTGGTAAAAGCTGAAAAGCACCTTATAAAGATCTGGCCTCAATTATTCTCAGATTTGTCACCTTCAGGTAACATGAATGGACTGCTCAATGCTTTCCTTAAAACCTCAAATTCTTGCTACCTCTCTGCAAAACATCACATAATCTAGGCTCCCGAAAAGACTCCTCTGACTATGTACAGCTCCACAAAAAGAAAAATTTGCTGTGGGAAGGCAGAATCTTGTTAAACGATGGGACAAGGTCCTTTAGCTGCTCATCACAACTACAAACTTTGCCTCTCTCCCATCCACACTCACAGCTCCAGTCTTTGCTGGAAACACCAGAGTAGGCAAAGGAAGTGTAAGCAAAGGAATAAGAAAAAAAAGACAAAAAAAAAACCTCAGCCAGCAACCCTGCACCACAACAACACACACTAAACATCTCCTGGCAAAACCAAACATTCCACTGCAGAACCACCTTCCCTGGAGAAGCCAGGCCACCAGCCCACCAACAGCACAGGCCAGTCCTGTTCTGGAAAGAAAACTCGTCCAGTCCTTCTACCTCCCTGCTGCACTCCTCTCAATGCCTTCAGAAAGCCTCCCTGGAGGAGGTCAGGGAAGGCAGCAGTAGGCTGGGAGCCGCCTTCCTCAATGGTGCTGCCAGATGTCAAATCCCTCTGGAACAACACCGTGCCAGACCACACCAAGCGTTGACCACTAGGTCCAAGGCAAAACTGGAAGGAATTAGAACACCAAAAGAGTATGCAGGGCAGGACAAGCTGATCCAAACGATGGAGCACCTCCCATATGAAGGAAAGGCTAAGAGAGTTGGTCTTGTTCAGCCTGGAGAAGGCTTCAGGGAAACCATAGAGTGGTTTTCCTGTACTTAAGGTGGTTGCAGTAAAGCTGTAGAGGATGTATTTATCAGAGAGCACAGGGACAGGATGAGGGGTTATGCTTTTAAGCTGAAAGAGGGGAGACAGAGATTAGACATTAGGAAGAAATTTTTTCCTGGGAGCACAGTGAGGCTCTGGAACAGGCTGCCTGGAGAAGCAGGATCACAAAACGCCAGTTTGGAAGAGACCTCTGGGATCATCCAGTCCAACCTTTTTAAGCCATATCTAGTTTAAATGAGACGGCCCAGCGCTCTGTTGAGCCCAGCATTCAAAGCGAACAGTGTGGAGGAACACATCACTTCCCGGGGTACAAGGCAAGAACAACCTCCGTGTTAGAAGCCGTGGCCATCTCCCTCCCTGGAGATGCCCCAGGCCAGGTTGGGCTGGCCTTTTGAGCAACATGACGCAGTGCAAAGTGTCCAGGATAGGATTGGACCTGGACGGGCTTTAAAGTCCCAGCCCAAGGCAACCCACGTAGGGGCTGGACGAGCTTTACGGTCCAAACCCAAGTCATCCCACCAAGGGACGGCATGAGCTTTAAGGTTCCCACATAGGGACTGAATGAGCTTCAGGGTCACCACGTAGGGACTGGATGAGCTTCAAGATCCCCATGTAGGGACTGCATGAGCTTCAAGGCCCCCACGAAGGCACTGCATGAGCTTTAAGGTCCTCGCGGAGGGACTGCATGAGCTTCAAGGCCCCCACGTAGGGACTGCATGAGCTTTAAGGTCCTCGCGGAGGGACTGCATGAGCTTCAAGGCCCCCACGTAGGGACTGCATGAGCTTCAAGGCCCCCACGTAGGGACTGCATGAGCTTCAAGGCCCCCACGTAGGGACTGCATGACCTCTACGGTCCGCACGGAGACACTGTACGAGCTTCAAGGCCCCCACGGAGGCACTGCATGAGCTTTAAGGTCCTCGCGGAGGGACTGCATGAGCTTCAAGGCCCCCACATAGGGACTGAATGGGCTTCAGGGTCACCACATAGGGACTGGATGAGCTTCAAGATCCCCATGTAGGGACTGAATGAGCTTCAGGGTCACCACATAGGGACTGGATGAGCTTCAAGGCCCCCACGGAGGCACTGCATGAACTTTAAGGTCCTCGCGGAGGGACTGCATGAGCTTCAAGGTTCCCACATAGGAACTGAATGAGCTTCAGGGTCACCACGTAGGGACTGGATGAGCTTCAAGGTCCCCACGGAGGCACTGCATGAGCTTTAAGGTCACCATGTAGGGACTGCATGAGCTTCAAGGCCCCCACGGAGGCACTGCATGAGCTTCAAGGCCCCCACGGAGGCACTGCATGAGCTTCAAGGTCCCCACGGAGGCACTGCATGAGCTTCAAGGCCCCCACGGAGGCACTGCATGAGCTTCAAGGCCCCCACGTAGGGACTGCATGAGCTTCAAGGCCCCCACGGAGGCACTGCATGAGCTTCAAGGCCCCCACGGAGGCACTGCATGAGCTCCAAGGCCCCCACGGAGGCACTGCATGAGCTTCAAGGCCCCCACGGAGGCACTGCATGAGCTCCAAGGCCCCCACGGAGGCACTGCATGAGCTTCAAGGCCCCCATGGAGGCACTGCATGAGCTTCAAGGCCCCCACGGAGGCACTGCATGAGCTCCAAGGCCCCCACGGAGGCACTGCATGAGCTTCAAGGCCCCCATGGAGGCACTGCATGAGCTTCAAGGCCCCCACGTAGGGACTGCATGAGCTTCAAGGCCCCCACGGAGGCACTGCATGAGCTTCAAGGCCCCCACGGAGGCACTGCATGAGCTTCAAGGCCCCCACGGAGGCACTGCATGAGCTCTACGGTCCTCACGGAGAGACTGTACGAGCTTCAAGGTCCCCACGGAAGACACTGCATGAGCTTTTAGGTCCCAGCCCAAGGCATCCCACGCAGGGACTGCATGAGCTTCGAGACCCCAGCCCAAAGCACCCCCCGACCCCAGGCTGACCTCCAGACAGCTCAACTCCCTCCCGCAGCACCGGGTCTCAGAAGGGAGCACGACCGGCGACCCCCGTACAGCCCCGGCACCTCCCTCCCGCCCTCTTTCGCGAGAAAAAGCCCTGTTGTTTTTCTTTTCAGGGAGAGCAAAGGCCGCCGGGGGAGGGCAGGGGGGTCTCGGCGGGGCGCCCCAGCCCTGCGGCGAAGCGGGGGGGGGCCGCTCACCTCCGCCGGCGCCGGTCACCAGCACCACCCGCCCGTCGAACCGCAGCCCCGCAGCCATCGCCCCGCGCTCCGCTCGGCCGCGCCGGGAACGGGACGGGGCGCTGAGGGCGGGAGGGGGAACGGGGAGGGGGGGGGAGCGCCCCGCGCATGCGCAGCCCCCGCCGGCAGCGCGGGGCGGGGCTGGGGGAGGGATGCGATCCGGAGGGAGGGGTGGGATCTACGGGGAGTTATAGAATCACCGGGTTGGAAGAGGCGCGGTGGAGCACCGAGTCTAACCATTCCCATCAATCACTAACCCATGTCCCTCAGCACATCGTCCACCCGCACCTTAAACCCCTCCAGGGAAGGTGAATCAACCCCCTCCCTGGGCAGCCTCTGCCAGGGACCAATCACACTGCTCGTGAAATATTTTTTTTTTAATGTCCAGCCTAAACCTCCTCTGGAGGAGCTTGAGGCCATTCCCTCTCGTCCTGTCCCTTCGGAGAAGAGCCCAGCTCCCTCCTCTCCACAACCTCCCCTCAGGTAGTTGTAGAGAGCAATGAGGTCTCCCCTCAGCCTCCTCTTCTCCAGGCTAAACACCCCCAGCTCTCTCAGCCGCTCCTCATCAGGCCTGTTCTCCAGCCCCTTCCCCAGCTTCGTTGCTCTTCTCTGGACTCGCTCCAGAGCCTCAACATCCTTCTTGTGGTGAGGGGCCCAGAACTGAACACAGGATTCGAGGAGCGGTCTCACCAGTGCCGAGTCCAGAGGGAGAAGAACCTCCCTGGACCTGCTGGTCACGCCGTTTCTGATCCAAGCCAAGATGCCATTGGCCTTCTTGGCCACCTGGGCCCCTGCTGGCTCATGTTCAACCAACACCCCCAGGTCCTTCTCCTCCTGGCAGCTTTCCAGCCAGGCTTCTCCTAGTCTGGAGCTGCACAGGGTTGTTGTGCCCCAAGTGCAGGACCCGGCATTTGGCTTTGCTAAACCTCATCCCATTGGTCTTAGAATGATGCAGTCTAGAGGGAATGATGCAATCTAGAGGGAATGATGTGATCTAGAGAGAATGATATGATCCAAAGGAAAGGGATATGATCCAGAGGGGAGGGTGCTATCAAGAGGGAATGATGTGATCCAGATGGGAGGTATGCGATCCATGGGGAAGGCATGTGTCACCACTCGGGTTGTGACAGCATGCAATCCGAAAAGAAGGATGCCATTCAGAAGGAAAAAAGCTATCCAGAGGAAAGATTGCTATCCAGAGGGAAGGCCTGCTATCCAGAGGGAAGGATGTGATCCAGATGGAAGGGATGTGATCTGCACAGAAGGGATACCATCCAGAAAGAAGGGATGCTATCCAAAAGGAATGGTGCTATCTACAGGGAATGATGCCATCCAGAGGGAAAGCTGCTGTCCAGAAGGAAGGGATGTGATCCAGAGGGAATGGTGCTATCTACAGGGAATGAACGCACCCAGAGGGAAGTGATGCCATAAAGAGGGAAGGGATGCTGTCCAGAAGGAGGGGATGCTATCCAGAGGGAATGGATGCCATCCAAAGGGAAGGGATGCTACCACCAGAAGGACTGGATTTGATCCAGAGGAAAGGGATGCCTTCCAGATGGAAGGGTGCCACCCAGAGGGAAGGCGTGCTATCCACAGGGAGGTGGGCTATCCACAGGGAAGGATGCCATCCACAGGGAAGGGATGCTGTCCATAACAAAAGGATGCTATCCAGAGGGAGAAGATGCCATCCACATGGAAGAGTCGTAGAATCATAGAATAGTTTGGGTTGGGAGGGACCTTAAAGATCACCCAGTTCCAACCCCCCTGCCATTCAGGGACACTTCCCACTAGATCAGGCTGCCCAAGGCCCATCCAACCTTGCCTTGAACACTTCCAGGGATGGGACATTCACAACTTCCCTGAGCAACCTAAGGCCTGGAACTCACCACTCTCATAGTGAAGAAATTCTTTCTTATGTCTAGTCTAAATCTGCCCCTTTCCAGTTTATACCCATTCCCACTCGTCCTATCACTACAAGTCTTTGTGAACAGCCCCTATCTAGTCTTTTGCAGGTCCCTCTCAGGTACTGGAAGGTCACTATAAGGTCTCCCCGAAACCTTCTCTTCTCCAAGCTGAACAAGCCCAACTCTCTCAGCCTGTCATCATATGGAATGTGCTTCAGCCCTCTGACCATCTTTGTAGCCCTTCTCTGGACCCGTTCCAACAGCTCCATATCCTTACTTTGAGGATTCCAGAACTGGACACAATACTCCAGTTGAGGTCTCACAAGAGAGGAATAGAGGGGCAGAATCACTTCCCTCAACCTGCTGGCCATGCTTGTTTTGATGCCATGTAGGATACAGTTGGGCTGCAAGTGCACATTGCCCTCTCATGTTGAGCTTCTCATCAACCAGCACCCTTAAGTCCTTCTCCACAGGGCAGCTCTCAATCACATCATCCCCCATCATGTACTGAAATCAAGGGTTGCCCCAATCCAAGTGTAGGACCTCGCACTTCATCCACGCATCAAATCCAGATCTCTCCAATTTAGAGAGAAGGATGTGGGGGACCGTGTCAAAGGCTTTACAGAAGTCCAGATAGATCCCACCCATCAGTTTACCCGTGTCCACTGCTGCGGTTACCCCATCATACAAAGCCACTAAGTCGGTCACACAGGATTTGCCCCTGGTGGAGCCGTTCTGGCTGCCATCAATCACTTCCCTGTCCTCCATGTGCTTTAGCAGAGCTCCTAGGAGGATCTGTTCCATGATCTTCCCAGGCACAGAGATGAGGCTGACAGGTTGGTAGTTCTCAGGGTTGTCTTTTCTAGCCTTTCTGAAAATGGGCACGGTGTTGCTCTTCTTAAAGTCACCAGGGACTTCTCCTGACTACCCATGGCTTTTCAAATATCACAGAGAGTGGCTTGGCAACCACATTGGCCAATTCCCTCAGGATTCTGGGATCCATCTCATCAGATCCCATAGACTTACATATGTTCAGCTTCCTCAGGTGTTCATGAACCTGTTCCTCCTCTACAGTGGGAGAGAGTTTACCCCCCTGGTCACCATCTTGCTGTCAAAGCGAACAGTATCCTTGGGTGCATCAAAAGAACTGTGACCAGCAGGTCAAAGGGAGGGGATTCTGCCCTTGTACTCTCATCTGGTGAGATCTCACCTGGAGTCCTGCATCCAGCTCTGGAGTCCTCAGCACAGGATTGACATGGATCTATTGGAATGAGTCCAGACAGGGGCCACGAAGATCGTCAGAGGGCTGGAGCACCTCCCATACAAGGAACAGATTAGAGAGTTGGGGTTCAGAAGGATCTGGTGAGACTTTAGAGCAGCTTCCATTAATTAAAGGGGGCCTACAAGAGAGCGGAAGAGGGGCTCTTTATCAGAGACTGCAGAAGTAGGATGAGGGATACTGGTTTTAAGCTGAAAGAGGGTAGATTTAGATTAGATATCAGGATGATTATTTTTCCTGTGAGTTTGGTGAGGTACTGGCATAGGTTTCCCAAGAAAGTCGTGGCTGCCCCATCCCTGGGGGTTTTCAAGGCCAGGCTGTGTAAGACTTTGAGCAACCTGATCCAGGGGGAAGTGTCCCTCCCCATGGCAGGGGGGCTGGAACTAGATGATTTTTAATGCCCCTTCCAACACAAAGCATTCTATGAACATTTGCCCCAGTGCCTCCAGTTTGAGAGGATGAAGCAGAGAGGTGACTGTTCTCAGGCTCCTGCCCTGCCTACTCACCTTATTTTCATACCTTTGCTTGTGAAACGCAGGGATTTTAAAAGGCAAGCTTGTCTGTCCTGCTCCACCGCAGGCAGATCTGCACATATGCCTGAAGGGGATGGAGGTGGGTAGGGTGGATTTCAAGATTGGGCTGCCTGAATGTTGCCATTCGACCTGCATTTGAAATTAATCTTCATTTACTCATTTTACGTTAATCTGGTGTTCTATGTTGTGTTATTCATTTGCTTTATTTACTGTTTCTCAATCCAAATCCTGTCTTTCAGCGATTGCTTTCCTGGCTGCAAGACTTTTTTGGAGCCAATAGTTAATGTGAAACACACCATCTTTTTCCCCACCAGGCTTATCCTCTTCACACAGAGACTGAGTGTCTCTGCCCAGGCACTGGCAGGGGGCTGCAGGGCCCTCTGTGAGGAGAGGCTGTGTACAACTGGTTCCAGACAGATCTAATCCCACCACCGCAGGGCACGGCTGAGCCCCGCAGCCAGGACAGTTCTGCCTTGGTGGTAACATAGTTGAGAAACCATAAAGCGCACTGTATGGGAGAGAAAAGTGAGAAAACTTTGAGAGAAATCGCCCTGCAGACACTGAGGTCAGAACAGAAGGAGGAGGTGATCCAGATGCTGGAGCAGAGATTCCCCTGGGGCCCCCGGAGAAGACCATGGCAGAATGTTCCCCTGCAGCCTGTGGAGGACCCAGAGAGAGAGTAGGTGTATGCCCAAAGGAGGCTGTGACCACACGAAGATCCCACACTTGAGCAGGCTCCCAACGGCACCTGTGAGCCTACAGAGACAAAAGCCTGTGCTGGAGCAGGTTTTCTGGCAGGAATTGTAACCCTGCAGCGGGCCGGTGCTGGAGCAGTTTGTTCCTGTACCCCACGGACAAAACCCACATTGGAGGGTTCACAGAGGACTGCTGGCCCTGGGAGAGATCCCATGGTGAAGCTGGGGAACAGCACCAGGAAGAAAAGAATAGCAGAGATGATTTTATTTTGTGCAATCAGTGAGCAAGTTAAGAAGGAATGAGTATGCCTGTTCATTATATCATTGCAGGCATGGTGTAGTGTTAGACAGTGTCATGCAGAATATAATTGCGTTGGAGTTTCATGGGTCCACTGCTCTGGATCTCAGCAGTAGATCTAGTTCAGATTTTCCAGCGTTACCCACATGGCTCAGCTGATGACAAACTTCATCTGAACTATGCACAGGGCTCTCACAGACTCTCCCGTCTTACTTGTTCACTCTCCTGGCTGACTGAGAACACCATGAGCCCAAGCCTCTGGGAACTGTAAACTCTCTGCTTCTTTGCATTGTCTTCCTTAAATCTAGAAGGTGCTCAGTAAACAGAGGATGGTGTAAGGACCGCCCAGAATTCAGAGCAACAAAATGGCTAGCTCATTTTGTTGGGGAAATCATCTACATACTCCCTCTGCCTCCCTATTGCATGAGGGAAAGGCTGTGGATGTATCTTTCTGGACCTCAGTAAAGCCTTTGGCACAGTTTCTCCCAGCATTCTGCTACGGAAACTGTCACCTCTGGCCTGGCCAGGCGCACACTGTCCTGGGTGGAAAACTGGTTGGCTGGAGGGCCCAGAGAGTGGTGGGAAATGGAGTGAACGCCAGCTGGAGGCCAGTTCCAGGTGGTGTCCCCAGGGCTCAGTGCTGAGTCCAGCCCTGTTCAATGTCTTTATCAATGACCTGGATGAAGGCATCGAGTGCACCCTTAGCAAGTTTGCGGATGACACTAAGCTGGGTGGAAGTGTGGATCTGCTGGAGGGTCGGGAGGCTCCAAAGGGATCTGAACAGGCTGGACTGCTGGGCAGAGTCCAACGGCAGGAGGTTTAACACGGCCAAATGCCGGGTCCTGCACTTGGGGCACAACAACCCTGAGCAGCTACAGACTAGGAGAAGCCTGGCTGGAAAGCTGCCTGGAGGAGAAGGACCTGGGGGTGTTGGTTAACAGCGACTGAACATGAGCCAGCAGGGGCCCAGGTGGCCAAGAAGGCCAATGGCATCTTGGCTTCGATCAGAAACGGCGTGACCAGCAGGTCCAGGGAGGTTCTTCTCCCCCTGTACTCGGCACTGGTGAGACCGCTCCTCGAATCCTGTGTTCAGTTCTGGGCCCCTCACCACAAGAAGGATGTTGAGGCTCTGGATCGAGTCCAGAGAAGAGCAACGAAGCTGGTGAAGGGGCTGGAGAACAGGCCTGATGAGGAGCGGCTGAGAGAGCTGGGGGTGTTTAGCCTGGAGAAGAGGAGGCTGAGGGGAGACCTCACTGCTCTCTACAACTACCTGAAAGGAGATTGTGGAGAGGAGGGAGCTGGGCTCTTCTCCGAAGGGACAGGACGAGAGGGAATGGCCTCAAGCTCCGCCAGAGGAGGTTCAGGCTGGACATAAGGAAAAAAATATTTCATGGGAAGGGTCATTGGGCCCTGGCAGAGGCTGCCCAGGGAGGGAGTTGAGTCACCATCCCTGGAGGGGTTTGAAAGACGTGCGGATGATGTGCTGAGGGACATGGTTTAGTGATTGATGGGAATGGTTGGACTGGATCATCCAGTGGATCATTTCCAACCTAGTGATTCTATGATTTTATGCATAGATTAACTTTAATTCATTATTAATATTTCTTGTACAGTTTGTAAAGTTTGAATTATTTCTGGAGCTAGTAGAAAGAAAAAATGGGTTTGCTGCTGATTATCTCCTTCTCTGCTAGTGCTTTCTTGCCTTCTCCACAGAAAGGTCATAGTTATCCAAGCGATGGCTATTTGGAGACTTCCAAACTAAAATAAATTAGCTTTCTGACCTCAATTATTCCTTAGTATTCACTCCTTTAGCAGTATTAGAAGCAGAGATATATGGCCTCTGATTTTATTTCATGCAGTTAGTTTGAATGGAGAGGAATGTTGCTGAATTTATACTTTTTTTTGCAATTTCCGATTTGGGCACTAGGGGGTGCATTGTGCTGCAGTCAAATAACTAAAATGTTACATCTCTATAGAAGCCACACCACAAGAAATTAAATCCTTATATGACAAATCTAAAAATGCAGATCGAGTCAAATGGACCATTTTTAATACACCCTGGTTTTACTGAGCCAATAGATTCATCAGTCAATAGATTCATGAGCCAATAGATTCATGGCACTCCTCTGGCCATGTGAATGTGTTATGTGTCTGCACTGGAAACTATAAAATAATAACTCTAGAGGCAAGCAGGGGAACACAGGACAGATAAATAGTCTACAAAAAAACCCTGAGTTTTAAATGTGGTAAATATTGTTGAACATGCACAGAAAGAACCCCTTGCACAGGATGCATGTTATTCTGTCACTGTATTAATCAGCATAAAATACCCTCACAACTAATTACACTTCCAAAGTTTTGCTATTTCATGTGAATGCAGCTCACCACAGTGAGAGGCCCAGTGCAGCTGGCTGTGTATTGCAGAGTGAACATCACTGATGGTGGCTTGTCTGCTCTGCACTTGATGGCAGGAGGAAGCTGTGAGTCAGTTAGTGATTGCTCTTCCTGAGGAAGGAACAGATTGAGCTCATGCCGGCCTGTGAGCTTTGGTTCAGCCTCAACATTCAATGTTTTGTTTATTGTTGCTACACTGGAGGACTCATCTCCCACCTGGGAGAAGAGAGGGAGGTCTCCAGGACAAGAAAGCTGCTGGCTGCTGCAATAGCTGCCTGGGTGGCCCTGCAACGTGGCTGTGACACAAGGCGTGCCTTTAGAGATTCCATGCACAGAAGGGAGCCAGTAGCCAGTGTGCCGTCCCCTGAGTGTTACGTACACCTACTCACTCATATGTATTTATTAGGGGCATTAGAGGCTTATTGCTGTACTGTCCAGTATGTTTGTAAGGGTAGGGAATGAATGCAAACTAAGAGCACAAATACCCAGCTTAGTCAACTGTGCGTACACTCCTGGAAACATCCAGTTCATACTGGAAATACTCAAGACATTTAGAGAGGAACTATTGTGGTCATCCATATGCTACCAAATTTGTTTGCATAATTCCTTTTATAACCGTATCTATCTAGTAAAGCAGTATAGTTCTACATGTGTGGCTATAAACAAGTCCTTGGAGAATCTAATTCATTTTCAGTGCCAGTTCTGTCCTCTTACATGATCTTGAACAGGCCATTTCAGCTCTAGTCGTTCAGGTTCCATTGTCTTCTAAGTCCTATTTTCTTTTTTAGATGATGGGCTGTTCAAGGAAAAGAGTCTACTCTCAAATTTGCCTGCAAGCTAGTGGTTACATACTCTCAAATTTGCCTGCAAGCTAGTGGTTACATACCCCAGGTAAGATCAGACCCTGAAGTACTTCCATAGCATAATTTGTTCTTTAGGTGGCTAGCAAACAGGCTTTTTAATAAGTCAGAATTTTTTCATAGTTTCCTCATTTTTGTGCATAGACTGGGATTAGAATTGGCAAAGAGCTCACACTGCAAAACAATAAATAAAATCAGAGTTCCCTCAATAATTTTTTTTTCTGGAAACACAACAGGAAGTGCACTGGAGTGAAAGCACATCAATTCTATATTTTATGTTTCTAAAGTAAAATCTTTCTATGTGAAAAAGTTCAAAAATACAAAGAAACACTCTGAATGGAAAGGTTTTTGATTAGTTCCCTTAATAGTTGAAATTATTTGTTCCAAAAGTCATATATTTATCAGCAAATATTTACATCACTCTGAAAAAAGGTAGGAGCACAAAACAACACCACTGCTAACCAAAGCAGAATGATGTTAGGTGGAAACTAATGGAGTGGGTGTCAAGCCACAGATCAGTAGGAGGTATCAAACTGAGTTTAAAATATGTGAGCCGTAGTGGAAGATTAATAGCAGGATATTCAGATTCCAAACTAAGCCAAAAAGGGTTTGAAGTGGTTGAAACTAGTAATGAAATAAATGACTCAAAAAGGAAGACCAAATCTACTTTGTGTCTTAGTACACTGTCTGAACTAGTACATATCGATTACACCAGGAAAGTTTTGTCAGAACCCCAGGCAGTACTCTGTAGTACTGAGTATGAGTATGTTTTTTTCTGTTACGCATCAATGCATAGAGTACATAAGTTCTTTTATAAATACTGAATTTTCATGTTGTGCAGTAAAACAAATTTGGTCATGTTCTAAAGTAATTTTTTTGACTGACAGATTAGATAATTGGTGTTGTTCTGGCTTTGTCTCTTTCATAAACTTGGGGTTGCCACTGTTGTGGACACTGTAGGAATCTTAATATCATTGAAAAAGTATTCTACTGTCTGCTGCAGTAGATAGCGAGTACTATTGAACCTCTTATTCAGGGGGAATGAAAGAATTGACTGACTTGTTTTTCCTCTGTATTTTATGGTATTGCTAAAATTTCTGCTTGAATTATAAGGCTTATTTCAAGTAGTTTATTTGCTTTCTAAATGTTTTTGCTCATGGACATTTGTAGAGGCCTATTCACTAGGAACAAAGATTTCTCCACAAATATAAGTAAAGGGGGCAACAAGACTTTTTTTGCCATGACTAGCAATTAGATATTGAACCCATGTCAAAAACTGTGGTGCCCTTCACTGAACGCTACAAAAGCATGGCCTGCAGTAGATGGTACCTCCCAACAGCCTTAGGTCTTTAGAATTCCCCACGGTTTTGAAGGCAGATGTTCTGTGTTGTGCCCAAAGAGGCCTCACTTGCAGCAAGGCCATAATCCCCATGTCCCCTTTATCTCTACAACCATCCTCTGGTTGCCAGTGCAGAGACGTCATTAAGAGATCCTAGCATTGAGCTGGCCACAAATGTTCATCTCATACAAACAAACTGTATGGCCCAGCTCACCCTACTAATTACTCTCTCAGTAAAAGTGGTTAGAAAATGCTACTTGTTTTGATTAGGTATACGATTTCATCTGATAGAAATCCCCACTGATTAATTCCTTCTAGCTAGCATATAGAGTTTCTATTGATTCCTTTCATCTGCAGGAACAGTAAAGAGTAGTATTTCCATTCTAACTTGGATTTTTTCCTGTTCTTTTCTTTTTCTGCAAGCCTAAAGCACTTAGTAAATGAGGTTTTTCTTGCCATTGAATCTATTGTTTGTCACTCTCAGAACCTGAAAAATCAGCTTTCCTGACAAGATGTAGAGAACGAGTCTTCTGTGCAGTTACAGCTGAATATATTCTTAGGAACTAACTGCAAACATTTTTATAGCTCTTGTCAACAACCCACATCACAGGAGGTCTTATTGTCCCTGTTTTGGCAAGAAACATTAATTTTGGCATTTATTGCACATACCACTCAGCTAAGTGGAAAATCCATGCTAGGGCACAAGCAAAGTGCTGTGGTAGCTCCTCATTTGATTCCATCAGAGATTTTGGGTTAAGGGAGACTGAAGCCCTGGGTCAGTAGAGCATGGTGTACTGCTGAGGTGGTATGTAATAACAGTTTAGTAGAACAAACACATCAAGCAGAAACTAGTTGCTATATCTACAGCTTTGAAAATACATCCTGTGGAGAAATGTTAGGGACGTGCCAGCTAAAGTTTATGGTGTTGCTTCTGCAACACAATCACTCCATTTCATCCTAAATGAATCTTCATGAAAAAAAAATCCATTAACTTTGTCTCCTTGAAGGCAAAAGCAAAGGAAAATAAAAACCACATGGACTAAAATAAAAGGTAAAAAGACTAGCAAATAACCATATGTCATATTCTGTGGAAATATTGGCACTAGTACCAAGATAACGGTAAACAGAATCTACAGATGAGCTGAATGTTTACTGAATAGATGGAAGATTTGAAATGCCTCCTGAGAAAACTGATTCAGTGCAGTTGCTTCCTGAGTTAACAGTTATATTGAGCTTTAGAATAGCCAAAATTCCAAGAAATTCTGCACCTGGAATAAATCCAGACAGCTCTTTTAATAAGCAGAAAATGTGCACAAAAGATAAGCTGCTTTTAAACTGTGCCTCCTAAAATGGCCTCTTGTCTCAAGCTGCCACCAAATACATTCTGGAGTTCTTAATCATAGAATGGTTTGGTTTGAAGAGACATTAAAGATCATCCAGTTCCAACCCTCCTGCCAATCTTCCTGCTGTGGGCAGGAACTTGCACTGGATCAGGTTGCTCGAAGCCTCATCCAACCTAGCCTTGAACATCTCCAAGGACGAGGCATCCGTGACTTCTCTGGGCAACCTGTGCCACTGCCTTACCATCTTCACAGGAAAGAATTTCTTCCTAATATCTAATCTTAATCTCCCCTCTTCCAGCTTAAAACTATTACCCCTCATCTTCTCACTATATTCCTTGATAAAAAGCCCCTCCCCAGCTTTCAGTGCTAGAAGGCTGCTCTAGGGTCTCCCTGGAGCCTTCTCTTATCCAGGCTAAGCAAGCCCAGCTCTCGCAGCCTGTCCTCTCAGGGCAGGGGCTCCAGCCCTCAGATTATGTTCATGGTCCTCCTTGGACTCACTCTAACAGATCCATCTCTGTCCTGTGCTGAGGACTCCAGACCTGAATGCAGGACTCCAGGTCTTACGAGAGCAGATTAGAGGTATAGAATCCCCTCCCCTGACCTGCTGGTCACACTTCTTATGATGCAGCCCAGGATACAGTTGGCTTTCTGAACTACAAGTGTGTATTGCTGGCTCATGTCGAGCTTCTCATCCATCAGCACACTCAAGTTCTTCTCTTCAGGGCTACTCTCAATCTAGGCTCTTCTGAACCTGTATTTGTGCTTGGGAGTGCCCCAACACAATTTCCGTAACAATTGATACAGATATTGCTGTTGCAGAAGGTTTTTCTGTGCACAACAGCACACATATATTCATTCCCCCCAGATAAACAGCAACTTCCAGTTGTCTCTCAGATATGCACTCAGCCAGCTTCCATCCCAACCACACCAAAAATGCAAATGAAAGCCAGACTCCACAGATTCAGACTGGCTGTGTTCTGTGGTGAGAATTCCTCCCCAGCCTGCAGTAAAGAATAGTTCTAGTCAAGAATACATGAAGTGTGGAATAGCTCACTAACTGAGAAGCAAGATGGATAGATGAGAACAGCCAGTCAAATAAGCAACAACATCAACACCTTGTCCTTTAGTAGCTTGTACTCGTCTTCAGTACTTGCTTTGCTCATCAGGAATGAGGTGAGATGTCTAAATTCTACAGGCAAGGTTCTCCCAGCTCTGAACACTAGCAAGGATTAGTTTCAGTTGACACTGTTCAGTAAAGTAATTCCTTCCCTCTTTCCATATATTGTAGCACAAGCCTCTTAGTTCTTGTTTTGGGGTAAACTACAGATTGCAGTGTCATATGATACTGGAACTGTGAGCTTAAATATACTGTCTTACTTAGCCAAAATCAAATGCCTACGCTTAACTGTAGGCATTAGACATTATCACAGTGAAGCTGGCAAAGCAAACTTAATGAAATCTTTGTCTGATCGCAGCCTTTTATCCCACAAAAGTGCTGAGCTTTCCTTTCCACTTTTCTCTAATAGTTTCTTGTATGATGGCACAGCAAATGTACCTTCGGGAGTGTCTGTATGTTTGAAATCAAGTTGAGTAGCCTATGACTGAGAAACCTTTTCAGCTGGGCAAAGAGACTCCCTTTACTTCCAAGGATGAGATCATTTTTCTGTTGCTGAATTATCAAGATCCTTGAGATACAAAACCAGCTTTCTTAAAATTAACAGCTGATCTCATGCTACATCCCAGTACCAATGCACTTATTCCTCCTCCCCACCCCAGCTCAAAGCATTTCCCCAGTCTGTTCAGTCTGCAATCTCTTAGCAGGCCTAGCAGGTTGTACACAGTTGGAGGTCTTGACTCTCCGCAAAATAAAATTGAACCCCGAACAAAAACAGTGAAAAAAAACCAAACAAAAGACCCCACGGTATCTCAAGTGTAGTCAGTGAAGTAAAATGAAGACAGCAGCAAAGCACTGCTGGAATGGAGAGAGTCTGTATTTGCAGATCACAGGGACCCTCAACTAACCATAGTCTATCCACAGCCAGGGGACTTTCTCCTCAGGACCCAAGCCAAGCCCCGCTACTGAAATAGATACCTCAAATGCAAGGAGACTAAATTCAACTCAAGAAAGCCAAATAATTTTCAACACTATTCCGTAATGGAGTAGAACTATTCCATTGCCATTCCCATGCAGAAAAAGAGGGGTTGTTGGTGTAATATAGGGCCCTACTCGGACTGATTTGTTCCAGCTACCTCATCACACTCTCTGCACTGAAAAAAGAGAACCTCACATAACTGAAATGTAACAATATTTTTAATCCAATATGAGCTGTGGCTTGGCCAGAACAATCAGCTATAAATTAATTCCAAAAAAGGTATCTCAAAGGATATATAAAGAGCTCTAAATTGCCACGTCTAAAGACCAGTGGGGCTGATGTTCTGAAAAGATGCCAGCAGGAACTGGAGAGCAAGTGGGTGAAAAGCCAACAATTTTCTCTTGGAACGACCTGCATTTATCAAAACCTTCAGAATTATATCCACCTGGAAGTTTCTTTGTAGCACAAAAAACACCTACTGACTAAAGGAAAAACTAAGTATGTAGGAAGAAAGATGTGATGCATGGGGCTGACTTCAATTTTGTTTCAGCATACATGCATAATAAAAGCATATTTAAAACCTACATATTTAATACAAACTGAAATAGAAATTAATTTGTTATGAAGCCAATGGAAAGCGTGATTTTTAAATTTAATGTTAAGATTTTAGAGTAGACAGTGGAGGATCTTATGTGTGTTGGTAAAAGAAATTTATATTTAAATTACAGTGACTGTAGGAAGCCCCACCTTTGTCCTCCACATACCACATCAAAACTTTCCCACAGGGGAGAGAAACAAAGAGCAAATGAGTGCTGGTTGCTTGGGAGAGTAGGGCAAGTAACCTGCCTCCTAAATTCCATTATTCTTACTTGTTACACTTTCCTTCTTTGCTTGGTACTGTGTAAATATGGGACATCCCAAAACTATGAGCTGACCCTTTACAATTTGCTCCATAATAGAAAGAAATGCCACAAAAAAATTGGGTTTTTTTCCAGAAACTGGTATACTGATAGGAAACTGAAATTCACAGATTGTTAGGCAAGACGCTTCAGTTCCTGTATTTCCCAAGCTTACAAGAAAAAGTGGGCATTGATTCAGGAATGTCCTGCCCTTAAGTATCAGCTTTAGAACTGGAAACCAGAACTCTAAATATTAAAAGTGAGTACTAGGAAAAGAAAGGTCACTTCAGCAAGTTGTGGCTTAAACATTCAGAAATATTGGTTTGCAAAACAGACAAAGCTCTACTGCAACAGAGACAGGTCTTTGGCATAACCTGTAAGGAAATACTACTTCTTTATTTTCATAGAAGGAAAAGAAATCACATGGTAGATATGAACGACAAAGTTGCAATCTATTTTCATCTGCAGTGTGCAAACGTCGCCACCAACAGATTAGAAATTTAGTATGGATTATTTTAAAGAAATTCCCTATCAGAACAAATGCAAGGGCTTTTTTAAGACTGGACATAACAACTGTGTTACTTAGTGTAAAGAATCTCTCTGAGTAGCGGGCACAGGTTGCTTTTGGGTAACAATCTTTTTTACAACAGACAGGAAAATTTTCTCTCCCCAAAGAAGTGTTATTTATGTGGAAAACATTAAAATAAGATATTACAGAACTTTTCTGGACAACTGTAATCTCCTTTGACAGTTGTTTTATCCAGAGCACAGATGTTTGCCACTTAACCATGAATGTTGGCTGACCTGCCCAAATCTCAATGAAAAACAGTTGTAACAAGAAGGTTTGTCTGTGAATAGTTATGCAAAAGGGAATCTTCATTTTGTTCATGCTAAAATATACTCTCTGTAATGCATTCAAATATACTGTTTTTAGAGGCTTCGAAGTACGTGCTGAAATCACAGCTAAATGCTTACTATGCTGACGAGGGTATAGATTATGCTCAAAACGATATTAACAACTAAATCAAGATGTAGATTGATTTCAGATTTCAAATCAGGAAACTGCAATTTAGCTGTTTTATTCATTTAGTGAAGTGAGTAGCATATTCCATCCACTGTTCCCCTAAGATGCATACACAATGTAATATAATCTTGGAGCAAAAAGGAAAAGGAAGGAATAGACCTGTTGGGAGAGTAGTTCTGCTGCTTGGAAGAGCAGGAAAAGCACGTAAGACCAAAGAGAAGCCATGGCAGTAGGTCAACAGATGGTAAACATTCATCACAGAGAGATCATCTAAGCCCATACCATGAGCAATTTATCCATCCTCCCCCTAACACTGACAGCTTTGATGATGACAGACTTATGAGTAGTGCGGATTCCTCTCTGCTAGACTAGGAAAACCAGTATGGTCTGATCTCTTGAAGAGTTACATGCAGACTTCCAGCTTATCTTTAAATAGCAACATTATAGCTCCTACAGCTACAACAAGGGGCTGGAAAGCAACTTAAGCCAACTGGCAGCAAAACCAGTTTGCTGTTTCCTTGGGACAATAGAATAATTTTAAGGACAAATGCAAGTAAAGCAATTCACCATTTCCTCACTCCTTTCTCTTACAGGAATTTGCTTTATGGATGGATTTGATTTTTTTTTTTTCAAGGTGCACGATTTGGTAATTCCCTAAATTAAAAATAAACAGCCACACAAGCTCCTGAAAGCATCAGAACTCCTCATAATTTCTCTATCTTCTAAATGGAGATAAATCTCCAGAGAGCTTAAGGAGAAGAGCTTGTGACAGCCAACATGGCTTCACCAAGTGTAAATTGTGCCTGATGAATTTGGTAGTTTCCTACAACGGGGCTACAGTATTGGGAAGAGCAACTGACATCATCTGCCTAGACTCGTGCAAAGCATTCAACGTTGTCCCACAAGACACTCTTGTGTCTAAATTGGAGAGAGATCTATTTGATGGATGGAATTGATCCTGTACCTGTGTTGGGGCAATCCAGCAATCTCTGCTGGGCAGAGACTAGACTGAGAGTAGCCTTGAAAAGAAGGACTTGGGGGGATGTGCTGGTGGATAAGAA
The DNA here is from genome assembly GCA_033459285.1 of Clamator glandarius. Lineage (NCBI taxonomy): Eukaryota > Metazoa > Chordata > Aves > Cuculiformes > Cuculidae > Clamator > Clamator glandarius. Next base: position 1,508,604 of record JAUNZM010000265.1, read on the forward strand.
GCTCAGCATACAGCTCAGAAAGTCAGCTGGGCTACATCAAAAGAAGTGTCACCAGCTGGAAGGGATTCTGCCCTTCTCATCTGCTCTTGTAAGACCTCACCTGGAGTCCTGCCTTCAGGTCTGGAGACCTCAGCACAGGAAGGACACGGGTCTGATGGATCGAGTGGAGGCCACACAGGTGATCAGAGGGCTGGGACACCTCCCCTATGGGGAAAGGCTGAGAGAGTTGGGGTTGTTCAGCCTGGAGAAGAGAAGGCTCTAGGGAGACCTTAGAGCCACTTTCTGATACTTAAAGGGGACCTACAGGAAAGCTGGAGAGGGGCTTTTCATCAGGAAGCATAGTGAAAGGATGAGGCGTACTGGTTTTAAACTGAAAAAGGGGAGATTTAGATTAGATATTAGGAAGAATTTTTTCCTGTGGGTGAAGTGATGCATTGGCACAGGTTGCCCAGAGAAGTCATGGATGCCCCATCCCTGGGGGTGTTCAAGGCCAGGATGGAGGAGACTTTGAGCAACGTGATCCAGTGGAAGTTGTCCCTGCCCATGGCAGGAAGGTTGGAACTGGATGATTTTTGATGTCCCTTCCAACCCAAACCTTCCTGAGTCTATGACTCTATGATTAAGGCTTGTAACATACCCAAATGTATCTTTTTGTTTGTTTGTACCTACATGCAAATGCATAGAAACATAATACAGTTCATGGCTGGTCAAAAGCAGTTGTTCCCCAGGGTTCAGTTTTGTGGGCAGTCTTGTTTAATACCTTTATCAATAATTTGGATGCGAGGGTTGAGTGGTCCCTCAGTAAATTTGCAAATGACACCAAACTGGGCAGGAGTATTGAGAGACCTGGCCAGGCTGCATTGGTGGGCTGAGGCCACCTGTATGAGGTTTAATAAGGCCAAGGGCTGGATCCTGCACCTTGGTCACAACAAGCTCATGCAGTGCTACCAGCCTGGGGAATAGCAGATGGAAAGCTGCCTGGCAAAGGGCCTGGGGGTGTTGGTTGACAGCAGGCTGAACGTGAACCAGCTGTGCCAAGGCGGCCAAGAAGGCTGACAGCATCCTGGCTTCGGTCAAAAATGATGTGGCCAGCAGGAGAAGGGAATTATTCATAGAATCATAGAATAGAATCATAGAATAACCAGGTTGGAAGAGACCCACTGGATCATCGAGTCCAACCACTCCTATCAAACACTAAACCATGTCCCTCAGCACCTCGTCCACCTGTGCCTTAAAGACCTTCAGGGAAGGTGAATCAAACACCTCCCTGGGCAGCCTGTTCCGGTCCCCAGTGACCGTTTCTGTGAAAAAATTTTTCCTGATGTCTTGAACCTCCCCTGGTGGAGCTTGAGGCCATTCCCTCTCGTCCTGTCCCCTGTCACTTGGGAGAAGAGCCCAGCTCCCTCCTCTCCACAACCTCCTTTCAGGCAGTTGTAGAGAGCAATGAGGTCTCCCCTCAGCCTCCTCTTCTCCAGGCTAAACACCCCCAGATCTCTCAGCTGCTTCTCATAAGGCCTGTTCTGCTTCGTTGCTCTTCTCTGGACTCGCTCGTGCCCCTGTACTCAGCAGTGGTGAGGCCATGTGTCGAATCCTGTGTTCAGTTTTAAGCCCCTGACAAGGACACTGAGCTACTGAAGTGTGTGCAGAGGAGGGCAAAGAACTTGTTGAAGGGTCTGGAGAACAAGTCTTATGAGGAGTGGCTGAAGGAACTGGGGCCTTTTACTCTAGAGATGAGGAGGCTGTGAGGAGACATTATTGCTTTCTACACCTCCCTGAAAGGAGGTTGTAGTGAGGTAGGTGCTGGTCTCTTCAACCAGGTCACTAGTGATATGGTGAGAGGAACTGGCCTTAAGTTGTGTCAGGGGAGGTTTAGACTACTAAAAATTATTTATTTACCGGAAATGTGGTGAAGCACTGGAACAGGCTGCCCAGGGAAGTGGTGGAATCTCCATCCCTAGAAATGTCCAGAAGATGTGTACATGTGGCATTTTGGGACGTGGTTTAGTTGGCATGGATGGACCTCAATTGTCTTAGAGGTCTTTTCCAACCTTAGTGATTCTAGGGGTGGCCAAAAGTTCTAGTGAATCAGTTTTAACGTGGCGCACACAAAATCAAAGTGAAAACCTCCCTATACCTTGTTTTCTTTGTATGGCTGAGATCATGGTCGTTTGATATACCTTACGAAAGGTAGCCCACGTCTGACTTAACACTTTATCAATGCCTCTAAAAGGCTAGAGCATTAGTTTACCTTCTACTTCACTAACATATATTTCGATTGTTTAGGCACTACTTATTAACTAAACATAAAAAGGACTTTAGAAATATTAAACGCCTAAGGTACCGAGATTTAAAAGCCTGTTGTAAATGAATCCATGACAATTAGATTTTAACATATTAATTATTTTTACTCTATTAAAAGTGTTCAATCAGTTTACAGCACAGAGTAGTAGCTTCATGCTGCCCATAATTGAACAGAACCTCTGTAACCTATTTTAAGCTCAGTTAGACAAAGAACACATCAAGTTTTTGCTGAAGGGTCGATGCTTTAATATGACAACGTATGTGTTGCAAGTGTCTTGCAAGGGAAAATGCTATCAATTTATCAATTTTTGATAATTAAAGCCGCTATTTCTGTATGCTATAGGAAAAAAATAAATTAACAGCTTAAGTGCTATGTTCTGTTATTTATAAAGGTAGGTCTTTGGAAATCCAGTACAATTATTTTCTTTTCTCATTACAGAAGTCACTTCTTTGTAATTGAAAATGAATGCCAGACAAGAACTATTGTTACAGCATCTCCAAAGAATGTAACTAGACTGTGAGCTAAATATAACTCCTAATTGTCAAGTTTTTGTGCTTATAATCAAATCTCTTGGAGCAACTTTAACACTTTAACTTTTTCTAAAAAGTATATGGCCAGACAATGCAACTGAGTAAGAAGTTACTGTGTTGCTGAAAATATCTCTAGTTAGACTACAATATGGCTCCTATACATGTAAGTAGATGTTCCTCAACAATGTAAAACGATCATTTAAGACATTTTTGTCCCAGAAGAAATCCAGATTTGATCAGTCAAATTATTCCTGGTCTGGCAGAAGAAAATCTTCTGTGTTTACACAGAACATCCATATGTTGTGCCTGATTCTAAACCAGGTACTGCGCTGACTTCCTTGCTCTAAGGGTTACCGTTCAATACACTGTGCTGTTTTGGAGAACTAGAACACATTCTAGAAATAGAATTTGGAAAGTAAATTGTTTCAATTTCTAAAGTCAAGTTCCTTTTTACTCTCATCTCGGAGAGAACTAGGAAATAAAACAGCTTTCTATTTCGAGGTGGGAAAAGACTGTAGTCTTTAAAATTTGTAGGAATTTCCTCATGCTGTTGCATTTCTATGCATGATTCTGATGGACAAAAGTACAATGAATTTACTGTTTAAATGAAACATGGAAGGGATCCTATATGATCGTCATGCTAATAATATATGTCTTGGCAAATTCTGGTGCACTATCCTGACATGAGTTCCTAGTTGTTCTGGCCTGTTAAACACTATTGGCTTGTATATCACGAGTTCACATTTTGAACATGCACTCCTCTAAGCACCTTTCTTGGAATAGTCAGAGCCTAGCGACTGGAAAAAACATGAATAAAAGTGAACTTTCTCTCATAAAAAAAAATCACAAATAATGCTGAAAGTACATGCCAGAGGCTGTGACTGCCAAGACAGGCCAGATTTGTTCTTTATAATTAAAAAATGCAGCAAAGGAAAAGAAAAAGGCATGAAAAGTTTGGAGTGCAAATAGTCTTTGGTTTACTCATTAAAACAAAAGGACACAGCAAACAGCAAAAACATTCACAATTAAATAAACAAGAAATTCTTTATATGCTTCCAAACAAAAAAGTCTCCAGGTGTTTGAAATGTATTAAGTTCATGCTTTAAAGTACAATACAGTGTCTACAAAGTCACATTTTTTTTATCCCCAAGTCAGAGAGCAGATGAGGGAGAAAAAGAATGAAAGGTAGGAGAGGAGAAAACAAGAAAAAAAATTTATTCAAGATGCCATGTTTCCATTGGTTAACAGTATATAACACAACAATAAAACCAATTTCTATTTCTAGTTTAATTGTACACAAAGCAAATTGGCTTGGAATTTATTTTCAGATGATTAAGTTTTCTGAATTCACATCATCATACACATCAACCTAGTGTATAAAGTAAAATGACTCACACCTTTTCAAAAAGAATTATGACCTGTTAGCAGGATTCTAAATATCTTAAGGAATTCCACAGGTCAGTCACTGTGTTCTACCTTATCAGAGACAGAGTTAACATTATGTACCGCAGGTGTTTTCTAGGGAATACTTTTGCCCTGCCAGGCTATTTTACTGTAGCTTATTCCTCAAATAATCCCCATACAATCAAAAGAAGCAAATATCTGTGCAGGTCTGTATACTCAGTCTTGCAGACAGGAAGTTTTCACCACTGAGCTGGAGATGAACAAGCCCATTAACACTCTACAGCATCACTGGTATCACTTACAACTGAATACTTCTTAAGGGTAACACTAGGAAGCTGTGATCTGTGCAGGGAGCATAAAAGACTAAATGAATCAAATACATATTTTACAAATAAGCCAAAGAAACTATAGAGTGTACTATTACCATGATAGTCTGTTACTAATATCACGGGGCTCTGATAGTTTAGAAATAATTTTTTAAATGTATGAAAGATTTGGATTGTCTAACAGTTTATTGTTTTGTTTTGTGTATCTTAACTTGCAAGATTTCTCCTCTAACTGGACTGTTCTGTTTTACTGTCTTTATCCAGCTGTTTCCGTAGCAAAGCACAATAAAAGAAGTCATGTGCGATCCTTCTCCCAGATGGACTGTGAATAGCAACAGATAGCTCATAATAAGTAATAAATTTAATAAAGATGCTTTTGAAATATTTATCATAATGTAAAAAAAACCACCTTTCTGCATGCTCCCTTATTCCTTCATAAATCAACAGTGTTCCATCTACAATCAACTTTAATACAAGCACTTATATGTTCCCCTCATCTAGCATTTTGTTGACACCATCACAAAGTTTCTGCAAATGAGGTTTATATGGTCCAAAGGGATTGTACAAGGCAGCCAAAAATTCACAATCAGAGAAGTGATCAAACACATTGTTGACACGTCCATGTGACTTTGCAGTTAGGTGACGCTGAATGATTTCATGAAGTAGCTCTCGACAATCATTTAACAGTTTGGACAAAAAATTCCTGTCGAAGGTATAATCCACCTGATGGAAACTGACCACGGTCTTAGCCAGCTGATGAACTTTCTTCTTGAACTTCTCCATCAGTGCTATTTCATCCTGATTGAATTGGTTGTTCCTGTAGAGAATGGCCAATTTTAGGACTATCTTAATGAGATTTTTGATGATTTTCTCTGCTTCTTTTTTATTTTGCGTATATTCCTTTGTCACTCTGTAGAGCTCATCTAGAACATCGCTGCTTGTATCATCGATCAAAGTAGTTGCTATTGATTTGGACACCATTTTTCCAAGGATCTTCTTTTGGGCCTGAATGGCCAGACTTTTGGAGTTGAAGACATCCGTGGCCACTGTGGGGAAAAAAAAAACATGTGGTCAATACTTCATAGCTGACATACTACGGGCAGTAAATTGAGGAATATTTCCATGTCCGTCCACTCATGTTAGTCCTTAATAGCTACCATAAAAATAATACAAATTTATGCAGGTAGTTGCAGAACACCCCATCTTTTCAGTTCCTGAATCCCTAAAACTCTGTTGTCTTTAGGTTTACATTTGTTTAGATTACTTTACTTTTGAGAAAACAGAAAATGAGATAGGACTTGATAAAAAATGGTTTAAAATATCTCTCTACTTATAGATCGATGGCATTTCAAACTGAGTCAATAAACCTGCCCTTGGTGATCAGATGAGTAATAAGTCTCATCTAATTCTCATATTCACAGTGAAATCTGAAACCATGACTATCCCAGTGTCGTGACAATTACCACTGCTACTCAATCAGAAATAGCTATTCAGTGAGTTGACTATTGTAAAACTTCTTCCTGCTTTTTTTCATGATCAGTGAATTCAGATCTCACACGTATTGTATCATATTACATAATTATATGTATTTACTTATATGTATTTTATACATATATAAAAACATAATAAAAAGTCCTTTCTCAGCAAACAATACTGACATTCACTGGGAACAATCTACAGAAAGTAATTTTCAGAAAGAAAGTGAGTACGGATTATATGCAAAGGGAATTACTGAAATATATTATAATATAATATAAAGGAATATAGATTCTATGTCCTAGACTGAAAATAGAAGTGGCCAAAAATCTAGGGGTTGCCATAATACTTTCTAGCCTAACCTTATAAAGAAATCCTCCTGCTTACAATAAGCAGATCCTAGAATACATTTCCACCTCCAAAGCCCTGTTTGCTTGCAGGAATATACCAAACGACTGGTTTCTAATTTCTTCAAATGCTTAGAACCCCCAAACTTTCTTCCAGAAACTTGTTTCATGAAGTGTTACACCTCATGTTCTGTTGCCAGTGACAATTATTTACTGCACATTCCCTTTGCAGCACCTTCCTCACTAAGGCAAATGTGAATCCATACTTGCTGAAGGAAAGCTTCATCTGTTTACGTTTATGGAAGGTTTGCTTTGCAAACATAGGGGTTGAAAGTATCTTTTTTTTTTCTTTTAAAGAAAATATAAACCCTGCCTATGCCAAATGGTAAGTCCCTGATTTTGGAAGAGCCTTCCTTTTAACTGTTTGCATTTGGGCAGCTGGGTGTGTCTACATGCAGAGTGTCTCTGGGGTTCCAGCAAATAGAAGGAAACTGTCCTTCCGGACACATGAAAGACAAATCTGTATTTTTTCTTCAACGGTACCTTTGAAATACTTAGCTCCAAGCTCCTTTTTGTCATCTCTGAAACTTTGAAGCAGGTTTGTTCCTTAAGACTTCCAGTGCATATCTTTAAGAACCATTTGTGTGCATTTTACACTATCTTTGCTACGCAAGGACACTCAAAACCCATTATCTATCTCAGCCAAAGCAGTTAAGATCACAAGATAGACTCTTTTCTCAGCCATGAAGATAAAGAAAATGTTAAAGAGGCTAAGCAGTCAATCTGAACTGAAAATATTAGATTCACTTTTTGTGCTTTAACTATAAACACACAACTGTTACTATTCAAATGAAACTAATCAAAGTTTTTCAAAGCACAAATAGTAGAATTCAACAGCCAATGCTTTACAAAGCTCTATAGATGAGTGATAGCTCTTTTTCTTCCAAACAAGAATATCTATTGTTCTTTCATAACTTTTATTTCTTAATGCCTTCCTATTTACTAATTGCACATAATGTCTTCTTTCTGATAGTCCACAAAGATATATAGATATGTGTACTAACAGCAGTCACTGTTTCAAGGTATGCTCCATAAATTTGCAGAGAAAAACTCTCTCAATACACTTTATATACAATTTTTATTTTTTTCTTTTGCAGGGCGCTGTAGGTATTCTCGGAAAATGCTAACAATATCACACACCACTGCAACTTCAGGGAAATCCATATAACCCGCCTCCAGCAAGTCACACGAACACTCAGTTCTAACAACTTACATCAAACAACCTGCAAAGTATCCATTTCATGAAACTGAAAACATGGCAGATTTCTAAAAACTTTACAAGATTTCAGCAAAAAAACCCTTTTACATTATCTAACTTAACATTCGACAAAGTAGAGCTTGACATGTAATTACCATTGCTAAGCAAAACAGGAATTACTTACTTGCAAGAGGTATTGAACTGTTGCTGACATTCCTCTAAAGATGTCCAAGTTTTGAGACTACTCAATACTCCTATCTACTTTGCAATACACCAGAAGTCAGCTTCCCTGTGTTATTACATTTGTTCTAATTTAACTGCTAAACATGTAAATTTCACACTTCAGTATTTCATTCAATCTAAAAAGGAACTTGAAAACTGTCTGTATTTTATATTAAGAATTCTTCCTCACTGCCAATGGCAGAGAGACTTTAAATGAATTTCTTAGTCAAATGCTTGAATAAAAGTCAGTTTAAGCAGTAACATTATAGAGCATTTTCAGACCAAACATACATCCTTCCTTAAAAAACAGTAAAATTATTACTTACTTGCTCATCAAATGGAATTGAAATTGTTAATGCTGACAGCAGAAAGAGAGGCAGCAAAACACCAGAGGTGAAGACTGGCCTAGGGCTTATTTACTGCTAAATGCAACGCACGCGCTTTGAAATGCTGTCAGAAGCTATCGCAGAATGAATATGGGGTTTTCCCCCCTCACTGTTACAGCAGCACCCCTCAGCTACCTTTCTCCCCTGCCTGCAGTGCTTCATTTCGCTTTGGCACCTCAGAACGCAAAAATACATCACCGTGGTTTCACTTCCTTGAAAAGAGAGCCGAGAGGAAATTGCACTGCTGAGCAAGCAACACCAACAGCAGTTGCTGCTAACTGACAACTGGAACGATTAGCAGAAGAGGGAGAAGAAGGTCCTGTGACTTGAAAGGGCAGGGGACGTGTCAAGAAGAGGTTAAAGCATTAATCCGTTATCTGGAGATGCAGATACGCGCGTTTACTGGGCTCGATTCACAGGTCACAGGGTGCTGGTGAGGGGCAGCACGCTTCAGCAGCCCCGCGCTCCCATCACGAGGGCAGCCAAGCATCCCCTTTCAAACCTCTGACAATTTCAGACATGACTGCCTAAAAACAAGTCTGTAAATCCACATTTAGGTATCATTTTCCAGGGTTCTTTTTAGAGTGATTATTTTTAGTCATCTTTTTTGAGTGATTATAGTAACAGGGCAGGGTGCACAACTCTTTGAGCACACCTATTCTATTGAATAGGTACCATCCGACTGAACGTGAGCCAGCAGGGGCCCAGGTGGCCAAGAAGGCCAGTGGCATCTTGGCTTGGATCAGAAACAGCGTGACCAGCAGGTCCAGGGAGGTTCTTCTCCCCCTGCACTCGGCACTGGGGAGACCGCTCCTCGAATCCCGTGTTGAGTTGTGGGCCCCTCACCACAAGAAGGATGTTGAGGCTCTGGAGCGAGTCCAGAGAAGAGCAACGAAGCTGGTGAAGGGGCTGGAGAACAGGCCTGATGAGGAGCGGCTGAGAGAGCTGGGGGTGTTTATCCTGGAGAAGAGGAGGCTGAGGGGAGACCTCATTGCTCTCTACAACTACCTGAAAGGAGGTTGTGGAGAGGAGGGAGCTGGGCTCTTCTCCCAAGGGACAGGACGAGAGGGAATGGCCTCAAGCTCCACCAGGGGAGATTTAGGCTTGAGATTAGGAAAAAATTCTTCACGGAGAGGGTGGTTAGGCATTGGAACAGTCTGCCCAGGGAGGTGGTTGAGTCACCGTCCCTGGAGGTGTTTAAGGTGAGGGTGGATGAGGTACCTAGGAGCATGATTTAGGGACTGGTGGGAATGGTTGGACTCGACGATCCAGTGGGTCTCTTCCAACCTGGTTATTCTGTGATTCTGTGATCCTTTCACTTTAAACAGAAATGATGCCATTTCTCTAGTGGCCTACAGCAGACCCAGAATTTGGGCACTGATTTTAAGCATTTCACAGACAGACTTTCCTCAAGACTGCTCCTTATAGCTCGTATTTCTCTCCTGTGCAGTTTTACACTTCATTTTTAAGAAGTATTTCATAAAAAAATAGCCCTGTGAAATCAATGGCGTGCCATTCTCTGTACAACCTATACAAATGAGCATGACTACGTTCAGTAGAGCTGCCCCTTCGCAGAGGAGGGGAGGCTAAGGGGAGAGGCTTTCGGAGGAAATCCTGCCTCCGTTACATCAAAAATTGCAGGATCATAGGCATAATGGCAACACCAGCAAAGTCTCCTAATTTATGATGTAAAGGAGCAAACAACACTGCCTTCTGTGACAGTTTTGAGCTTATTAATTATGAAACTTCTTTATTTTGCAGCTTCAAGTGTGCTTAACATTACTGTTTGGTGTGCTAATAAATACTGGACATATAGCATTCTGGATGTGTTTTCCCCAAAATATTTTAACTTACACATGTTTTCCTTAAAACTGCAGTATAAGCTCTCAGAGAAAATTTAGAATTGTGGGTTAATAAGTTCCCAGAAGACTGGCATAGAAGTATGAGAGGGCTACTACTTATGGCTGCAACACTGACTTTTCCCTGACATGGAAGTCAGTACACCCCTTCTGTACTGTGGCAAACGCTGATTACCAAATACCCTATTTCTCAACTCTATTTAAACTAAAAAAAAAAAAAGAAAAAAAAAATTGAATCAGATTTCACTGCTGCAAATTAACACAGCATGTTTTTCTCCCCAAGATATAACAGCTGATGGTAGATTCGACATCATTTGCAGCTGAGTGTGTTCAGTTTCATGTACATTGACTCTAAATGCTTGAGTCCCTCAGTATTTTCAAGCTTGTTGTAATAAAGAAGGACCAGAAAAGAAAGCATCCAGTAAAAACTTCCAGTGAAGCTTTTTAAATTCCACGGGCAAGTGTAAGAGCCGAGCTTTCTGGTGTGAATTACATTTCTTGTGTACATACTCGTACGTTGATACAACAGTCCCGGCAGAGGAGAGAATGTGACTGCGAAGCCATTAATAACAACACTGCAGTGTGAGATCCAGTTCTCATTTCAGTGACTGGCACACCCTGTGCTGCACCCGCACCTGGTGAGCGCAAGGCGCAAAAATGTCAGGGGTTTTGGGGCAAGGCACAAAGAACGCTTCCATGGGACTGGGAGGACAGAGACAGCACAGACTGCGGCTTCAGGCAGCGTTTAAAACGCTGTTATCACACAGCTTTGCGAAATGTGGCAGCTGGTTTCCTGCCAGACATCCTGCGTGGATGAGCCTGTGACAATCGAGAGGCTGCAGGCGAGAGCTACGGCTGAGAGCCTGCGCGCCCTGTACGAATCGCATGCTCAGTCCGACTCCTGGTGTGGGACAGCATCGTTTCCTTGGAGGGAGGAAACTTGAAGCGAAGTGGGATTGACAGTGCTATGATCTCCTAGTGTGTGTGACCACGAGGCATGCAGCTACAAAATCATGAGATTGCCTAGATATCAATATCTAGGCTCAAGCGATTAAACAAATTCACTTTTTCTTCTGTTTTCTGTGTCTCTAAAGGGCCACCCTTGTTTTCAAGAATGATAAAGGCCAGGAATATTAAAAAAATAAATACACCAGTGTATAAATA
>JAUNZM010000266.1:7800000-7897500 GCA_033459285.1 Clamator glandarius
TATCTATGACCGAAGATGGTGTTCTGGTTATACTGAATATTAAGAACCTGCCAATGTGTACCAGGAGGAGTTGGTTTGGAGTGGGTTTCAGCCTCCACAGAAAGATGGTTTAAAGCCTATTGCTTTGCCAGGCTCAGACCTGTGACCCACAGCTTAGCATTCAGAAAAGCTGCATTGAGTCACCAGCACTCTCCTGATATCAATGCCATTTGACAACCTTACGCATCTTTCAGTGAAGTGTGTTTGGATAATGCTGGGCTTTCATCCTTAGGCCATCGAATGAAACTAACCACTTGTATGTGTTAATATTTTGCTGATAGGTGGAGAGATTAATTTTATAAAATGTTTGCTCTGGCTCCTGTTGAGTATTTCAAAATTCTCCAAATCCTCCAGAAGTGGGACCAATGTGAATGTCTGCAGCAGCAGGAAGTTTGTAGAACGCTACCCACATCCCTTTCCCCTCCGATTCACAACCTCCAAAGATGAGCTGTAAGGGCCAACTCTTTGAAAGAAGAGGAGAGACAAACATAAAAATGGGTTTTTCTATGTTGTCCTATTGCTTGAACAATGTTAGTGGCTGGCCAGCAGTTATTTTTTTAATACCGAATGGCCAGAGTCCAAGTAAATGTTGTGATGACCTCAAAGATCCAGTGCAGTTTGTGGCTACAGGGTCTGCGGGAGGGTGGCAGCCTGCCAGCCCCCGTACATCATCTTCAGGTTGCTATTTCTGACAGACTGATGTTAGTTATTGTAAATGAGTGACACTGACTATAACTCACCTTTAAATCTCACCTCGTGGGCACTGGAAGATCTGCAGATATGCGCTGGTGTGCACAAAGGCACGTGCCCACCTACGCTCACCTGAAAAGTGTTCATCACCACCTTGCCTTACCTTAATGTGATTGACGATAATTAGGTTTTCGCTGCCTTCTGATGCAGAAATACACACCGCCACAGCGTGGCTGGTTCTGCCTCCACAGTCGTACCCCTGAAAGGCTATTGATTCACGCTTTTACATTTTTAAAAGGTCATGGCAATAATTCCACCTGAATTGTGCTAAGTGAAAATAGTTTGCAGAGGTAATGTGGTTCCTGCTGACTTCCAGTGTAAACAAAACTGATAGGGTTTTATTATTTTTTAATATATTTTAATTACATTTATTTGCCTGGCTCTTGCATCATATCAATGAACTATGTGTAAACCTGTATGGCAAGTGACCTTCAACATTACATGATTCTTGGTTCTGTGCAGAGATATTTTGTTTTTCTATTATATAAGATGTGCTGGAATTGTTTATCATAATACAGTGCTCACATTAAAAATTAAAAGCATAAGAATAAAAATTGCCTTTTTCCCCTTGTCCTGTCATATACCTGTCCATTTTAATAAGACAAAAATATCTACAACTCCTTGACTGTGGTATGAAACATGCTTACTTTTTGTAAAATGTTGTTGTAGTTAAATAAAGAGCCTGCTCTGGCTTGACTAGGAACAGATTGTTCCCAACAGTTCATTTGACTAACAGGCTATATAATGCAATGAGTTAACTTATTAGAATACATAGTTACTGCAGTCCAAGTGCCCTAGAAATATGACAGCATGCTATGGATGCTACAGCATAAATTATTTCAATAGCTGTGCTGCAATTAGTGACTTTATATTCTGTCTGCTTTACAGGACTTAAAACCAGGGCGAGACTCAAGAAGGAGAAAGAGAAGGTAAGATTTTTTGTGCTGAATGAGCCTTTCCCTCCTCCTATAATTTTTTTTCCCGTATGTTCGCTTTGTTTAAAATTATTTTACTGTGTCAATCATGTTTACATGAATAGAGTGCTCATATTTTCTACGAGATTAATGTTATGCCTCCATATGGAGCTACTGAAGAACAGAGCTGAACTTTCCCACCCTACACCAATAGATTTGCTGGGATGATGTCCAGTGTATGCAAGGCCATGGAAATTTATTTCCCTCCTAATCATCTTTAGCATTAATGGTAAATGACATATGTAGAGATGAAACTTGAACTTGCCATGTTCCCATGTGCCTCTGTTCCATCCCACTACAGTTGCCATAACTCGCTCCACAATTGATTGTTAATTTACTTTAATACATGTGTCTGTAGCAACTGGAGCTGATAAATAGTGAAAAAGTATGTGATAAGCTATCTGACCTTCTTCATATAGATGAAACACTACAGAGCTGAAATCCATTCATGCTCTCTGAACACAGTGCTGTATTCTGGTTTTCTATTCATAGTGTTGTAAATTTGTCAGCCTAATGGGACGCTTTGTGAGACGTTTTTCTTTTAGAGTGCTTTAATGGGACTAGGTATTTCATTGATCTAAAATCTAGCCTAACATTTCATGTTGAGGAGTCTGGAATTGTGTAGTTAGCTGCATAGAAGTTAAGTAGTGTTTTGTTCTTTCCTTTATTCTAAGCTGAATTTTGCCAACCTGGTACTTAGCCTACTGTTTATATATGGAATAAAAACAGCATGCAGTTTGGCTACTAAATTCCAAGGTTGTACTGTATTTTCATTCAGTACCAATACAAGTGAAGGTGGTAAGAAGGCAGATCACACAGCCAAACTTGCATGTTTTTCTTTTCCTGAAGTTGGAGGGCTGTGGCAGTGGGTATGAAGTAGCCGCACTAGGATAGACCCAATGCCTTTCAAGGTCAGTGATCTGTTTTCTGACAACTGGGACACTGACAGAATGAGATCCATGCAAGAATCCAGTGATACTTTCCTAAATTATTCCCCAGCACCCACTAATTTGCAGATCAAGTACTTCTTAAGCAGAAGTGATATCTCTATAATTAATACCACTGGTGGATTTCTCTTCCTTGAAAGGATAAAGAGAACTCAGTTACTCAGTATGATGGGCAGCAAACTTGGGAAACAGTTCATGTGAACATTTATGATCGCTGTTATGAGCTCTTGAATGCTGGAGTTTTCACAGAATCACCAGGTTGGAAGAGACACACCGGATCGTCGAGTCCAACCATTCCCACCAATCCCTAAACCATGCCCCTAAGCACCTCATCCACCCTCACCTTAAACACCTCCAGGGAAGGTGAGTCAACCACCTCCCTGGGCAGACTGTTCCAATGCCTAACCACCCTTTCCATGAAGAATTTTTTCCTTATCTCGAGTCTAAATCTCCCCTGGTGGAGCTTGAGGCCATTCCCTCTCGTCCTGTCCCCTGTCACTTGGGAGAAGAGGCCAGCTCCCTCCTCTCCACAACCTCCCTTCAGGTAGTTGTAGAGAGTAATAAGGTCTCCCCTCAGCCTCCTCTTCTCCAGGCTGAACACCCCCAGCTCTCTCAGCCGCTCCTCGTAAGATTTGTTCTCCAGCCTCTTCACCAGCTTCGTTTTGTGTCGAATAAGGCTGATACTAGGGTTGATATGTCCACAGCCCTTCAGCAGCCGGAAAATTTTAGGTTTAAAGGCCAAGAGGCAGATGGATGTGTAACAAAAATGGCCAGTCTATATAAATTCTGCTCTGAGAGAAATGTGGAAAAGCTGAGATACAGTCAGGCTCTGAAATCTATCTTTTGCTGAGTTGAATTGTGATGCAGGGAGTGTCTGCCTTACGTGTAAACATTGTTATGATGTATAATAGGTCAGAATTTTTACTGCTGCTTGAATACAATCTAGCTCTGATTTCTCCAGCCTCACAGTATTATTCCTGATTCAGGAAGGGAATCATTTTCCTTAAAACTTTCTTAAGCAGTAAAAGTAAAGTATTCTGAGTAATGCTGAGTTAGAGGACAATGGCACAAGATGAAGACTTGTATTATAAAATCAGCATACCTGAGGGCCTTGCAAGAACCCGACAAGCCCTCTCCACAGGAGAAACTCATTGAGAGTGCAGAGTGTCATGGGAACCCCCCTGAATCGTAAAGGGCTTTTTGTTACTCTCTGCAGTCATGTGTCACATACAAGCCTGGGATCTAGAGTGTAGAGCTCAGATCGTGCACCCACAGCCCCTCTGCCAGGGGAGGTTCAAGCTGAACATTAGGAAAAAATTTTTCACGGAAAGGGTCATTGGGCACTGGAACAGGCTGCCCAGGAAGGTGGTTGAGTTACCTTCCCTGGAGGTGCTTAAGGGATGGGTGGATGAGGTGCTGAGGGGCATGGTTCAGTATTTAATAGGAATGGTTGGACTTGATGATCCAATGAGTCTTTTCCAACCTGATGATTCTATGACTCTATGATCTGTGCTGCTGCAGCTCAGTGCTTATTGCCCAGGCTTTTCCCTGCCCCTTTTTGTTACATCCATGTGCTAGTCTTTCTATGAACAGGACTGCATCTATTCCAACAAAAGCTATCAATCTGTGGCGCTGTTTATAACGAGGAGAAAAAGTCAACATCAGAAATCTTTTCTGTAGCATGTAACCTTTGAGATTTATCATGGCTTGGATTTCTCCAAGGGGTGACAGTAAGGTGACAGAATGAGCTGTCTCCTGATTTCATTTTTTGTTTATTGGTTCCCTGCATATGAAAACCCTCTCTAAATAATCACCAATGCAGGCTGGTACAATAGCTATGGACATTTAACCTCCTGGCTATAACCCTCTTTTGAAGTGGTCTTTTCCTCCCTGGTGAATAGGCGGGCACTGGTGCTACCAAAAGAAAGATGGCATGAGTTTGGAGCATGTTGGTTGTGTACTTGGTGAACTTCTGCTGTAGAGAAATGTCAAGGTCAGAACATGATTGAAGAACCGTCTTCCTCTCATGAAGTTGCTGTTCCTGTATGATATTGTTTTCCACTGTAGAAGGTTCACTTAAAAATGAGGTTGAGATCCCTAAAGAAATTGCTTCAATCAGCAACAGTGCTTAATGACTGTTAATGGGAAGTGGAGATAGGATAGTAAGTGTTACTTTGATTAATAAGAGAACTGCAGAGAATTTAAATTGCGCCACTGATGGATTATTTTCTTCAAGCTTGATAAGAGCTTCTCATTTGTTCTTAAATTTGGTCAATACTGTTAAAGACAGCAAAATGAAGTATAATTAATTCTATTACTGCTACTCAGACCCAGTGTTACAGGGAAACCGATTGTGATGCAGACAACAATGTTAGGTAACACTTCTGACAGGTTTATCATATGAGGACCTGTCACTCCTCATCAGGAGAGAATCTTTTCTCCTCCACAGTTTGAAACTGCCCAGCACTAGTTGCCTTTCTTAGCATGTGTTGATCTGTTTGAATCTGCCACAGAAATATTTACAGTAGAGTAAGTAACTGATTCTGGTGTGTACGGACAAAACAAACAGTTCCAGTTTATACCTCACCTGATACATGGGGATATTGCCATTGGATTTTGAGTACATTACTGCAGCTACTGAGTATGCAGTAGTAGCACTTACATAAATAGATCTGTTCAGTTTAGTATTGTGGTATAAGGACCTACGAAAACCTAGGACCTTAAAGGGCTTGGGAGGAAGGGCTGAGCTGAGGTTTTTCCACTCCAAGACAACGCATTTTATTTGCAGGCCCCATGTCTTGTGAATTTTACCTCTCTACATGCTGTTAGGGTTCAGCGCAGTGACTAAGGCAGTTATTACAATACTGTTTTCCCAAATATATTTTCTGTTTCATAATAGCATATGTTTCTTACCAATCTTGAAGTTCTGCATGTGTATAATGTGTCAATACGGCCTTATTATGTAATAAGTAATCATATTATAGCAGCACCTACTCCAGTTTGATCCTTGTTGTGTCAGGCATTGGCTAGTTTTCCCTCAGGAAAGCTCCTACACATATTTGAATGCTGTTTTGAAGAGGAGCTCTCTTTCACTTGGAGCAGCAAGTCCCTGACATCTGTAAGAGGTCTCACATGCATTTGCAAATTTCTCATCTCCTGCCACAGCGGGATGTGATCTTACTGAGGATGGGAATGGTTAATCCAATATAGGTATTTAGTGAGAAGGTAGCATAGACTCCATGCTGGTGTACGTATGAAATATCATTATGCTTTTGAAAGAATCTATTTGCATGATAGAAAAAGTAGGGAATATATACTGAGAAATGCAGTTTATTCAGAGACCTTCTGAAATCAGATTTTAGCAAAAGGTGATCAGCAGCTCATCCATTCTGCCATCTCGGAAGAAATCCAGGCTATGCGCAAAGGAATAAGGAAATTGTTCTCTACTTTCATTAGTGGTAGCCGCAATTATCGCTTAATTTAACAGACACTGCCTACTTCAAAGCCCATGCTTCTCCAGTTCTGACTGCAAAAAGTCATTGTGTGAGTTATTTTGAATTAATTTGAAACCAGAATGTGTTAGCTAATAGTGTAGTTATAAAACCACTGAAGGTCTAATTCTGTTATTAAAAATGTAAAGCTTATGTATTATGAATAAAGAGTTCATTCCCTTCCAAGGATATTCCATAAACATAATTTCTGAAAGTACTGCAAACACAGAAAATGTATTTCGGGTGTGAATTTGGGTGCAATGGTCTGTACTCCAGAGTGCAAAAATACATTAAAAGTGTCAGGTGGAAGGTTATGTTTAAAACTTAGACGTGTAAAACGAAAAGCCAGAGGCAACTTCTTTGCCTCTGACAGTCCCTGTTTATAGTTCTGCTGGCATTCCATGCAGCAAAGGGAGCAAGTAAACATCTTTCATTCACTTAAAATATTTGCAAATGTTTGAGGGTGGCTCATAGGGACAGTGGTGGCCTGACTGAACCCTTCCATCGTTGATACTTTCTTGCAGATAACCTGGGTAAATATTGACCCTGATTACTAGACAGCCTTTATTTCATCAGGAAAGGACGTCAAAGGTGTCATAATTATGGCACGTAAAGAGATGACACCCAGCATACAAAGAATAGCAGCATCGAAGTACAGATGGTCTTTGTTCTTAAGGCAGTTGCGGAGCGGTGTCTGCACCCAGTATTTGCAATGCATTTACGCATGTTTCAAGAAGGCTCTCAGATCAAAACACAAACCTTGTGCATCAGTAGTCTCTCTACAGATGATCGTTTATCTAGGTGAGCCAGCAGCTTTCTGAAAGATGGAAGCTGGTGTCATTTGTTGCCTCCAGTACACAAAAGACAAAGAAACTTTAAATCTTAGGTATTCTCTCTGTAGAACTAACCAGAGATTTGGAGGCCAAATAAACCTTTCTCTCACCAGAATTTTTCTGTTATTGCGTTTTAGTGTCTTTCAGCTTGATAAAAAACCCCACCTGTTTGTAGGTTTGAAGATTTGTTTGTTGCTACCCTTTCATTATGCAGCACAATGGAAATTTTACTGGATAACCTGTTTGCAAAGTTGATTCATGGTTGAAGAAATGTAGATCCTATATTCTACTTTACAACAACTCTCCTCCAGGATTAATGGCAATATATTTGAAGGACTGTGATGCTGTAAATGTACTACTGAAGTGTCTGATTTCTCATAAACTAAGGCTTTGATAATGAAAGAGGACCCTGCATGTACCAAGAGCCCTGATTAAGAGAGGAGTACAGTTTCTTACAGTTATGTAGGTACTTGGCTATCATATAAGTTTATTAAATCACATAAAATTTCAATTTATACCATAATACTCTATAAAACATAGAGCACACAAAGCTAATAAGTATGCCTATTGTTATTTTTCATGTGTGAACATAGGGTATAGGTATTGTTTCACAGAACATAGGGTATAGGTATTGTTTCACAGAATCACAGAATAACCAGGTTGGAATAGACTCACTGGATCATTGAGTCCAACCATTCCTATCAAACACTAAACCATGCCCCTCAGCACCTTGTTTGTTGTGTTAAAGCTGCCATTTTCAGAAGCAAGATTGTTTATGCCAAAATATTAATTTCCTGTCCCAAAGTTAAATTTTGTAGAAATTATTAACACATTGAAATATAATTAATGTGGTATAAAACCTAGGAAAATGCCAATATAATGTTATATATTGTTGGGAAGGAGAGAATATGCTCATATATATGTCTTCATATAGTACATACATTTATATTTAAGTCTCTCTTCATTGTGAATACATTTTTGTGGAAATTGAGTGACATTGTCTTGGTGCAACATGTTTGGGCTTTGTCCATTTGCAGGGAGATGAAGTTACTTGATTTTGGGCCTTATTTCTCACAATACTTCTAACTTGCATAATGCTTTATAACGGCTTTCATAATGTGTGCAAAGTCTAGATGCAAAGTAAGCCCAGTTTTTCCCACTGGAATCAAGTCTTATTCTTTACTGACACATTTCTGACCCTCCTCAGTTAAACGAAGCTGATGTTATCCCAGTTTGTTTTCTCTTGTTTCAGCCTCCACATGCTTTAGGAGCTAGTAACTTATTTCTTCTGAGCGTATCAGAAAATATTCAGGGTGTGCCAAAGCCTGTGTTACCGTAACTGTTTTACAAATTGTTCAGTGGGCTGACTTTTGAAGGTGGAGTTGTACTTCTGAATTTTGCAGTGTGAGCAAGGAATTTCTTTATTCCTATTTTTGACAGGGGACTGATGTGAGTTTCAGCATTATTGCTTTTGGCTTCTGGTGCCATTATTTAACTATGATATGCAAGATTTGGCAGGAGTGTCCTGTGAGTGATACTGAGCTACAAACGCGTGACCAAGAACTGGGAAAGGAGTGAAGCGCCCTCTTTCAATCAAAAGTGAGTTTGAGCTAAGAGAGAGGGTGAAAGTTCATGAAGAACATTTTTTGAAAAGCTGTTTTGAGGTTGTGTGGAACTGGACTCCACTTGGATGGAGTCAGTCGTCTTGGAGATTATGTTTTTCTTTACTGAAAAAATTTCAGCAGCATTTTGGCATATTTTGGGTTGGAGTGTGTGCCCCAGAGAGGAAAAAACTGTGAAGGAGATATGGTCAAAATTTCAAGAGCAGTTGTTTTTTTGTTTTGGTTTTTTTTTTTTTTTTGCTGTATCACTGTCACAATTCAGCAGCCCAGAGAAAGTACAGAGCAAAACAAGTTCCTCTCCCCATCCTGTGTGCAGCCCTCTCCTGCTGGTCCTTTCTTTTGTCTTCTTCTGGTAGTGCTGTCGTTTATTTAGAGGAAAACTTTGTGTCAGTGTAATGCTACAAGCACTCCTTGAGATTTTACAGCCTTCTAAGTTCTCCAGACATCCAGAGTGCAAATTATGGCTGTAAACAGCAGGGGAGAAAACTGAGGAGGTAAGGAGGAGCAGAAGTCCCTGTGTTTTGGACTTTACATCGTTGCTTTTAGCTGGATAGATGCCTATTTCCTTGTTGCTTTACGGCCAGTCCTGCCCTTAGATAGCTGTGCATAATTTTCGCATCCACAGTATAAGACACTTAAGCCTTGTAATGCTTTTAAACTAATGAGGGTGTGGTAGATTAGCTCAGGATGCATCACACAGTTTCCAAGGGGTTTTGTGTGTCGTTTATGGCTTATGCTACATAAAGAATATTTCTTTCCATATAGTCCGAACATAGCTCACCACCATTTTGGAGCAGGCTTGAGAATGTTATCGTAATTGACTTGCTAGGTGAAAGGCTTTTCTATTTAGCTTTTAATAGAGCAAAAGTGACTCTAAATTTGTTAATATTCTTTAGGTTATATAGGACAAATTACAGATAAGTGAATAAGTAATGAAATTTGTAATGAGAATTCCTCAAGTATGAAATGTTGGCACAAATTAATTGAGGGATTTTACAGCTATTATAGTTTATATCATAAATGCAAAAATGACTAGGGCTTTTTAATTACAGTAGGAACACACTAAATTTTTATGGAGTGCCATTTCGTTAAAGAGGTACTTTAAGCATTAAGAGCAAATGCCATCCGTAACAGTGAGCCCAGATATCTGTGGCACATCAAATAAATATGCTATTGCTATGAAATTGTTCCTCAGATACTGTAATTGACACAAAGACTAATGAGAGGCCTCTTTTCACACCTTCAGTTTACTGTGTCTTTTTCTCTTGGTCATTCTTTTTCTTAATTACTGTGTGTTTGCAGAGGGTCACAGCAAATCCCTTGGAAAAATATACAGTGCTTTTTCACTTACCCTTCAAAGCTGCACTGCAAAACATTGATGTCTCAATAGAAGTTAACGTTATTGTGGAGGGGAGGAAGGAGGATGGTTGGATGCTAATTCTTATTAAATATTTGATGTGTAGAGAAATCTAATACAGTGGAAACTCAAAGAAATCTCATTACTTGGTGGAACACATTGCATACTAAGACAGAGATGACTCAGACTCGAAAGCTAACAGACAGATTTAGTAAGGAAGCATATCTGAAGCCATGTCCTGCTGTTCTTTTCCATTAAAATAAGAAATCTACATATCCTCTGCTACCCTGCTTATCTAGACGTTTCTCAGAGTCAAGAATATGTTTTAAAAATATCATTTCATGCTATATTCTTCTCTAGTGATGCTGTGTTAAGCTTTCCCCCTCCTCTTCTCTCACAGCTGCTCTCAGAGCCGGCTGGCTGGACAGCAGTAGGTGCTGCAGACCCTCCTCCACTTGCGCATAGCTCTGAGGGTCCCCCTGAGCCTCTCCTTCTCCAGCCAATAAATGTGTTCCACTCTGAGGCTGATGGTTTTGCTTAGGCACTTGAGACTGCAAACTCACATCCTTTCAGCGCCTCCTCCAACACACACCATGTCACAGACTGCTTCCCCAGTTAAGGTCTCTAATCCATCACTCACAATTCCTTAAGGGGATTAATTAATTTTAAAAATCGTTGTGTTTCTAGGTATGCTAAATGTCCTCCCTCAAGGACAAACTCTCGTCTTTCCATTCACACATCTCTCCTGATTCCTCTTATTGAAGTGGCTGGTATTATGCCTTGTGTTATACAATCCCAAAACCTTCCTTGCAAGGAATTGCAAATTAACTGATCATCAGAGTGCTTGTTCATAATTAGCTAGTATTCTTTTCCTGAAGGTGAGAGTTTCTGGAGTGGAGGCGGCATGCAAATACACTGTTGTTTTATGCAGGGGTAGGTAAGAAAGAGCGAAGAAAATAACTTCTGACAGGATGCTGGGACTTGAAAGTCAGCTCTGGTACTGTTTAGACAGTGTGTGACATGTGCCCTTTTTGACCTCAGAAATAATTGCCTCTTCTGCAGGTTTTAAATACGACCTGCTTTGTAAACTCTGTTCCAAATTTATGATAGAAACCAGGGCATGAAAGCTGTGGATAAATATGCTTCTGCCCCTGAGACAGTGATATGCAAAAGGAAGTTCTCTCTGATGGCTAGATGACCACGCTGCTCGTTCAATGCTCATTGGATGCAGGCTGGCAGCTAATCTAGCTTCTGCACATCAGCTTTGCCAGACCAAGGCTTTGGCCTGAGTATTCTGCACGTCCAGAGAAGAGCGACAAAGCTGGTGAAGGGGCTGGAGAACAAGTCTCACGAGGAGCAACTGAGAGAGCTGGGGGTGTTTAGCCTGGAGAAGAGGAGGCTGAGAGGACACCTTATTACTCTCTACAAATACCTGAAGGGAGGTTGTGGAGAGGAGGGTGCTGGCCTCTTCTCCCAAGTGACAGGGGACAGGACAAGGGGGAATAGCCTCAAGCTCCACCAGAGGGGGGTCAGGCTTGACATAAGGAAAAAATTCTTCACAGAAAGGGTCATTAGGCAATGGAACAGTCTGCCCAGGGAGGTGGTTGACCCGCCTTCCCTGGAGGTGTTTAAGGTGCGGGTGGATGAGGTACTGAGGGGCATGGTTTAGAGATTGGTGGGAATGGTTGGACTCGACGATCCGGTGTGTCTCTTCCAACCTGGTGATTCTATGATTCTCTAGACTGAGAAATCTGTCACTGAGAAAGTACTAACCGGCCTCACTTTTGCATTTGATATATCACTGAGGTGGAATGCTGAAATCAGTTTAACTTGGTGAATGCAGAGCACTGAAATATCTCCTGGAAAATGTAGGGTAACATCTAGGTCTTAATTCACACAAAGTTATGGAGATTTCCACACAGTTACTTTTGACAGATAACAGGTATCCCCGTGCCTCTGTGATCTAACAGGGCTTCCAATTACCCACACGTCCATTGGTCTGCTGATGTTCTGACCTGACCAGTTGCACTGAGGCTGTACATCAAGGGTTATTCCAGCTGATCCTTGCCCTACAGTGCATTTCTGTGAATTAAGCAGGACCTATAATCTCTCTTAAACTTCCCTATGCTATTTCCAGAGCATGGAGGGGTAAAATGCTGCACATGCCATTTCTCTTTAGTTCCCTTCCTACATTCAAGGTCTCATGACAGTCTCTCAGACTTGCTTTTTTTGTGCTTGTGAAAACAAGTCAAGGTTACTCAAGTCTTATCCTTGAAGTTATTTGTCATAAATGTGTCATTGTTTTCCTAACTACATTTCCTCAAGCCCTTCCTTACTTTCTGTGTTTGTTCCTGGTTCCTTAATTAAAAAAAAAAAAAAAAGAAGAAATTACAAAACCACATTGAATATTGCTTATCTCCCATTTGGCGGTAATGAGTGACTTAAGTTGGTGTAACGTCACCATTGCTTCTGACTGAGCCTGGTCTGGGTTCCCTGTGCTGGGCAGCGAGGAGGGTTGTACCTACTTCAACGAAGTCCTGTGAAGCTTCTCTCCTCCACACTTTCTGTGATATGATACCACAATCCAGTAAGACCCTGCTGTGACAGGGCTAAGGTTAATCTCGCTGAATGAGATAAAAAAACTAAGCAAGAAGAAAATGGCTAAACGAAAAGCCACACCCAGATTACATTTGTGTTTTTACTCATCATTGCCTGAAATATATATCTCATTGGCTAGCTTCTAAAGGTTCTTACTCCTTTAAATATGAATACAAGAAAAGAATACATGTTCTTGGCAAATTACATTAAAATATGAAGAAGAGATGGCTGCTGAAATGCTCTTATTGTAAATGAAGGGCTTTATGTTTACACAAAAACCACTCTTGGAAAAAAGTAATTTTGCTAATGAGATATTCCCATGTCTCCTGGGGAGCTTTTCATTGCTAAAACGCTGTTTCAGATCCAGCACAGAGCTACAATAAAAAGCATTAACAACTAGCTCAAAGGAGTTCACGGTTCAGCTGGCTCTCCAGTAGCAGAATCTGCACAGCACATACACCACGTCAGGTGGCAGTGATGCACGGTGTCAACGTGACCAGTGGCGCTGCGTGAGCAGCTCAAACCATGTGAAGTGTGAGCTTAGTGCTCACCGTGTGGAAATAAGGTGCTGTTAATGAAAACCCGCATTGCTGTGTACATGTCTCTACTTTCATATCAGGGTAGCTACTGTACTTGTTCCTAACCAAGGACCTGACTTGACTGGGTTTTCCCCAGAACTCATAGGATCATCCAGCTGGCTGGAACAGTTCAGATGTCCTACTAGGTGCCTGAGCCATCAGAGCTACAATGGATGACTGTTGACTTGAAGATGTTTTGCAATGTGATGCAAAAAGTAACCGTTCCTTAAACTGTTGTTTTAAATACAGCAATCCTAATCTCAAATGGGCCTGATTTGCTTGCTGTGGCTGCCTTTGCCAACACAAAGCCTTAAATCTTTAAATTGAGGCATTTGATCAGACTACTCACCGATCCCTTTCCTTGGCCTGCCTTGGCTGGCCACATCAAAGAAGTTAAGGACTGAGTGGGCTTGACCACTCAGCAGTGGTGCTCCAAGACAGGCTTTAAGTGTATTGAGAAAGCAAACATTTATTCTGCTGCTGCCTTGCTGAACTGTTCCATGGAGAACCCTCTCAACCCAGCTGCTGGTGACTTTCATGGGTACCAATTAAATTTTTATATAACATTTTATAACGATAAATATACTCTAGAGACTTACACATCATTCCTCTGCTACTTTAACTGCTTTTCAAAGCCCTTTTCAGTGAGCTTATCTTTGTTTTGCTTGTGCTGATTAAAAGGCAAATATATTTTTAATAGGGTATGTAGTACCAGAGTGCACACTTCACATAAAAGAAAAAGAAGTGCAGTCAAACCTTTGTTATACAAGTTGAGTAGAAGACATTGAATTAATTCAGCTAACAATGGTTTCAAATAATTAATGGGATTTTCTTGCTGCTGAATACATCAGGGACCATGAGTTTGTTTTGGGCAAATGAGATTTTTGAATGATCAAACTTCTGGCTAACAGATAGCAAAACAGCTTATAAGAAGATCCTCTGCAAAAATATAAATGTGTAAAAATTGGGACTTGAATTTAAAGATTTCTCTAGAAATATTTCTGAGATACAGAGGACCAAAAAGAGCCTGAAGACATTAAAAACCAGCAGTGCCATCCCTCTGGGCAGACTCTATCCTGAATGTATCAGCACAACTGAGTATTTCCACAGAGATTCTGATTTCCTAGAAAGCATTTTCCACTTCTTTTTTTCTAGTGCAGTTTGTTTCTCTCCCTGGACTATTCCTGCCCCTCCCACGTCTTAATTTTTTGTTTTCCCTGTAAACAGTGAAGACAGCCATATAGCACCATAAAAGTAATATCATGTGAGTTCCCATCTCATCATCTCTCCATGACTGCTGAGTCATGTCTGGGTAGTTTTCAAGTGCTACTACAGCATTAGAAGACATTTCATGGAAGTCCTGGTCATTTACTGGAAAGAGGGAGACTTTTCCCATATACCATAGACTTTGTGGTTTTGAGGTGATCTCTGCTCATTGCCATGGATGGGAGGAGATCTAGAGCTCTTCATGGCTACTGAAGAGAGACCTGATGCATCATTTCAGGAGGGGTATAGGAGCACCTTTTGCTGATCCACCACTGGAGAGTGGTCACAACAGCTCACCAGGAGACTGTGGTGTACCAGAGAATCAGAGATGGTTGTGACAGTGAGAGCAGCTGGTGCGCAGTGATGAACTGTATCAGGGGAAAGAAATCATTGGCTCCAAAATGATAAAGTGGGCTTTAATTGTCCACGTCCCGATGCCTAGGGGAGTACTGCCAGGGAAGCTAGAACAGACGGAAATGCTGCTGACATTAGAATAATGTGCTGCATGTGAAACCACTGCAAAAATAGTTAAATGGCTCCTTTGCCAAGGCCACAGAGTGAAATGTTACTACACCATGGGGCGGATTAAAATATGCATTTTCTCCTAATTGAGCACAGAGGACTCAGCTGGAGGTCCTGTCAGGAGAAGAAGAATAATTTGTCACCGCAAGAAATGTATAACTTGACAGAGCATCTATTAGACAGTACAGTAAAAACTAGAGTAGGACTTGTGCAGGTTTTCTTTATGCTTCAAACTATCTGGTACAGGCATCCACACCCTGTAAGTAAACTGCAGACCTGTTGGCAGTGGAGCAACCTCATTGCTCTCTATAACTACCTGAAAGGAGGTTGTGGAGAGGAGGGTGCTGGCCTCTTTTCCCGAGTGACAGGGGACAGGACGAGAGGGAATGGCCTCAAGCTCCACCAGGGGAAGTTTAGGCTGAACATAAGGAAAAAATTCTTCACGGAGAGGGTCATTGGGCACTGGCAGAGGCTGCCCAGGGAGGGGGTTGAGTCACCTTCCCTGGAGTTAAGGCACGGGTGGATGTGGCGCTGAGGGGCATGGTTTAGTGTTTGATTAGAATGGTTGGACTCAATGATCTGGTGGGTCTCTTCCAACCTGGTGATTCTATGATTCTATGAACCTGGTTGAACTTGATGACATTTAAGGGCCCCTTCCAAATCAAACTATTCTATGATTCTATGAAGTATCTTGTTGTGAGAAGGTATAAAAAAGGTCTCCACGAGAACACCTATAGGACAGGGCTGCTCTCTGGCCTGTGAATGTTCTCTAGTCCTTTCTTTCCTCATGCCACTTTTATATATATTTATAATTTTCAGGGAGATCTGGCCTGGCCTGGGTGCAGCTTTTTGCTGACTCGGTCCACTAGCTCCCAGCCTAGGCACATGTGCAGCAGGGACTGCCTGTGTCAGCCACTGGCTTTAGATATGAAAGCAGCTCCATGCTGTCCTTGCCCTGCAGCCTTTGCAGTGTTTTGTGTAAATAAGTGATGCGAGGAAGGCCAAGCTTCAGCTCTGGCTGCTGTTTTGCAGCACTTCACAGAATCCCATGCTGAATCCAAGGAGTGGCTCCCAGGTGTGGGTGCCGCAGACACAACCTGTCACATCTATCCATGAGCAGCTAAAACCAAGTAACTTCTTTTCAGGCACATGCTTTTTATCTCCCTGAAAGGGAGATCTCTGACTGACAGAGTAATTCATCATATACCTGATGCACGGAGAAGAAGTTGCCTGAAGGAGGAGAGCCACACACATTTTTTTTTTTTCACACTGGAAGAGGCATATGCCCTTTGTGAGATCCACTCTTTTAAAAAGTTTCTGTAACCCTGAGAAAGAGATTCTGATTCTCTAGAGAGATGCTGCTGGGAATCTTTGGTGCATGCTGTAGCATGTTGGAGCGATGTAGCAGTCATTTCCAGAGCATGAGTAGCAGTGGTAGGAGGAACAACTGGGCTGAGAAAACCCCGTTGATACTGAGAGGTGCACTGGGGAAAACAAAGAACTGCTAAGTGGACCTGGTGCTCTGTAGTGCCTTCACCAATCCCAGCCCTTTAATGGGATATAATGAAAAATTGACTTGGGCTTTCCAGGCCACTTGGGATGCTTCCCAGCTAGACCAGGTACCCCACCATGACAGGAGCTCACCCTTGTTGCGATTAGACATCTGATTTCGATTCTTGTGCTTGGCCACTAACTGATTAGCTCTTTCTTTTGACCTGTGTCAGCTCCTCCCTCATCTCTTTTTGCGAGAGATGTTTGTCCTACCCCATAGTTTATAGGGATTATTGTACTTTTGAGGCCAAGTCCCTGCTACATTCATATCCTAGAGGTCTTAAGATTTTACTTTCTGGCTTGCTGGGCATTTCAAGTTCAAACTCACAGACTGGTCAAAGCTTGTTTTTGTCCTTCTGCTTATTTGGAATTGAATCAACTCATGGCCATTTAGACTAAACTTCTATTCTACAAGTAGTTGCCTTGAAGTGTTTTGGTACTTGCCAGAGCTGTACCAAATGTGATGTTGCTTGAGAGCCTGCAACTACTTGCTGTAGAAATTTGTCCCTTTCATGCAAAGATAGTTTGTTTTTCCGTATTTGGAAACACCGCTTACTGCATGGTGAATTTGAAACTCTTCTAATTATTTATTCCCTTGGTTTCTCATAATAAGTCGGTGATCTCTATCCATAACAAAATCCAACCATCAAAGTGAGTGGCAGACCCTATTTTAATTCCCATAGATTCTCTCTTTCAGGCTTTCCAAAAGTGATTTTTGACTTCGCCTGTTTCTGAGTTTAACTGAAGCAATCAATTCTTATTTCTTTTCAGTCTGCTTCATCAGTTAATGAGAATTGCTACCTCACCGCCTTTTACCTTCTCTTCTTTTTTAAATAATGCATATCTTTCAATGCCTGTGTTTGAGGCAAGATTACTATTCCAATGTGTTTCTATTGTTCTTGTAATACCAATTTCTTTTGTTCTGCATCAGAGACTCTACTTCCTATATGTATCTGGTCTTAATGCACAGCATTTCTCTTGATTTTCTCTGTTTTAATCCAGTTTTAAATAGCAAATTTCATTAAATGTATCACACAAACATTTATTCCTCTCTTCAATATTATTGCCATATTCTCTTGTTGCCTATTCCTCTCCCCTTCTGTGTCCTATTACCCACTGCAATAATGCCATTTATCTGTTTTTGCTTCTTTCCTCGTGTTAGAATCAAGCATCAAGATTAAGTGAGGCTCCCAACACTCTCCTCTCTGTTTCTAGTTTAAAGTTCTTATCAGTCATGCGACTGCAATCCTAGGAGTAATCCAGAGGGAGTCCATTCACAACAGCAGTCCTCATCCCAGAACCTTGTTCATAAAAATGGGCCACGAGCCTTCAGTTTATCCTACCTCTTGAGTCATGCCTTTGCTCTTTGCCTACTGAAGGGCACCTATAATTTCATTCCTTTTGCATTTTCCCCGGCAGCCATGTCTGATCACATTTAATGTGTCTCTGCTGGTGTCATCTGGCCTACCATGAAGGACAGCCAGTGGATTTTCTTTCTTTCCAATGAGGATCTTTTCCAGCCTTACACCACATCCTTCCTTCTAGCTGACATTATGTATCCTCTTGTCTAAATCTGACTCTGACAACAGTATTGCCAATTACTCTTAATAAAAATTACTGGTCACAAAGACCTTCTTAATGTGAGCAAAAATGCCTACAGAATTCTCTGTTTTTCCTTTTTTTCCATGCAACTTTCTATGGATCATCCTTGTTCTTTTTTTTGACTGTTGTTTCTTTCTCTCTTCTGTTGGGGATAAACCTCTTTCTTGTCCTCCCATCGTACTCCTCTTTCTTTTCCAGTGAAGCAAATACTTTTTGCTTTTCTGTTAGATGTTTTTTTTCTCTGTTTCTTCTTCCATGGTCGCACCTTCCACATTCACCATCATGTAATGATCTGCCCTTTAAGTATCTTGTTCGGAAGTTATCTAGAGTTCGACATCTCTTGTCTACATCACTTGTTTAAATACCCATCTGAGATCCACTTACATCTCAATATCACAAGAATTAGCTACCTGAGTTTTGGAAAACTGTATTTGAATTTTCTTCCTCCTAACAGAGGCCAAAACTGCATTCTATCTCCAGCCACCAGGATACATCCCCAGTGGGGCTGCAGATGTGAAGCCAAGGGCAAAGCTGGATTACGCAGTTGCAAGTGCACTTAAGGGCTGAGTTGAAGAGTGGGCTAGTGGGGAGTTTCATACACTTTCCCTTTGCTGTGTTAATTGTTTCAGTGCTAGCAGGAATGGAAAGTGGTAAAATTTTTTTTTAGATGCTAAATCAAACAGATGTGATATATGCACTGTTCAGCAATTAAAAATCTAGTAATACATCTGGAAGATGTTTTTAAAAACATTCCACTTAGAGTTGTTTCAGGATGTAAATTATTATATAGATTTGGGTTCCTCCCAGTTATTAAACACATTTTCTTAATTCTAAGAAGCTTGGCTTTGAGTCCATCTGTTGTCTGCATCACCACAGCCCAACATAAGGAGTTAGGTCTCATGTCTGAAACATGCAATTATGGCTTTGGGTAGGAGTAGCAGCGAATCCTACTCTGATGCATGTGCTTCCATGCAAGCAAATGAAATAAATACTAGATTCACCCTAGCCTGAGAAGAATCAGCAGAATACTGAGCAAGATTTTTCTTTTTATTTTTCTTTTTCCTTTCTACCATTTTTTTCCTTTCCTTCTTCTTCTTTCCCCCTCTTCACTTTAACTTCCTACTTGCATCACTAAGCAGTTTGGCTGTTCAAAATGTGTTTTCTCTTGTCTTTCTACTTGTGCATGTCTGTTTTTAGATGAGTAACTCTCCCTTTTATGCCACACTTGAATTATACAAAGGAAAGAAACTGTCCTACTTAAAAGAATGCTAAAAGATTTTGCAAGGGAAGTATTTGAAGAAGGCTATGTCAAATTAAATAAAGACCATTGTTAAATGTTTTCCCTCTGGTATAATTTCAGTTCTGAAGAGAGCCTAAATTTAGACACTGAGCAGTAGGTATGGCTTGATGTGGCATATTGAGTCCCAGGAAGAAAGATTTGCAGTGAGGAACTAGCCTAAAGATCTTTTAGAAAAATCAGGAGTGCTTTGTTTCTGTCGTCCAAAAAATATGGATTTTGTTGTTGCATTTTGTTATGGTGCTTACCCTTAAAGGATGGGGAAGGATATACCGAATGACATCTCCAAGTCGAGCAGATTTTCTTAATGTGGTCTGGTAATGATCCAAAGCCAAGTGGAGTTCATATACAATGGAAAGCTATTTCCACACAAGCAAGGACAAGGGTGGCTTGGGCTTGAGATACCTGCAATAGTTGCATGGTAAACTTTCATCCAGTGTCTTGGGCCCAGTGCTGAACCCAGGCTGAGAATTGTGGAAGTTGATTCCATTAAAGGAAGGAATTCACGTGAGCCATAATATTTTAGGAAAGCCATGTACTTACATAGAAGCAGGCATCTTTTTTTCAAAAGCTAAATCAAACAACAGGAGAGGGCATCTTGCTTTAGTATTTGATAGGTACGGTTGGACTCGATGATCTGATGGGTCTTTTCCAACCTGATGATTCTATGGCTCTATGATTCATTCTGAACTGCAAGCTTGCTTCAGCCTGCATTCATTCAAAACCCTCTCCACATCTCCCAGTTGTTGCTCAAGCAACGTCCCCTTTGTCCCTTGTCACCTGTTTTTCTTGCAGCTTTTATCACACATGCCCTTCACTGAAAAATACCCAAAGTTAAGCTCTCCCTTCCTAACTCCAGAACTGCTGCTTGAATATACCTTTGTGCTGCGTGGCTGAGTCTCAAGCCTGAGTTAGATCATGCTTGTGGCACTGAGTACCAGAAGCGGCTTCACAGCTCCATTTTGGAGCGTGAAACGGAGGCACAAAACAGCAGTATACTCTGCCAGCTCCCTTGCAGCCAAGGGCAGAGGCAAAGTGTCTTGAATCCTTGCTGCTGGGGCTGCTGTGCCTCATTTGTGTGGGTTGTCTGGGCAGCAATAGGACTGTGGGGCAGTGAGGGGACTGCGGGGCTGGGTAGGAGGATGGAGTCAATTTCTGAGGTGTTATTAGTGACAATCTACATATCATTAAAACTCCTGTGCCATCTGAATGCGTAACGGTACTTTATCAACTCAAACTTCTTTGTTTAATCAGTTGATTTAATTATGAGCTAGTTAATTGAAAAATTCACGGTGCAAGTTCTGAAGGTCAAAATACTCAGAAGTTCAAAAAAGACTAGAGCATTTGTTTCGCTTGAGGTGTGACGTCCAGTGCTGAGTTACAGAAATCTGCTCTGATTCAAACTGGCAAACTGATCTTGGGACTAAACAATTGAATTACCAAACAAGAGGACAATTCACTTACATTCTTGAGACATGAATGTATCTACTGCCAGCTGTGCTTAGTCTGTGATTAATTTATCGGTACATAGTTGTTTCCAAAATATCCAAGAGGTAGCTGCTCTTGCGGAAAGATTTTAGTAGTGTCCTTTCAACTCCTTTCGCCTTCTCAGGGAAATGTCCGTGTCTGTGCAAGTGCTGGATTGATTGACCTGCAGACTGACAACCACTTCTTGGGCTGCATCAAAAGAACCGTGACCAGCAGGTCAAGGCAGGTGATTCTGCCCCTCCAGTCTGCTTTGGTGAGACCACGTCTGGAATACTGCGTCCAGCTCTGGAGCCCATAGCACATGAAAGACATTGACCTGTTGGAGCAGGTCCAGGGGAGGGCCACAAAAATGATGGAAGGCCTGGAACACCTTCCCTGTGAAGAGAGGCTGGAAGAGTTAGGGTTGTTCAGCTTGGAGAAGAGAAGACTATGAGGGGACCTTATTGCAGCCTTTACTTAAAGGGGGCTTATGAAAAAGATAGGGAAATTGCAGAGGTCAGGTGAAATATCCAGTCAATAATCTGGAAATAATCTGGATTTATGAGCCCCTACATGTTGCAAACACTGGTTCCCCTCCCAAACAAGCACAACAGAGCTAGGGACCACTAAGAAGTTGCTTGAGATCCATATTTTAGAATGAAAATCATGTAAATGTCTGCTGGGATATTTACCTGCCTATAAAAGTATAAAAAGCAAAAACTTTTGCCAAAAACCCCCAAGGTTTGGTCAGGTAAGGATATATGAAAACCCGGCCTCAGTGCTGCTATGGAAGTGTGAGTCCTCTGTGTGTAACTGTTTGTTTGTCCAAAATGTATGATCAGAGCAGGTCAAGGGCTTGCATCCTCATGTTCACACCTCTGTCGTATGCCACCCAGACTTCAAGTGTACAGAGACTGCAAGATCCCCTCTTGCAGGAATACCTCATGTGTTGACTAACCCTAGGCTACTTCAGACTTTGTATTTTCTTCCCTTCATTACAGAATTTTGGCATTCCTGTCTCATCAGGAGGGTGGCGCTAGCCTGGGTTCAACCTAAACTATACATTTATCTGCCTTAAACAACATGCCCTTGCTTTAAAGAATATGTCAGGGTTTTTTTTTTTTAGCAAATTACATTTCTGGCCGTTAATAACTACAACATGCTTTGAAAGAAATGCAATCTATTTAATATTGCTTTCTTGAATCTGCAAGTAGTCCTAATTATTGGCTCTTAGGGGCTTTATCTGCCTCAGACTTTTCCATCAGGGTGTTAACCTAGAAGCCCTCTGGTGTGTCTGTCTGCCTGTCCGCCTGTCAATATTAAGTATTCAGTTGCTGAACATTTTAATGACAAGCAGGGATAGGAATGAAGCCAGGAATAGTAAACAAGTTAAATATGAATGAAAAATGCAGGGGGAAAAAATGAAAGCAACAACAATAATAAAGCAAAAGAGAGGGAAAGAAAGAAAAGGAGGATAGTAGAGAAACTGAAGCAAAGGACAAACCATGTGGAAAACAAAAGGGACAAAAAATTTGCATACATATATAGAGGGGTGAATACTTATTCTTGAGGGACCCTGCCTGTAAGAAGAAAATAAATAACTATGATGTAATTCAATACCATTAAAAACTATCTGAGAGACTGTTGACTTCAGAAACTGCACTTCAGAGACTTTCCCCCTAATGCTGCTTACTGGAAGACTAAGCTTGTCTCTTGCTGACCTGCACTAACAGCTTACGAACTGCCCTGGACAGTGAATAGGGATGGGCCCCTCCAGGACACTGCTGAGAGATGTACTGTGAAGCCTGCAAGAATGGTCCAAGGATCAGTTTTCTTAAGTGCTGCTGTTAAGAGTGCTTAAGAGCGTATACCTATACTACGGAGCAGTCCCGAGAGGTTTTTCTCTCCATGGATATCCAATTAGAAAGCTGGCATGCTGCTTGCGGAAGTCCAATGAGACTTGGTAGGAACAGTCCTGTTTCCACACAAAACTTGCATCCCAGGTGCAACTATCACTTTTGGGACTCATTCTGTCCTTACTCTTTGCAGGAATTTCTTTGCATTTCAAGCTTATCCCTTAGGAGTTGTAAACATGAGTTAGGATGTATTTTTTTTAACATTCCTGTTGAGGAATTATTGGCAATCTCCACTCATATTTCAGCAGGACTAATGCCCCTTGAGCATTGCTGTCCCAGACAATGAGCACAGCACCTTCACTGCTATTCCAGCACTTAACTTGCTATAATAATCTTGTTAACCCAGGGTGAAGAAAATGCACTTTTACATCTGTGCATTTATGTCTGCTTCTGAATTGATGGTCCTGTGACATGAGATACAGATTTTGGGCTTCTTGGTAAAGCTTTGAAGAATTTAGGGAGACCCAGTTTTTGTACCCTTGTGTAAGGGTGTGCGAACGGGAGGAACACAACAAGACCATTGCTGACACTTACCTGAGACCAGAGGAAACAGTTATGGAATAGTTAGTGATAATAGCAAGTTCAGCATGCGTGATTCCTAATGTGAGCTTTGTGGGATCCTGTGACTAATATATATAAATGTTTTTTTTATCACTAATCAGTGTAGAACGTCCCCTTGACATCAAAGGTGGTTGTACTGGGAAGGTGCTATTTGTAGCTTTAAAAGATTGCTCTTGCCCATCATCCATCACTAAAAATGGAAACTTTTGCTGTCTGCTACGTGATTTTTGACAATTGGCCTAGTGAGGCAGTGGAAAGAAAAGAACAAAGTAACAGTAATATAGTGGAATAGTTTTCACATTTTGCTCAGGTTTCCTATCTCTCATTATAGGCACTTACAAGAAGTGAAAACCGCATGAAAATTCAGAAGACATTATTTGAAACAATAAGTGAGTCTAGGTAATAATGTGCTGTATGCCCAAAAGCAAAGGAAATAATTGTTTTTCTATCTAATGTTGTATTTATCACTCCTGGGATGAAAATACAGCTAATACATATTTCAAGTGTAAGTTCAAAATATTCATGTGCAACCAAGCAAGGGTTTATTTCTCACTCTCCATATGTTTCTAGCAAGGTTATGCCTTTGTTTTTATGCATTGTGTGGTTGCATTACCTTAATAAATGATTAGTTGTGAGATATTATTTCCCTTTAAAACATATGACAGCAAAACAAGTTAGTGTTTTGAAAAAGCAACAGACTGAAAAAAATAGGCAAGACTTCAAATTGGTAATGAACTGAATATGCCTCTAATTATATTGAATTTACAAGTAACAGGAGAAAGCAACAATAGAAATGACTTCTGACTAAAATTCAGTGCCTTTAGGCTGTGAATGTTGCCCTCAAACTTCCAGACACTGAATAAAACCACTATATCAGTATTTGTTTTAAATATCTGTCACTTTAAATCTCAAAATGAAGGATGGTGGGTTAAGCCCTCTTGAAAACAGACACTCTGATAAAATGTGTCACACAAACTAAGATTGTTTTCAAGGCAAGATTTGTTTTTGAACTTCAGTTTCCCTAGCACATATAACATTTGATGTAAGCTGATCTGGCTGTGTGTAATACCAGGCTCAGTACACATTTAAACCTACGTTTTTAAACTGGGATTCAGCTGTGTCGATCTAGATGAGACTCATCTAGATGAGACTCATCATAGGACTAAACCTCTGTGCCCCATGCCGGCAATTTAAGACTCAATCTTAATCTTTGTATGAAGCCATTTTATATCAAATGAATAAATAATTAATGTGTTGTGTATGGAAACACTATTGGATTAATTCATTTAATAATAAAAATCTGTAGATAAATAGAGGTTGGTCAGCAAAGTGACCTTTTATCTTCTTTTTTTCTGTGACCTTGAATTAAATCCAGTGTTGACCAGAATGACCATTAATCATTTTGATCAGATTGCTGAGAGAATTACCAAGTGAAGTCAGTTTAGTCATCTCAGTTTACTTCCTACAGGGAAGAAGCACTGGGGTTTGTATCACACAAACAACACAATAAGCCCATGATTGGTTTCTGCAGGTCAGGGCTGATATGCATTTGTGAAACAGCATGGGCCCTGCCTATCTGTAGTGCTCTTGAACCTGCTGTAGACAAATAAAGGATTTCTTTCCCTAGCATGGGTAACCTTACATTTTGTGCCACAAATAGATTTTAAAATGTCTTACAGCTAAAAGTATGGAGAAAGGGTATGCTTGCAGGTCAGGCAGAGTAAACAAGACCATCTCACAGATTCCCCTGGAGTTTAAACATGTTTGTATAGGAAGGGGAAGGAAAATACAGGTTACATGCCTACCTCATGACTGCTGCTACTCAGCTGATATTAGCACAGTGTGAATGAACACACAATTGGAGAGAAAATATTAAAAGACATTTAAAAACTTGTCAGACTAGTTATTAGGTTAAGTAACATTCACTATAACCTCAATATCATGGATCAGCTTTCCTGATGAGATCACAGCAGGTTAATTCAGAAGAGAGGCAGAATCAGAATCCGAGTCAGAAATGAAGTCCGTTACAAGGAACAGTGACATAATGAAACTGTGTTCATCAGATGTATTTCACCTTTTCCATGCTGAGGACAATGTATTGGCAGTACTACAGGGAATGAAAAGGACGATATACATAGTTCATCAAAGTTAGTATCTTGATTCTTGCATGGTATAAATGATAAAAAGTTAAAAAAGTGTTTCCAGATCACTTTTGGGGGATACACCTTACTGATCCAAGATAGAATGCATCATTGCCATGAAACCTAAGTTCTTCTTCCTGAGAAACTGCTGAATCAATACAAATGAAAAGTGCTGGAAGTAACAGGAAAAACTACTGTCCAGCAATCACATATCTGTGGCAATAGTTATCACACAGAGAGAAAAGCAGTTGTTTTATCACTAAAGTGATATCACTAAAGTGATCTCCCTAAAAGAATGTTACAGGATCTGTTCCATAGGCTTCAGCTACAGGAGAATTGATCTGTCACCTCTCCCTGCTGACATCTTTCCTACATTCTAGACTGCTTCCTCCCTTCATGACATTTCCAGATGACATACGTTTTTGGCTTGTGCTCCATGTGATGTAGTCATGGATCAGTCCTGCTAGAAGAACGTTTATGGGAGCTGACTGATCTGATTTATCTTTAATCTGTCAAGTTTCACTTATCTGAGTCATCACCTCATGTTCCAACAAATCTACATATTATACATTTATATAACATTTGGGCACCCACAACTTTGATGTGACTAAAAAGTGGAGTGCTGTTGCACTCCTGTATAATATAGAAAGACCCCATGGACGAGTGTGCTGCCTTCTCTAGGAAAGGGCTCATATGATAAACTTGTTGAGAAAATAGAAAATAGAAATGATTAAATGTGTTTTATAATCACTGTCATAGCTCTACTTTAGGAGAAATGTTTATACTAATTGTAGCGTGCTTTTCTCCCCCTGAACTGTTGCCTGGGTACTTTGCCTTGCCACAGGCCTCCAAATTTTCTCTCTTGTTTCAAGATGAAAGCTTCTGAGCATGTTTCTGACTTAGATTCTGATGGGTTCATCCTATCCCAGAACTTTTCCTTGTCCCATTTTGTTTCCATGTTACCCGTTGCCTCAGAACTCCTCTTTGCACTACACACAGAGAAAGGATAACTTACATCTGCTACAAACATCACCCAAATATACAAAGAGTGACATGGGAAAAAAACTTATGAATTCTGGCTGATTGAGAGCAAATTATTTAGAACCCATCCCAAATATCTACCGACTCACTACCAAAGACCTCTGCATGAGCACAGGGCAGCCTGTGATAGGACCGCTTCTCATCTTTGTTAGAACAGATGCAATGGTGAGATGAAACACTGCAACCATCTCATGGCAGTGTAAGCACTTCTTTCTTTTTCTGAAGGCAAAGTGAAATGGAAGTGGTGCACACAGCTTAGAGAAAAGATGCTTCTCTGTCTTGGCCACTAGTGCTGGTGGACATCCAAAGACACAGTGGTGGGGACGGGCACCAAGACCCCCGGCACCTGCTCTCATGTGGGGCACAGGACCAAGGGCTTCAACCCTATGAAAGCGTCAAGGGAGCCCAAGAAGTCTCCAGGCTCAGAAGCTCCACAGATCCAGGATCAGATTTATTAGAGATAAGTGATGTGATAACACTGAGCCAGAGTCCGTTCCCACCCTCTTCCTCACT
The DNA here is from genome assembly GCA_033459285.1 of Clamator glandarius. Lineage (NCBI taxonomy): Eukaryota > Metazoa > Chordata > Aves > Cuculiformes > Cuculidae > Clamator > Clamator glandarius. Next base: position 7,827,067 of record JAUNZM010000266.1, read on the forward strand.
ATACATGAACACAAAATGTACAAATGCTTACAGGCTGTTACTCAGTCACCAGAAGAGCCAAAAGTGTCTGAACTGGGTGTGCAGTTTCGTATCACTTTGGCCATAAACCGTGGATTTATAGCTGCCTGTTTCTTTTTGTTTCTTGAGTGCCACATATAGTACAGTGCGACATTTGGCGTGTTTGATTACAATTCAGCACGGCGATGCAAGTCGAATTAGTAACCTGTTTGCAGGTAGCTATTTAATAACAGTCACACATGGCCTGAGGAAATCTCCACTTGTACTAAAGACAATCTAACAGACACAGATATGTTTGTCTCTGCAGAAACTTCAAAGGGTCCATTTTCACAAATATATGCTGCTTGTTGCCTTCCCAGTGGCATTTGTTACTGCTTCCTGCAGTGCTTGGTTCAGGTTGGGTCTTGTCTTCATGGACCAAATGAAGGGCCAGTCAGTGTGAAAGCCCACCCCTTCTTTTTTCATATTGCTAAGATCATTAGTTCAGATCAATTTTATATTCCCATATTCCATTAGCACAGAAATATGTTCTCAGAAAACATGAGCTGGTGCACCGCAATGCTTTTTGCAGACGGGGATATCACTTCTTCTTTGGATATGAATTAGGAGACATTTCAAAAAGTGAATGCAAACCCAAACAATAATTTCAGTGCACTTTTCTCTGAGATTATTGTTTTAGCTAGATACATGGTCTGTATTTAAAATATATGAAATGGAGGTATACTTAATGTTCAAAGTGATATATGATAAAGATAGAAAAAGGTGAACTCTTAATATATTACAAGCCTTTCTTACCATGAAATAACTATTGCCTATTATTTTACTCATGACATTTTTATTTTTAGGGGAATTTCAGTTGATTTGTATTGCTGACACCACTGATATGTTGTTTCCAGTGACCTTACATCCAAAATCAGTAGGGTGTGACATTTGATGGCCTAGATAAAAAACATTACTAGTAGAAAAGAGGGTTTATTTTCCTGGTCATAAATTAAGTTTAAATAACTCAGAATTTATTTTAAACTCCTCAGTACTTTTTACTGTCGAGCCAATAAATATATTTATTACTGGCAGCTTAACTCAGGATTTCTTGGTGAGGCAGTTTACTCAGTTGCTTATGTAACAGCCTTTCTTTCTGAAGCAGAGTTTATTAGCAAGCACTGCTTCCTACAAAGAAAAGGAGATGGCTCCCAGGTAGTAAATAGAAAAGAATATAGAATCATATAATCACCAAGTTGGAAAAGACCTCTTGGATCATTGAGTCCAACCACTCCTATACGCCACTAAACCGTGTCCCTGAGCACCTTGTCTACCTGTCTTTTAAACATCTCCAGGGATGGTGACTCAACCACCTCCCTGGGCATACATAGTGGCATTGGCTTCTGATTTTGTCTACAGGTGAATAGGTAGAAAAAAGAGAGAAGCAGCTTTTAGCATGATGCACAGTAGTGGAGAGTCAGGCTCAGAGAATTTTGCAGCATCTCTGTTAACATAGTCGCTAGACGCAGATATATATAGCAAAGGCGTAGTATAAATGTTACTATGACCTGACCTGCAGCCGTATCACACCTGTTCACAGTCCTGCCCGTGCAAATTGTCCTCTGAATGTTCTCATGAGTCAGGTTTTTAACAAATGCCGGTGAACTACACACCATTCTGGTGTATATTCCTCCACTTTGATTCGAAGACCATGATCTCCAGGTGCAACTTGAAAAGGAGAGAGAAGGAGAGTACAAATTCATTCATTAGAACTGTTATCAGTCCCTGGGACACAGGCGCCTTTAGATAAAGGGGGGAGTATCGGTGGTGTCTCAGCAAAACCTTAAAAATCCTGGGAAAAAGCCTTCTTTTCCCCCTCTGGTCTGCAAATGGGTCTAAGGGCCTTGCAATGCAGTGAGGAGGGTGCGGTTTTGCAGAATGACATTTATGAAAATGATAAATGTTATTGGATTGCTTTAAGAACTTTCTTAGCAGTGAGAAGAGAGCTATCACCATATATAGGCTCCTAAAAGTCAAGATAGGTTCCTGCAATATGGGGTCATACTGTGCGTTCCCTCCTGACATTTTTTGTTGCAAAAGTCTCTTTAGGAGACCACTGTGTCTCTTAGGCACTGTCTGTAAGACACAGTGATACAGCATCTGTTTGCATAGCTGACTTCTGGAGACGCTGGTAGCAAGCAAGGTTCATAAAAATTTTTGGCTTTTCAGAAAGGATTTGTTGGAGTTTCTGATGCAACGTGATTAATTGAAACAAACTCTCTGTTACAACAGAGACTCTCTGTTACAAACATTCCTTTGCAACAGAGGCTGTTCATTTCCCAGGGAAGAAGAGGAAAGCAGATTAATTCGCCTGACTGAAGATGCTTCCCACTCTCTTTCTGCTGAACAAACACCATCTGTAACTTCAATGTGGGTGGAAAAGCACAAGAGATTTTGGATACCAGCATGTGAGCTCTGCCTCTATGGGGAAAGGTCTCATCACAACGAGCTTTTATTTCACTTACCCTAAACCAGCTCAATTCTTGTCTCACAGACCTGGTCTGTGGGTGGAATTTACCACTCCCCCCTCCATCTTCCAGCCATGATTCTGCAGCCCAAATCTCAGATGCCTGAAGTAGCTCTCAGCATATCTGGACATGAGAAGGACTGCTGCCTCTTAATGGCAGGATAGCAGCTGGCTGGAGGAATATTCTTTCCTGTTCATGACCTCTGGGACCTATTCAAAGCAGACTTGGAGCCCAGGGTGTGAATTTATAGATGAGGCAGAAAGTATACGCAACAGAGCTTTTCATGCACAGCTTTGCAATGCAATCCCTTCAGTCTGTGTATTTCAAAACAAGTCATCTGGTAACCACAATAATGAAAAAAACAGGCTTCATAGGTGCACAACTGTTAAAAATGAAGTATTTAGCTTTGTCTTCTTGTTTCTCAGGTTTTAGGATGAGATCAGTTCATATTTTCTTCTGCAATCAACAAGGTTGTTCCTGGGAAGTTTTATTTTGGAACCTTTGGGCTGATTCTTTTGTAAACCCTTGATTTCCGCATCAGGGTCTTAAAGAAAAAAGATCTGAAATGAGCTGTATAGTAGCTGTTTGGATGCATATATGTGTATACATGCTTTCACTGAAAGCTTTCATACAAGTCGAAGCCTACTGATTTGAAGGCCTCGTGAGTTTGGTTTGTGCTTTTCAAAATATTTTCTATATAAAACAATCTATATAAGAATAACAAATTCACCAGTGTTTTCTTTTACAGTTGATTTTCCTAGAATCATATGCTGCTGCTGAGCTGGCATAGAAGCTGTGTATCAGATGGCCAACAAGAAAAAGGAGGAGGTAATGTTGAATCATAGAATCACCAGTTTGGAAAAGACCAATTGGATCATCTAGTCCAACCGTATCATCCCATAATGCTCTTCTCCAGAGAGCTATGGAAGTGGAAATGGCCTGCAGCTGGTTCAGGGGCACTGGGGCATTTATATCCTTAACCTGGACACTCCTCAGCAGCTTCTTTTTCTGCAGTTAATGGTGGAGTAGGAGGATCCTGAGGCAAATCTGAACTTCCTGCCCAAGTTTCTTCATCCTCCCCAATGGGCATCTCTGCTCTCCATGTGGTGGTGGGAAGTGTAAAACCACTACTCCAGGTGCCATGGGTGTGAGGAGAAGGGCAGATTGCTAAAATTGGTCTTTTGCTTCGCCTCTGCCTAACTGCATTTGTAAAGGGCTTTTGTGGACACTCACCAGCCCAGAAGCACCGTGTTACTCTTTCTTTCTCCTTCATTGTCCCTTGCTTGGAGAGCATGTGAGATCGTGGGGGATCCAAGGATTGTCAGATCCACATGGTGATTTCTGTGAAGCTAATTAGAAAGGGACCCCACAACCACAACAGTGCTGAAATAAAGTGATAGACTGGCTATAGAGACCAGTCTGCTTCTGGTGAGATGTTCACTCTGTCTCAAAAGAAAGCCATCATGGGAAGAGAGGTGCCCCAGCCCTGGAGAATAATGGAGCACTTCTCTCTCCTTTCAGATGTAAGATGAAGATCCTGTGTCCTGCTACACAGCGGATCCAGCCCTTGGACACATACTGTTGCTTGAAGAAACTAAAACTATCCAAAACTTCCTATCACAGCCGCTCTTCCTATACTGGGATACCTATGATTGCTGCAAATGCAACTAGGAAGGTGAAGTACAGGTCACGTCAGAAAATGGCATCACCAAGGTCTGTAAAAGATGTATCCTGGTTCTGGTTTGCTTTGAGCAAGTCCTTTCAATATATCTTTCCCTCTTTGGCTACTGGTGTGATCTTGGAGGGATTTTCCTAACAGCTGCTCATGTCGATTTTCCACATTTCATAAGAGTTCCTATATCTGGAAGTCAATACGCCAACCATTAATATATAGCATGCTTTTACTGTGAATTCATGAAGTATCACTGCTATTAAATATCTCTGCTAATGACATGATTATTAATGAAGCAAGGTTAATCTTAAAGCTCTTGAAAATAAAGGAAAATAGAGTTGATTCTCCCTCACAATATCATAAGTTTCACATTAGATACAGATTTTGAATGACATTTAAAAACCTGCCATAACAAGGAACCTAGCAGGGACAATGGTCTTTCTTGCCCTCATTTGCCCTTTTCCAGACAACTAACACAAATTAGAAAGAGGAAGACAGATAAACAGCAAAAAAAACCCACCCTGAAACAAAAAAAAACCCAACACCAAAACCTCCTGATAAGAAAATTCACAGCAGTCTTCCAAATGCTTCGTTTAGAGTCCTCTCAGTCAGAATGAAGATAGCACTGAGATGTGAAAGTTTTTCCTGTGCAGGTGGAAAGATTCTTAGAGATTGCTAAAGAATACCACTTTAACACGTGCCACAGAAGCAAAACCTGCCTCATACAGTGTAAAAACACATTAATATGGAGCCCAGGTGATAGTCTAGTGGTCTTTTTCATTCATTCACAATAGGTGCCCTCTGAAAAGATCTGGGAATAAATAATAACTCAGCTGATCAAACAAACAAAATTAATGTGACTGGTACCTCAATGATATTTGTAAATGCAAAGAATTTACTTTATGTTAATGGACCCCATACGGTTGCAGAAGTTCTTAGTCTATTTGCTATAGATGTTTTTGTTTTAATTTGTTGGTTTGTTTTTTTTCTTTTTATTTTTCTTTATGAAAATACGCTAAATGTTTGCTGTTGGAAGAGAACAATGCTATGGGAGGCTCTGAAGAGATATTCGTAAGAACTGCAAACACCGACTAATTGATTAACCAAGAGTTCTTGAAGAGAATGATTTGATTAGGGTAATTTATAGAGATTGTATCTTTTGTCATCATTTGTCTTTGAAAACATAGAAGAAAACTGCTTCCAAGTGCATGTAGCCGCTGGCATGAGAGATGGTGTGCACTACATCATCAGTTACAGCAGACTGCTCAATTTCGTACCTTTCCAGCTAGTCAAATATCCAATAACAACACACACACATACACACACACACAAAAGCACTCTAGCTGTTTGCACTCAAAACTTTTCCAACATGGGCTTAGAAAAATATTTGGGGTTGTTCACTGCTCTGCTCTCTGTAGCATAAACATTTATTTAAATGGGGCTGTCTTTTCAGTAATGAAGAATGAAGGAAAAACAATGGCCTGATTTTGACAAATTAACTTGTGATTTGGAGAGTCAGTGGAGCAGGGAAGAGACATTCCTAACTATACTAATTAAATGAGCTTGCAACATTTATTTTAATGCAATGGAACCAGCCATATGAAGATGAACATTTTAATTTATTTTGTGGTGACATTATGAAAAATTTCTCTGCTGCAGATTATCTACAAAAACAAATCTCATCAGCATCTAGGTTTGTGCATGAAATTTACATCTCTCACATAAGTTTGACCTTCCCCAGCGAAAACAAATGGAATGTGCTCAGTTAAAAAGTTTCTGTAAAGGTTGTCTTCCCATTGATGCGGTGGTTTATGTTCAAATTACCTCTGTGAAAAACACATCCATTTTTCATGGTGCAGTGTAGATGAAAAATTCTGAATCCATTCTAAGGGGAATGCAAATATAGCTCATTAGTTCAAAAACATTTTTCATGAACGACTGCTGAGTATTTTCAGGCAGATGAGAATGTGCAGTTTCAGCCAAGAATGAGCACCACATGTCCTACTAATTGTTTTTTAAACTCATTCCTTCCCTCTATGGCATTCAGTAAGTCTAGAAAGTGCAAAGATTCCTGAAGAAAAAAAATTACAGGTATCCTCACTTAGAGCTTATACTTGGTCTTTTCAATATACCATGCCTTATGAGGGAAAAAAAATAGGAGCATTAGCTTTCAGATTGGTAATATCGTTATATTCAGGCACATGACATTTCTCTCCTCAGAGTTTTTTCAGGTTTTAGTAATGACTAGGAATATTATTTATGGAGTGCCATCAGAGGAGAGAATGTTGTCCTAAGGTTCATATCGGTGATGATGTTATGGAGCCGCTGTCAGTAGAAGCTGCAGGAATACACTGGGTTTTGTTTTGTTTTTATTTTAGACGAGGTTAAGTAGCAGTAACGTATTTTTGCTGCTTAAAATGATTCTTAAGAAGTTGGTTTAGCCAGGATTTTCCTCGTCTCTGCAGGCCTCCCAAAGGTTTCCTTTGAGATGGTCTTAAAAAGGAGGGGATTTGAGCAATAACTCAGGCTTCCAACCTTCCTTTTGTGAGCCTGAAAGCTACAATTTAAAACAAAACCGCCACCAGCAACAAGATGTTATTTAGAAACTATCTGACTGCAGGGTCTGGTCAGTCATTTTATATCCTGTGTTTCTGAGTGCAATGTGCAATGTGAGTCTTCCATGTTTGATGCACACCCACCAGCTCCTCCTCCACAGGGCCTTTCTGCAAGCCAGACCCACCTTAACCACTCAGGGTGGTCTTTCAGTCACCTGGGCCCAGGAGGTGAGCTGCCCGTGTCGGGCTGGTATGGATGTTGGGGTGACTCAGGTTGGCAGCACAACTCTAGCTGTTCTGAGACCAGCAGGACATCCTTTGGATGATCTTCTCACCTGGGCTACTCTTCAGCCTTTGTATCAGCTTCAGACATTGTGCAGACCTCATCTGCCCTCCAAAATTCATGCTGTAGATATTTATCTTTCATCTTGGCCCTTTATTTATTTGCTTTGGAGCACAGGATCAGCTTTTCAGGCTAGTTACAAAGGAAACCAAGCAAGTTGCCATGAGCTAGGGTTTCCTATAGCTGATCACTGCCCTTCTTTCTTTCCCTTGCTGGGCACCACAAACCCTTCCACAGAAGGTCTCTTCCCCCACTGAGAAGTCAGCAAACCATGGCGTGTGTTGAACCACTTCACCCACCCATGGACTGCAGCAAGTCTTCTGCCTGTGCACAGAAAAGCTTGACATGGGCTAAGTGCAGTCTTTCACCTGGCTGAAACAGCAAGGGGGCAGAAAGGAGATAATTACTGAGAGTTGAGATGGAGTCTAACCACAACAATTGTATTAACATCCCTAATCCAATGTTAAGAGAGTCTTAATTACAGTCAAGTATGGGAACAAGCCAGTCAATGGTAAAAATCCCATTGCCCAATAACATAACCCTGGGAGTTTTTTACCTGAAAAACTGTGCTGTGCTTCATAAGGGTTTGCTAAACACTTTCTCATTACAGTTTTTTTCAAGATGGAAAGTCATCAGGCACTGGGTGACTAAAAATGCTATCCTGTAAAGTTGTTTTTGACAAATGTCATGCTACTAATTTTTTCTTGACTTGAGATGTCAGTTATTGCTTTTCTATTTAGATCCAGAATACATCTTCTTTTTTTCAGATATGAAATCTTCTTTGCCAGAAGAAAAATATCCTCCCAGTCATGCACAGAAACATGATCTCTAGCATGTACCATCATCACAACTGCTGTAGCACTGTCATAGTGGGGCGCTTCACAGACCCTCCTCACACCAGCAATCTTCTGTCTATGTGGTCCATGCAGAACTAAAACTGCCCTGCTTACTGAAAAAGAGGATTTTTTCCTGTGCTTCAAAGCCACAGATAGAGAAACAGTTTTCTGAAGATTTCATGACATCTGTCCTGCCCATAAAGCAAAAGAACCAGGACATAAAATCCAGCCTTTCTCTAGGATCTGTGGCTACAGGGCCACAACACAGCTGTGATTTTGCTTGCATCAAGGAAAGTTCCCACAAGAAAGTGGTTCCTTGTATTTCCTGAGAATATGATAAATGCTCTGGATAGCATAAACACACAGACTAAGATTCCTTTCAGCTCCTGGAAGGTTAGTGTTAGTCCTGGAGTTGTGGCAAATGTGAGCTCCAGTAATAGATTTGCAAAGTGATTTGCAGTGTGGAGGGAAAGAGATGTTTTATACAGATTCAGAGAGGGGATAGTCAGTCTCTCTATTCAATATATATACTGTGCCACTCAATAACTCTGCCTCTAAAAATCATTTGGCAATAATTATATTCAGAAATGATGAAGCTGCCACATTGTGCATTGGCCCAAACAGGAGAGGTAGCTGAAGAAACAAGCCTTCAAGACAGCTAAAGCCACACACAAAAAAAAGCCAATGTATTGCCTGAGAGGACAGAGAAAAGTAGCTTCTTCCAGTTTGATGGAGTTTTTTTTTGACAGAGGATGTTTCACAGATCTTTAAACATGGAAGTATTTTATCATCACTGACACTTAGGCATCTCTTCTGAAACAGTCAGCACCCAGGCTCCTGCTCACAAAACTGAGATGTTCACATTTAGCTAAAACCACCAATGCACTTAGAAGGTCTCGTAGGACAAAACTCATCCACAGAGGTACTTTCACGAAACTATGACTCCGCCAGGAATGAATCTATCCCATGTTTTTCAGTATGTCATTTACAAGCAATAAAGTCTGCTCTCATGCTTCCCACAAGATTCCTGATGAAAGAAAAAACCGATACATTTATACAAAGGAAGCACACAGACCTTCAAAAGGAAACCTGACAATCTGGTTTTGGCTCTAAAGTAATGTACAAAGTCATTGCTCTTTCTGAGCTCATATATGCCTTGTGTTTCTCATGTGGCATCATTTCTCTTCATTCACTTTTTTGCTCTCTTTTAGGCAACCAGATTAATGTTGTGTACCTGGGCTGGGTGTTTTTCTGGCTTTCATGCTGTAAAGGTAGCAGCTCAAATAATGGCAGGAATCTGTCCAAATGGGGAAAGACTGTTTCTCACCAGTCTTTCTGACCCTCTAGAAGCCACATTCTTCCTCTTTTATTTGTCCTTTTCCTTCTCTGATTCCAATTACTCTTTAGCTAAGAAGCATCCAATGATTCTACTGTGGTCTTCTGCTATCTATAAAGAACAGCCAGTTGCTTTTATCCTGATAAAAATTTGCATTAGACTGAGGCAAACAGGGAGCAACCCAGTGAGGCTTTCTTGTGACAGATCAAGCTGTGTACTTCTTCTCTAGGAGCTGCAGCCCACCATTCCTGTAGAAGATGCTAAACAGTCCCAGACTGGTCAAGAGTGGGCTTAACAGTTCTGCAGCCAACCTTTTCAGTGGCCTCTGGCAGGAGGCATAGCTAGCAAAGAGCAGTGTGGTCAGGATGCTAGAGGCTGGACGTGAGGACAGTCTGGCTGTGATATCTGTCACCCCATTGATCACTAGCGCTGATTCAGCGCTCTGGCTAGCTAGGTGAGTGTCCCCTTCTTCCCTCTCAGCTCCATGTGCATCCCTCTAGCAGCTGTACACGTGGGCAAAGATGATGAGATTCCCTGACAGAAGCATACTGTTCATTGTCTTTTTCAGGAGTAGGACTTGATGATCGTAATGGGTCCCTTCCAACTCAGAACGTTTTATGATTCTAGGTTACCATGTTCTCCTAGCTGCCTTGGGAAACCCTGCAATGCACTTAGGGCCATGCAAAAATTAGAAGAGTCTTGAGCTTCTGCCTGTGGTGACAATCTCTGAAGACCTCTATAGCTATAACCCTGGTGTTGCCATTTCGAGCCTTTTTTTTTTTTGAACTTAGGGGGCCAGGATCCCTCTTCTGCTGAAGTTAAGCTGTATGCAAATTCCCATTCAGTAGGAGATGCCAAACTGGGGCAGCGCTGTCTTCACAGCTGGCTGATGGAAAGGGCTATGTCTGATCGTGGTGGATGGCTCAGAGATCCTCCTGGGTCTGGCTGCAACTCCTGGCTTTTCACACTTCTGACTCTTTAACTTGTATTAACTGTTGAGTGGCTCCAGTGCTAGCCTGCAAGTTGGTTTTTTTCCAGAAGATTTTAGTCTTTGTATAGCAGGAGTGCCATAAATGAAAGCTAACAGACAGATATGAAAATAAGTTTTCTCCCTCTCTCTTTCTCTTTGTCTCTGTCCTTTAGTGTGGTATCAGTTTGCAGGAGATTAATTTTATGTAAAGTTTTACATTTCAGATTGTGATCAGCATTTTTTTCCCCTTGGTTGGCTCTGAGAAAACATATATTCAAGTTTGAGAATACATCATGTCTGATTAATGATGTGTATATAGAGCTTCCTGTATCATCCTCCTTCTTTTGGTCTTTTTTATTCAGTTGTTTGCTGTACTCCAACCCTGCGGATAGATGGTTCTGCAGTGATAAATGTAAAGTTTGCATAAGCCATGTAACAGCAGGACAGCCTATTATCACTGTACATTTTCCATGGCTGTGCAAACCTCTGTAGGCTATTTTATTGCTAATAGATCCACAGAGAAACAGTAGTGATTTTATGACTCTTTTTAAAATGGAAATTCATGTTTGAGAAATACAACTGGGAGGAAACAGATGTAAACCACTTAAGCATTTGTAGAAAATTGAGATGCACACTCTTATTTACAGACCCACATCGCCTCCATCGTTTTATTTTCAAAATTAAAATAAGCAATCTGTTTGCCATGGGAAATGAGGAACTGTAAACTTGTTGTTTTTCCTTTACAAAGCAATGGCCAGCATCACTGTGGCTGTGTTTAATGGCATTGGAGAAAACGGGTGACAATTCTGCCCCCGCCCTAGATTTTATAGTCTATAACATGTTCCCTTTGTAATCTGTGTAAGAGGTATGCAAGTGGGAAAGGTTTTAACATTATCTTATAAAAGCTAAAATGATTGCCCAGCCTATTATAAGGTTTTACTCAAGTATTTAAAACTATTGGAAATCAATTTTAAAACTTCAGCAGCAAACATTTGCCAAGTATTTGCACTCATGTCAGGGGGCTAGTGTGCTCCTTGCCTTCATCAGCAGAAAATATTTCTTTCTGTTTGCGTGCTGGTTTAGACTACTGATTTTGAGGGCCTGGCATCTCATTACAAAGTTATTATTAAATACAACCAGAGGTTCAGTTCAAAATGTGAATTCATGAAGTCACCTGTTAAAAAGCGACAACATTTAACATTTATTAGATATAATAATACTGTGTGCTTATCTACAATCATGCATCCATGGAGACTGGAGCTCTTTTTCCTCTCTTAAGAAAGGGGTGTCGTATATGCTTTACAAATAGCTAACCAGGGACTGGCATGGCACTGCTGAGGGCTGAAGGCTTGAAGAGCACCTAATCTGTCCCCTACTCTGCATTTCTGAATTTATTGCTTGTTTTCTAGAAAAGGAAGGGGGCTGCAGCATTAAAATACTGAAGGGAGACTCACAATATACAATTACATCTGAAGAAGGCCAGTAAGCACTGTAAAAAGCTTTGATTTTAGCATGCTTTGATGTAAGGAATGTGAGAAAAAAGTAATCTAAGCACCAACTGACAAATGAAGAGATAGAAAATTCGCTCCTCTTAGGACCTGGTATGGTGAATGTTATATGAAAACTGTCTCTCTGTCATAGTTTAGCCCTGACCCGGCAAATTTTGGCACCTAAAACCGTGCAGTTTGCTCCAGGGAAAGGGAAATAAGAAGAAAAAGACTTGCAGGTTGGAAACTAAAGCTATAGTTTTAATTAAATAATAGTAAAAATAATAATGATGCAAATAATAAGAAACTAATAAAATATATACAAATATATGAAATTGTGCCCCCACCCCTTGATGACAATACACCACCACAAATGCTGCAAAGCAGATATGAGGAAAAGCATCTGAGGCTAGGAGGGAGCTGGGCTCAGGAACTGGATTCAGGGACACACAGATTGGGAATCAGAGGCAAATAGACAAACAAGGTCCTCACTGGACATCAGTCATCGAAGAAGAGGTGCAGACCCTCATGATCTCTCAGTTTAATACCAAGTATGACATATTCTCCCTCTCCTTCCATTATTCTCCCTCTGTAATTGGCACTGGTGAGGCGGCACCTCGAATCCTGTGTTCAGTTCTGGGCCCCTCACCACAAGAAGGATGTTGAGGCTCTGGAGCGAGTCCAGAGAAGAGCAACGAAGCTGGTGAAGGGGCTGGAGAACAGGCCTGATGAGGAGCGGCTGAGAGAGCTGGGGGTGTTTAGCCTGGAGAAGAGGAGGCTGAGGGGAGACCTCATTGCTCTCTACAACTACCTGAAAGGAGGTTGTGGAGAGGAGGGACCTGGGCTCTTCTCCCAAGTGACAGGGGACAGGACGAGAGGGAATGGCCTCAAGCTCCGCCAGGGAAGATTTAGGCTTGAGGTAAGGAAAAAATTCTTCCCGGAGAGGGTGGTTAGGCATTGGAACAGTCTGCCCAGGGAGGTGGTTGAGTCACCATCCCTGGAGGTGTTTAAGGTGAGGGTGGATGAGGTACTTAGGGGCATGGTTTAGGGATTGGTGGGAATGGTTGGACTCGACAATCCAGTGGGTCTTTTCCAACCTGGTTATTCTGTGATTCTGTGATATATGGGATGGAATACTCTGCTGGTCAGTTTGGGGTCACCTGTCCTCTCTGTCCCTCTCTGCAAAGGCAACCTTTTCCAGCTCAAGGATGGCCTTGGTTACTACAGGAATAAGTATAAGCAATGGCCTTTCTGCCGACCAGTGCCCCACTTTATTACTTCTAGAGAGAACACTGTCTGAAATACATGCAGTTAACTTTCAGAAAATGAAGTTACTTAGGCAAGACTTTGCTAAAGTCAAAAAATTGATTCTACCTTAGCTCAGTCCACAACAGTCTCATAGGAAACAATCTTAGCAATGTCCCACAAGAGCCAGGTGTATACCCTCAATAATGCTTCCCTCCAGCAACAGCTCCATACCCTGGGAGGCACAAACTGCAAACGCCTCCTGGTCATGACTCCCTGCTAAAAGCTCGCCTTAAAGCTCAGATGAAGCCAGATCCTCCTCCTCTGCAGGCTCTCTGGCAGTCACTTGAGAATTTTTTTCTTAAGAAGACCTCAAGATTGTGACAAAGCAGCTGGGAATAAGGTGAAGGACATCACTGAGGTGCCCCCCTTGGGCATCCTCCTGTGCCATAAGTAGAAGAAAAGGAAAGGAGAATGTTTTTATTAGGGGCAAAATCACCACTGTGCCTGGATCTTGTCAGCACAGCTTGCAAGCAGGAGAGGAGCAGCCTGGGAGAGCAGAGCTGGCAGTGTAAAACACCCAGGGAGTAAGGATGCAAGCTCTCAAAGAGCAGACTGAAGAGAAAGAAAAATCAGGTGTCAGGAAAGAATGGCCTGGGGAAGTGGGGAAACAAAACAGCTGGGATGGGTGAGCTCCCATAAAGAGCAAAGCCAGACATTAATTCCACTTTTGGGAGGAAAGACTAAGACACATATTGCATTAAAGAGAGCTAACAACGCAGGCTGCCTTCCCTAATGTTATTCTTCCATGCAAGCAGTTTCCATAGTGATGTCGCTTGATTGCAAGCAAGAGAGGAGATGGCCACAAGGCAATCTCTGCTAGAATGCCATTCACACCATGAAAAAGCACGAGATCTCAAATCACTTTGAGAAAAAACCTGCACTGCAGTTACTTAGTCCCCCGAGAGTGACTAGGAAGAGAAGGGATGAACAGTCTTGTCCTACCTTTGGGCAGAGCCCGGAAAGGCTGCAGAAAGCAAAACCTCTTGGTGACCCTGCTACATCTGCCACCAGCGAGCCCACTGGATCCCAGTCTTTGGGGAGACCATTCACAGAATGTGCTTCAGCCCTTACATCCATCATGAACATGGCCAGGAGTGACACTGTTAAGCTGGAAGAGCTGACAAAATTTCACACAAATATCCAAGTGAAGGAATTCTTTCTTATACTTTTTTACTCTTCCCTCCACACTGATAAGTACATTAAAGAGCTTTATTGACCCTTTGCAGTTTAACAGAAAGCTTTCTTGTTGTAGCACTGAAAGAAGGGACAGATTTTCCAACAGCTGTCTAATATCTCTGTCAACATGGAAATGAAATAGGTTTAAGGACCTCAGAAACACATGCGAACATTTAGTGCCCAGTAATAATGAATTACAATTTCCACTCGTAGAACCTGGCATTACTCTCAGTCTGCTCTACCAGCTTCCTAAATAAACGTCTGGCACAATTTTATTTTTAGGAAAAAAATCTTCTAAAAGCAGGCTACTAGCTGACCATCTCTTTATTAACCCAGCTACAGAAGAACAGCATTTGAAAAATGCTGGTGTGAACCCATGTGTCATGTTCAGGCCTGCAGGGAAGAAAGGGAAGACAATAAATAGCCAAATAATAGAATAAATGAGAGTTAGTTTCACTGGGATTTGTGAGACACACCAAAACCTTTGAGATCTGTGTACAGCAGAGCTCAGCTCAATGGATGAAGTGAAAAACATCGTAGTGTTTCCATTCTCCTGCTGCACACAGCACTCGTTGTTCTTAGATCAAGGCACTGTGATAAAGAAAGATCAGACAAACATAGCCTGAGGACTTATGAACAGATGTCTGCTCCTTTCTTTTGTCCAGTCCAGCCGCTACACTTCATATCTTAAAACCAACAAGAAGATTAAGCAATTATTCCCTATACGCTTGTTATTGTCATCCAATAAAGCAGCATCTGAAATAATGGCTTTTCTCTTGCCACCCAAGGTTGAGTACTGCAGAAAAATGTGTTGAAACTGATTAGGTTAGAGAGATAGGTCTGCATAAATAATTGCTGAAAGTCAACTAAGTCAAAATAATAATAGCAGAGAAAATTAACTTTTGGATAGAAAAGCTGCCTGTATATGCTCTCATTTGTATACTGAAGACTAATTCAGCAAATGAAGAATATAGTTCCTGGAACAAAGCAGGTAACCTGTAGATTCATGGTGATAGCTGTCACAAAAAAAAACCCCAAAACCAGGTCTACCCTGAGATGAATTGGTTTCAAGAGGATATAAATTCATTAATATTTTAATTTTTATTATCATCATTATTGTAATTGTTATCATGGAATGATGTTAAGATTGACACAACTTTTCTTGGTTGTTTTGCTATGTATGTCAGCAAGGGGGCTCAGATTTACAGATAATTAAGTAGACTACTTGAAGCAATTCAGGATTTCTTCTCTCACATTTTTTTGCTCCTATATGTCATGAGTTACTTCCTTCAAAACTGCCTCACTGTACAGAGCAGATTTCTTCTTCAGTTAATATTGCCATAGTCATTAAAGATCAGCACTTCTCAGTACAGTCAACAGCAATTCACATGTGGAAGCTTTCATGCCAATCCTCCTTCTCACAGGAGAGGAAATGTCTCGGGCCAGTATCTTTTTCCTTCAAGGTCTCTCTTCTTAGTCCTGAAACAGTATTTATAGCCCCGTTTGTCTTGTCAGTACCGTTGCGTCTTTCCAAGAAGGAGCCAGGTCAGGGTGATCCTTACCACCATGTTTTATGCAGGAGTCTGTATCTAATAGCAAATGCTCCTCTCAGGCCAATTTGATGGGAGTAGTGTTGTGTCTGTTGAGCAATTCTGCTGTCTCCGCCTAGTTCGCTCAGCATGGCCTATTGCTCTTGTTTTCTATTTTTACTTCAAATTTTGTATTACTGTCCCAGAAATTGGTATGTTTCATGCAGTCTGACAGGTTCTCTCTCCCTCTTGACTATTTTATTATTTTCAGAGAAACGCATTTTTTGTGGCTTCTTTTGCTCGTCATCATAAACACCAAAGAAATATATTTTTCCTGGCAAGTGCAGAAAGTCTGACAATTCTGTATTCAGGACTCAATGGAAGTTAAATAACATTGTGCTGATCCACTGCGAAAACAAAGCATGCAAAAGCTCCCTCAAAATCTGACATCTCACTGTTATGGTGAGGCTTTCCTACTAGCCATTAGGTTACAGTTGAAGGTGAAGTGCATCAATTTTAACTCTAGTAAAAGTCTTTTCTTATACTTTCAGATGAGCAGATGCATGACTCCTTATCTACAAACAGCCAAAGAATGTCTGTATTTTCATTTACATGTAATGTGCACCTGAACTTGCTAGAGAGACTTGTGAGACCTATCAGTACTGAACTTGCAGCTTTCTTTTCGAAGAATGCATCTGCATAGAATTTATACTGAGCCTGAAGTTACAGAGCACATGGCTGAAGGCAAACTTCTAAGGATTCTGCAAATGATCTAATTGTAGACACAGACATGAAAAAGGAGAAGTAGTCCCAGAACCCTTTTTATCACATAAGACACTTGGAAAGACAGATAGCATGGAAAATGTGAATAGTTATGAATCATTAACCCTATTCCCACCCTAACTGCCAAGTGTAGCTCTTAGGTTAGATGAAATCTATGATTTTTGTCAAAAAATTGTTGCCTAGTAAAACATAGACATAAAATTGACTTGAGGTAGATCTTAAGATTAACGAAGTCTCTTGCATGCCATCATACACTCTGTTGCAGGCTCTCCGTAGTTTATCACAATCATTGTATTTTTCTTGAAGTCTTGTAGTCTTCTTTAGCTGGTAGCTTGCCACCCCTGAGATTTAAGTCCTTATAGTTTCAAAGGAAGGTATGAAAATGTCAAAAAGGCAATAAAAATTAAAAAAGAGGATAAAAGAACTGTGAATTTGTATGTATGCTGTAAATCTTGTGCAACTTAAGAATCTTGCTTTTATTAAAATTGCATACAAGGATATTCCTATGGGTTTAGGAACCTCAATCATGAATTTTTGAACGCCTGGAGTTGACAATACTGTGTGCTTTCTTGCATAGATTCGCGAAGCACTGCACACCACAAGGCTTCCTGTATCCTGGAGATTTGAAATACGCAGCAGCATCCTGTTCCTATCAGATGCCCAATATTCATATCTGAAATCACATTTTGGCCACAAAAGAGAAATTAATAACCCATCACTCACCATTTTCTGCGGTAATTAAGGAGTTGCACTAAACTGAGCATTGCGAATTTTCTCTGTGCCAATTTACTGCCACATTTTAGTTCACTAGCTAAGGAGTCCAGAAATCAAAGAGATGCAGCAACTTCAGACATGAATTCCTAGAGCTGTGCTGTTCTGAATGAAAATAGACATAGAAATGAATGTTAACATTTTTCCCTAAAAACTCTTTCACATGGGCATGTTTGATGCTTTCCTCTACAGGGGCTGAAACTGGAATTAAGTAATGAATAGACATGTCTCACTGAAACAACTTTGACATTTCATTTACTTTTGCACATTAATTAAGATAAGGTTGTCCTCACCCCTCAAAAAAGGAGCAGAAATTTGAGAAAGCCCGGTGGCTGAAGTATATTATAAAAAAGCTGTATGAACACTTTGTTAAATGCACAGATTTAACCCTGCTGTTTTGCTCCTAATCATTATTAATTGCCTCCAGTGGTGGACATTAATTTCCCTATTGCAGCAACATGCATCTTGAGTTTGGGCATATCCTAATATATCAAGCGGGACAGGTGATATAATTCAGCTGGTCACAGCTGGAAAGAAGACAGCCACCCACATGCAAGCAGTCTGTCAGCCTTAGTTATGCTGCAGACACCACCACAGCCTCCATAACAACATTGTACATTTATCTCTGGGGATAACTTTACAAGAAGTATAGCCTATCAGTTCATCCTATTTAATCTGTTGTTGTCTTAGAAGGAATCAGAATGCTTTAGTGTGGGCTTTAGCTCCAGATTTTGTGAGGGTAAGAACTTGCACTCATGGCTGAACTGTTGCACAGGAGACACTGACCTTTTCTGGTTGTTAGAAAGGGGAGGGAGCGAGGATGGTGTCCCAAAACAGAGCATGCCCCCTTAGCCAAAATTCCAGTGCTGCCATCTGGACTGTGAGAGATTTGATTCAGACTGGGAATGGCTTCCCAGGTATTTTATTTGTATGTTCATGTAATGATCACTGAGCCAGAGAAGCTCTCCCAGTAAATTAACTATTTCTTCCATGTGGTCAAGGGTAGAAGAAGTGGACATTGCTACATCTTCAAAAAGGCTGGCGAGGAGAGCCCTCTCTTTGCATGCAAAAGATGCCACTGCAAATGCCTGCTCAGCCTGCAGTCCTGGAAGGAGGAGGACATTCCTTTCTCACTGCTGTGGGGCAGAAGTTTCCAGGAGGCACATACGTTTCCACAAGAAGTTTCTGGGTTTGATGATGGCACATATCCAGGAGAGGAATGTTTCCCTGGGAAAAAAGCCTTGCCCTAGTGTCCTGATTATGTAGTTAATTAAATATGTAAATTACCGGTAGCTCTGAGTTCTTTTCCCGGCATGCCCTGTAACTCCACCTGAGCAGCCGTTATGTGTTATGCACTGAATTGAAGCTAGAAGATAAAGGAAGTTTGAGGAAATAAAAAAGTGTATAAAAGGATTTTGGTATGTGGCCCAGAGGAAGAATGAGGATTTATACTAATCAGGACCAAGTTCCACAGTTGCCTTTCTTAACTGTAATTAACTGTAATTTTTCAGTGCTGTAATTACCTTTATTTGTTGTAAGCGGCAAAGGATTAGCCATGGAGCTGTTTAGCCTTTGTTTAATAAGTATGCACAAGTTTGGCTGCCTGTCCAAAGCATTATCCAAACGTGCAAAAATAATTTGTCCAGAAAAAAGGAGGAAATTTTGGATGGTGAAAATATCTGGAACAAGATCTTCATATGCAAAATTTTCAATGAATTGTGAGAGCACTTTTCCGAATGGAAACTTTTTTAATACAAAATGACATATGACCTATTGGAACCTGAGTCTTATGCTTCATCTGACAAGGCTTTAAGGCACTTCTTTTTAAGATCAGCTTGGTGATTCCTGGTAACTACTTTGCTCTTAAGTTCACCACTGTATAAGTGAAGTTACCAGAGTTTGGAAAAGCCACTCAGTTATTTAACAGAAGAAGTCCTGTTGTAATAGCCTGATATGAACTTGACAGGTCTTCTTTCTGGTTCTCTGTTCATGTGCCTTTCAAGTTAACCTAATCGTATAGATGTTATCCTACAAATTCTTGATGTGTTTCTCAGATATGCCTTATTGTTCAAGGACACCACAGAGATGTAGTTGTTTAATGAATCAAAACATTGAGGTGAAACTAGTCCTCAGCCTCTTCGCATGGAATAAAACTTTACACTAAGCCTAAAAACATTATATAGCGTGTTTTTAATGCTCAATGATTAAGCTTGATGTCTTTAACCTAGCTGCAAATCGTAAACACTAGAGATAAAGGAAAAATATGTTTACATGACTTTGAAAGGCTTTAATTCTTCACTGTGTCTGTGAATTATTCCATACCAGGTCTTCTAAACGATATCTTGATAATTAGATCTCCGTTTCTTTAAAGGTGACATTTTGTCCTGACAGCATCTAAATTACATTGTTTTCTTTTTCTGTTGGGACAACACATTGTCAAAGTAAATCACAGTGCAGTACACTCTGCCTCCTGACTTTGATCTCCCCCTTTTCCCAAGCTGTGACTCAGTGGTGAGCTGGAGCTGATCATCTACCTCAGGCATCCGGGGCTGTGTTTACGTTTTTCTTGTTCCTCAGCTTTGTTGGAAAGAGCAGGCATTCCTCCTGCGGATGGGTCTGGCTCCTCGTCTACTTGACCTCTTTCAGCCTTCCTTGGAAAACTCTGTCCGCTTAGCTGTGGACAGCTTTATATTTCATCTGGATTGGCATCTGGTTTGGAGGTCTGGAACACAGTGTTTATTCTTGTCTTGTCTTTTTTTACCACTTCTAAGGTATGTTGTTTTACTACCCAGGAATCAAGTGAGGGCTTTAGCAGAGAAGTGTTTTGCTACAAAATCCAAGAAGGCAGGAAAAAATTTCTGGATGTGCTGCAGTCGCCATCATGAACTTACATGAGAAATTTTTTTTATCTAGACAGCAGGAATGTTTGAGTTAAGCTGCCAATGCCATTCTGTCACAAGTCTCTCTGCCAACCTGTGAATCAGACACTCATGATCAAATTGGGTCAATTAAACTGTTGGGTTGCCTGTTTTGGACGGCTTGGCTGAACAGCCTTTTTTTACCTAGAACTGTTATTTATGAGTTATCACAGGAAGATCCCAGTATTATGTTCACTGTTATTAAGATAAGTTTAAAGGAACAAAGGCTTTGTACTAAAAAGAAACAGTCAGGAAAAAAACTTGCACAGTGACATGTAGGCTGAGTTCCTTATAGCAGTATACATTTCCCTCTTAATTAAAATAGTTAAACTGGGGAATTAGACATTGATACAATATGTTGTTCCCATTCTGGAAATATATTCACTAAGAGTTAATAAATAATCTATGAATTCTAATCTTTTAAAGTCATTTCAGAGGGATGAAGTCATCTGCTATAATTGTAAATGCAGTAGTTCTACCTTCACTGCATTCAAATGTAAAGGTGAGAAACCGATTAGAGGTGCTGAGTTGCTAGAGGGAAATGTCCTGATTTAAATGCCACACCGTATTTTTAGTAAATCGAGTCACTAGAATTTTATTTTCTTCTATTACAAGGTTTTAGGTCTAGACTTCCTCCTGCTTATTCCAGGTTTAACTAGGCAAAGAGATTAATTTTCTTCTCACTATATCTATAGAGATTGACTCAATCAATACCAGCTGCCTAGATAGACCAGATTTCCCAACTACACAGCACTAGCTACCTGATGCCAGACCTACAAGAGCATCACACTTTCATTTTGACATTTGAAGCAACTCTTGCTGCCAGAGTGCATTTGAAGCTGTTTTTGATAAATGTAGGGGTGCTGTTCTCCTTTGCTTTGCCTTTAACAGGAGCTGAGCTGACTTGCCTGGAAAATTAAGCTTTCTGTGTCCAATTTCAGTCCAATTTCAGATCCTAAATGGAAGGTACATGGCAGGCTGTAAATCTTCTAAAGTAGTACAGTGTCTAGTCATTGCTGAATTCGGTTTTCTACCTCCAGACCACTAGCAGACTCAGGGCAGATCATTGTGGGTGACTATGTTGTCCAGCAGTTGCAGTAAGGACTGCAGCATAGACATTCTCATCTCTGATACCTGTGTTTCCATGCCCAGGTTTAATTCTTATGTTGACAGTCAAATTAGTTGACACAATGCTGCCAGTTAGTGCAGGCAAGGATAAGCCGTGTCAAGCTTCAGAATCATCCAGCTACCACCCGTTGTTTACTTATGACAAAATGTCATGGTTTGAAGCGTGACTCCCCCTCATCCATAGTGAGTAGTGAGTTTTAATTGAAATTGCATCATCAAAGGGCTGCAGTCAAGCACTGCTATGTTTCTTGGTGATCACAAGCCCAAAGGGAATATTTTTCATGAAGCAGAGAGCCCAGGAACTTGACAGCTGAAGTACCACCTAAAGGAAAATGCAAGCACACTTGAAACGCTCAGAGCAAAAATCAAACTTCCCTTGCACCTCCTGGAACACAGCAGAAATGTTACTCACTACAGATCCAACCCTGGCTAAACTTAGAGCTGCAGAAATGAAAGACAGGTTGCACCACTTTCCTAGGTCATTCAATACCCCAGCATTTTATGTGAATATCCATGGCAGCATTGTGTATACATTATATAGGGAGTAAAAAATGGTGTATCAGTGATAGTATCTTTAATAGTCATAAAAATAAAGTGAGGAAGACAGAGGGTGATAAATAAAGAGCAGCCTGTATTGATCCATCTGCATCTGGTTTCTCAGAGTTCTTATACAATTCATGGGAACAAAAATCTGTCCATTCTTTCTCCTTCAAAATAAACTACTTTCCATTTACAGACAGTGGATGATCTCATAGGTTTTAAAGAAACATGCAAGAGGGATTCGCCAGAAAAAGATAAGATGAAGACTATTAATATAGCAATAAATTTTGTCAGCCTTGACAAATGACAATGACAACAATAACAACAACAATAATACTAATAAACAGTATGAAGCTCTTCTCTATCTCTGCAACTTCCCTATGTCACTCACTGTTAGAGTAGCTTTAATAGTGATGCTTAATCCCATCCGCTAGAAGGATATCACTTACAATGCCTTAAGTGTGCATTAATCCTGGATGCCACGTGTGCAGCTTCACAATGGTCCTACTGCATTTGAAGACTGTCACATTCACCTGGCAGAAGAAGAGAAGATCTGGAGTCCCTCTGTGGTCACCTCATGGAGAGCCTGGACTGCAGCTATCCCTGCCATCCCGCCGTGGGCCTTGTATCTCTTCACCTCTGGTGAAGTATCTGCTGAAAACTGATAAACATATAGCAGCCTTGGGATTACACTAACAGGCAGGATGGCAGAAAGGCCTGGAGCGGGGGAGACATGAAAGCTTTATGGTATTTATACAGATACTGGCAGATTGTGCCAGAGCTACTGCTCACCCCGGGGTGTCCTTTCACCAGCCTGACCATCCTCCACCTCAGCTGCCAGGGCCTTCCACATCTTAGATGCTCTCTTTAGGTATCGCTCAGCTGGGGTTTGCTGGCACATCCCATGAGAAAAATACTTCTTCCTGTATTCAAGGTTGCACAGAGAGAGGAAGAATGAAAGCACAAATAAAGCTATTTCTTGCCTTCTGATTTTTCAGTGTCCCCTTTTCCAGAAAGAATGCTGCCTTCTTTTTCCTTCAAGGATCAGCTGTCTCAAAAATCCACTGCTCTAAAAACTGCAGTAAATCTTTTGCACTTTGTAGTATGGCTGCATTGGAGGGGAAGAGAAAAAGGATTGAGCTGCTATGGAGTTGCTGTTGTTGTTGGGACTGCTTACAGCCTACAGTATATGCAGGTTTTGGCAGATTATTATTGATATCAGGGTCTGTTTGCAGGCAAGTAGACAGGGTATTTTGGAATATGTTTGTAAATATGTTTGGTGGGCTCAATGTGCTCACCGATGTGTAAAATGTTTTTCTCTTTGAGACCCCAGGTGTTCAAGGCTTCATTCCCAGAGTATGTGGGAGGTCTTTTCACAGGGCTGCTCTTTCTCTCTACAGAGGATGCCTGAGTGTTGAGCACATGCTGTTTACCTTCCAGCCACGACACATGCTTACATATTTTGGAGGGGAAAAACAACATTTCTAGTAAAGACATAGCACTAAGCAAATGGCTCAGAAATACTCCCTATTTTTAATTAATTCAAACTGTTTAACATCCTCATTTCTGCTGAGTTTTGAGTATGATGTGGTTCTGATGCATAACATTGCATTAGGACTTTGCATGTGATCTTTGCCCATCTCAGTTTGTGGCTTCCTGCAATACAAACTAACTTGTTTTCTTATCAGATGTCTATTTCCTCCTCCTGAGACAAAAGAGGAATGAAGTCCTGTTATGGGAAGCAAGATGCAAAGAAGTTCTAGAGACCCAGCACTGCCACAGTTCACCAGCTTCTTAAATTCCAGTTACTTCACTTTGTTTTCCCAAAGAAGTAGTATTGAAGTCACTACTGGCTACAAAAGAGTCAACGCTTTTCCAAAGAGCGTGAGATGAGCAGAGGGGTGAGCAGCAGCCAAAAATACCTGTATGCCACTGACAGACTCCTATTGACCATTTTTTACCTGGAAGCTGGTGATGGTGTGTGGACAGATGACAGCCAGGGTACAAATCGTGCCATTTCATTTGGAAGGCATTGCTTCTCATATAAGATGCTGATGTGCTGAAATGCATCCTCTTCTAAGCAAAATCACTTTCTAAAAGGTTTGATGACATCCAGACTATCTATTGTCCCAGACCTGTGCTGACTCCTAAGCCTTGCGATGGGGATAATTGAGGGAGAGTTTATTGTCCCAGGCCAAGAACACACTGACAAGCTCTTGGACCAGACAGCTCCTTCCAGCCCGTGGGAATGGGTCAAGCTGCTCCTATGGAGAAACACATTATTTGGTACACCTTCCATTGCTTCATACCTCTTTGGTTCCCCTGTGTATTTTAGACGCAACTGCAAAGTCTATTTTAATATAGCTCCCAGCACAGCTTCAAGGAGGGAGGCCCAGAACTGTTGAGCAACATAGTTATAAACAAGCTTTTAACTCAATATCATTGTTTGACAGATTCAAATTCTTGATCCTGCTTGTTTACACATAAGCAGACACACACACATACATACACGCACTTAAATAACCTCTGCATTTTAAAGCTCTGCTACTCCCTTTGTCCTTGTATCCTTTCCTCCGATGTTTATGACCTGTTTTCAAAGGCATGCGCTGGTATCTGACGATCTGTGTTTTTTCAAGTCTGCATGCAGACATGCAATCTCACTGCCTGGTAATGCTTTGAATGGACAGCTTTCCAACAGACTCTCTTTCCTCTTTTGCCCCCTTCCCGTGAATAAAATGACTGATGAAGCCCATTACTTATCTATCAGATAATAGATCTGCTCTGACACAAATTCCTTATAAAACTCTCTCAGTAAAACTTATTCTGGACATTGAGAAGGCATTGGGCTAAAACATTCCTTCTGTTGGGGGGCTAATTTAACATTTAAAGCCTTTTTCTCTATTAACTTCTTTTGTGGAAAACCGGTCCCCTATCTACACCAAAAGACTTAGCCAATCCATACTTTTGTGACAAAGGAAAAAGGCAGTGTTACAGTAAAAAAATCTCCCTATAATGCTGACATGATTAAGATGCATGCAGCAAAATCCTGACACCTGAAACCAAGTAAAGATGGTGCCTCAAAAAGGGATTCGGTTACTTTTTTTGGTTCTAGAGCATTTTCAGTGATTAGGGAGAGGGGCAACTGTGCTTTGCAGTTTTGGCCACATTTCAAAACACTTTGCCATGCTACACTAAGTGTAGAACAGTTCAAACCCTGAAAAAATGCAAATCAACAGCAAGAAGCGTGATTAATTCCTGTGTTCAGGGCTGTGCTTCTGCCCTCCTCCAGCAGCGCTTTGAATCCATTTGCACATTGTGTTCTCCAGCTGCATCAAACCCTGGAGAGTGCATCCAAACCCAGAGAAACTCGGATTTGCTGAGCAAATCCTTCCACTTTTTTGGCAAATGGAAAGATACTCCCAGATGAAATTCCAGGACTCCAGACCCAGGTCAACATTTCTAACACAAGGAATTTCCAAACCCTGCAAGCCACATCTGGAGTAACAGGAGTCATTGCAGGGGCTGGTTATCAGACAGCTTCACACCACCCCGTATGTGAATAAGTCCATTTGGCTTGGTCCACCACATCAGAACACAGAGCAGAACAGGTCTGAGAGGGCAGCAATAGGTTGTACCTTGACATTACCCCCTTACTCTTCCCTAACAGCTCCAAAGCATTCCTGCTGCTCCCAGTTTATCAGCATCTGTGCAGGGAGAGCCCAGCTGAGTGACGAGTGCACACATGCTACTTCCAGCAGAGAGGTGTCCCTGTGGCTCTGCTGGGTGCCTGGCTCTTCCAGAGCCTTGCAGGGGCATTTATTTTGCATTTCTTATCCCTGTAGATTGATGTGACTTCTCCCTGCAGGCTGCAAGGAGTGGCAAGGAAGAGAATGGCAGTGACTCTTTGATGTACATCCTTGTGGGGAATGTATAGGTTACAACAGTTTCCAATTTGGCATAGCTCCCAGAAACAACTCTTGCAGAAATATATATTCCTGAAATGACCTAAAAATAACGCAGTGGCAATCCAAACCGTATATAAAGTTGGAAGATAAAGATACAGAAGGTATAAAACATGCTGCTCTGCCTGAATCTGTGTCCCAGGGAGCATCTTTAAGGTGGTATTATTCAAGCCCCGGGCTCCATGTGTGCCTCACCCAACCCACCCCCCCCAACACTCTGCTCCTGGTTTAAAGAACTTGGCTTGAAAGCAGCAAAAAGATTGCTGCTGGCCAGGCTGAATCAAGGGATGCCCATGCCTTCGGAAAAAATTTTCCTTAGCTGCGTGAAAAGAGCTCCTCATGAGATGTAAGGTCTCCTGGGAACAGGACAATTGAACTGAAGGGGGTAACGTGGTCTGTGCAAACCATGAGCAGAGGTCAGGCAGCACTGTGTGGAGTGAAAACCAGAGCTTCCTGCTCCCCATCCAAGGACCACTGCATCTTCACAAATGCTATAAAAGTGAAAATCCACTCAAAGTGAAAAAAAAATACAAACCCATGTTGTCTCATATGCCATTATTACCTGCTACACAGCAATAAAGTGAAATAATCTTCAGCAGATTTATTGCCATTTTTAACAGCAGTGTCTGAGAGCCAGCAGAGTCCTTCACAAACCTCATATCCAAAATGTACAAATATATTGAGAAATTAGCATGAAATGGACAATATCGCAAACTTACTTCGCATCTCCAGATGAAGACAAATGAAAATCAAGAATCTCTACAGCATCCTGAAAAAAAAAAGCATTTTATTGAATAAATTACACTGGAAAAGGCAGCAGTATTTCTTTAATGGTCAAAGATTGATTTTCAGGACCAGAAGCCTGAACCAGCAAAGTACCTGCTTCTGTCTGCCCCATCCTGAGAGCTCTTCACAGCAGAGCTGAGTAAATAATTTGCCATAGATAATTCACCAGAACAAAGACTTGCTTTTTTCCCTTAGTGAATGTCAGTACCTTGATTGTGACTTCCTCTAATTTATTTGTAATTCAAATTTACTTGTCCAATTTATTATCTTCTTTCTTTCCTAACAGGTCAGATAGACTGTGAAGGGTCTGCTAAAAGTGTTTCAACCTGCCTGTTCAAAAAGAGGCTGAGTTCATCACGAGTGGTATCATACAGGTTTGTTTATTTCCTCCATCTGCAGTAATGTAAATTTTGTGATCGGGGAAGAGCTTTGGGTTGATAATATAAATTTGATCCTGTTGGAGCGTTTTTTTTCAAATCTTCAGGCTTGTAAAAGTGGTTGTACTGCAATTGCTACTGTTTACGTGCAAAGCTGAAATGAAATAATTTTATTGCATTCACTCAAAATAGCAGTACCTGCATCACCAACTACATAGTCAAAATCCCATTCTGTTTGCTGTGTGCTTGGGCTCTAGAAAAATCTCCCAAGGAACAGAGACACCCACTGTATTAACCAGTGTCCCTTCAAAATGTACTAATTGCAGAGCACAGAATGGAGAGTAATGGTCACAGCAGTGGTGGATGAAGAGTTTTTGTCCCTCATTTGAGCTCAAGGCTTTGGTACAGCTTTGTCATCCCAGCCCAGCACTTCTGCTATATGGCAGTATTCAAGTGTGCAGATTCAAATGGGCTTTCCATGGGTGTTCATGCAAGCCAAGCTCTAATGCCTACAGCCATTGCTCTAATGTCTACAGAAAGCAAACAGAAAAGAGCTGGGATGTCTAGGCAAAGGGAATCCATTTTCAAACTGCCAGCAACATTGATCCACTTAACATAATCCCTGTCTCGGCCCTTGGGTGAGAAAGATCATAGAATCACAGATTCACTAGTTTGGAAAAGACGCACAGGATCATTGAGTCCAACCATTCCTATCAATCATTAAACCATGTACCTCAGCACCTTGTCCGCCTGTCTTTTAAGTACCTCCAGGGATGGTGACTCAACCAACTCCCTGGGCAGCCAACTACCTTCCAGGTAGTTGTAGAGAGCAATGAGGTCTCCCCTCAACCTTCTCTTCTCGAGGCTAAACAACACCAGTTCCCTCAGCCACTCCTCATAAGGCCTGTTCTCCAGCCCCTTCACCAGCCTCATTGCTCTTCTCTGGACTCGCTCCAGAGCCTCAACATCCTTCTTGTGGTGAGGGGCCCAGAACTGAACACAAGATTCAAGGAGCAGTCTCACCAGTGCCAAGTACAGACAGAGAATAACCTCCCTGGACCTGCTGGTCACGCTGTTTCTGATCCAAGCCAAGATGCCACTGGCCTTCTTGGCCACCTGGGCCACTGCTGGCTCATGTTCAGTTGGCTGTCAACCAACACCCCCAGGTCCTTCTCATAGGAATATTTTCTTCCTCTTTTGCATTTCATTTTCACAGGTCTTCATGCTTCTTAGCCTTGACCTTAGGCAAGAAAAAGGCACCAAAGTAACACAAGAAGGATGTGCTGAAGAAGGCAATGTAGAGTCCCAACAGAAGGCACATCTCACAACATCCCTGAACCTGCCTGATGCAATGGGACAGATGAGCGAGCATCCCCACCTGCCACATTCCTGCCAGCCTCTAGAGGAGCACAGCCTCAGTCACACCCTGTTGAGGGCAAGGACATGAAATATTCACGTGCCCATGCACCAGACCCAGCAGGTCACAGGGTCCCATTCATCTCCCTGAGACCTCAGCAGTGAGATTCCCTCATGAACCATTTCTTCCTGATGCAAAGTGAGTCCGACTGCCTATGGCTGGCTGACTGTCAGCCAGGAGGCTCTTAATGAGCATCTCAATCCCTTGGCCGTGCTCACTGAAGGAGACCCCAGCTGGGAGGGAGAGTTGCGGTGTTGGGCTGAATTACCCTGAATTATTCTTTGTGTTCTAAAAAGACATAGCTGCTATTTAGAAAAGCTCATAAACCAACAGCGTATCCAGCATATAAAAGGCAGAGATCCACAGTAAAAAAAAAGCACAAGAATAAACTATTTTTTAAAATAAATTTCATTTATCCCAATTGCCCCTTTTCTGAACCTCTAATAGAACAAACCTTCATAGTATAAGCTGAGGAGGGATGAGAAGACTCCAAGGCCCTATGGATAATTCAGGAGTAATAAGCTGTGCTTGAAAAGTGGTACTGAAAAATGCATGAGAGGCGTTTTGTTAAAAAAATGGACTGTGGAAATGCTGGCTTCCATGGTAGAATCAAGAACAATAAATAGAAAGAAGCATGACTTCAGAGAGCCTGAAACTGAGAGCAGAAATCTCTTAAAAACCTGACTCGAATGGAAAACAGGAGGGATGGGAAGTTTTCAGAGAGGAGTGGATGAGGTATGGGGAGATACTTGTAGAACCCCGTGTTTTGCATGTGGCAGTGGTGAGAGCACAGGAGTCTGTAGCCACCCACACCAATGAGGATTTTTGTCTGCAGGGAGAAATTAAAAAAGCCAGGTCTAGAAAAGATGCAGAAGGAGTGCCATGGCCAGCTCCTCTTCCTCAAAATGCCTGGCCCCAACCCCACCCAAAGGGGAATGATGACAGCAAGTCAGCACAGCAGCAGGGAACGAAGACATAACCCTGACGCACAGCCTGCCCAAGATGAGTGTGACATCTGTTTTGTGTGAGTGTCACACTCGGTCTGGTGCCCATGAACCTGAGATTATTATAACAATGACAAGGCAGAGGACTGAATTTCGTCAATGGCAAAGGTGAGCAGGAGAGACCAAGGATGAGCTGTTGGCAGGTCAAGTGAGCAGCACGTGAGGTGATGAAATAGATTTAGGGGCTACACCTGAAACCCAAAGAACACAAAGATTCAGCCAGGAAAAAAAAAAAAAAAGATTTCATTTGTAGCTACATCTACTAAGTAAGATTGAGGACATCATTAAGCACTGGGCAATACCCGTCTGGTGAAGTGTTTCCTGCACCTGTGGGTAGACTCTGAGGAAAGTAAACTGGGTAATTGCCTTTCCTGGGGAATTAAACATGTGGATGGGGCAGAGGCAGAGATAGTAATGAAAATGAAGTGCCATGCTGCCTGGTTGTTTAGCAGGTGTGTCTCTCTGTGCACACCTTTATTCCAGAAATCAAATGATTGTATCAGAGTGCCTCTCTCATGATTTTCAAAGGACCCTTCTGTTGTGCATTTGACTGGTAGATCTATAAAGGAGATGGGAAATAGTAGGAGTGTACCCAGCAGTGATTCCCTTTCCCAGGCTTGGGAGGCAAAACATCTCCA
The DNA here is from genome assembly GCA_033459285.1 of Clamator glandarius. NCBI lineage: Eukaryota > Metazoa > Chordata > Aves > Cuculiformes > Cuculidae > Clamator > Clamator glandarius. The sequence continues at coordinate 7,857,128 of JAUNZM010000266.1, forward strand.
AGCAGGAGTGAGTCAGGAACCCAGAGAAGCTCCCAGCATGTCTCTCTGCCCTCCTCCTGGCAGCCACCAGCACAAGGAAGGCAATTAGGGCCCGGGTCAGCCCAGCGGATGCCCAGCTGTCTGACCCTCATGGAAATCCTTGAGGTGGGGGCCAGGTTCTCCGATGGGTAGAAATGGTGCATTCAAAACACCCTGGCTCGTGCAGGCTCCAGAGCAACACTGACCACTCCAGGACTAAGGTGAGGAGAAGCAGGAACTTCGCACTACAATAAACGTAGTACACTGTCATGCCCACCCAGCAAAGCAAGATGCTCATTTGAATCCATGAGATCAATGATTTCTTAGGGCAGGGGCCAAAGCATCTGGCTTGGGAAAACAGAAAGAAATACAGTCAGACTTCTGCAGTCCTGTCCGAATGTAGTCAGGTCCATTCATCACCTCCATCACAGTAGCAATAGTGTTCCCATGCTTCTAAAATGTTTTCTCATATAATCAGACCTGGTCAGCGCATGCAAAGCCAAAGCACAAGCTGGCAAGGACAGGACAGTCCCTTACATGTTATTCATACCTTTCTTCTCCACACAAATGCAACTAAGAAGAAGGAAAAGTCTCTATAAAGCCCCTGGAACTGGCTAAAATTAGAATTGCCTCAAAAGAGGACTTTTTTGGGGAAAAATAACTCTGTTAATTTAATATTTTATTCAGGTGGAGAACCAATTTCTTCTCCTTTGTATTTCTTTGAATTATAGAAAGGAAATGCCAGACAAAATTGTTTTGTTTTCTTCAAAGCTGTTGTTAACTTAGATGTTGATGACTTACATGTTTAATATTACAATGTCAGAAGGAAAGGACGGGTCTTTAAAATATTAAAATGTCTTTTCTTTTTTTGCATAGAAATGAATGAATTCTCTGTTACTTTCATTTTGACATGCTCCGTGGACAGTATATGCTTTCTGGACAACCTGTCACAGCCTCTAGAAACAGACTAAATAAGTGTTAACCAAAGCATGAAATATGAAACACAACAACACAAGACAGAATGAAGTGAAAATCTGCTCTGATTTCAAATCATGCATAAAGAGATTTCCTTGCAATAAGGACAGCACTAGATTTTTTCCATTTCCCTTGCGTTTCTCTTGTGTAATCTTTCTCAAGGGTGAGAAAAATGTGGCATCTCAAAATATTTGACCTGAAATTATTTCTGTTCTTCAAAGCCAGACCCCATAAAAATGAACAGAGAAAACCGTTTAGAAAATTGGTACCCACTTAATGTGTACTTTCCACCGCTCTTTCTGCAAAAAGCATTGTCCAATCAGGAGGTTCTAATAACCCTCCATGGCCAAGTTTAAGGATTAAGGAACTAAAAGTCAGTACTCGAATTCAGGACAAGTTTCCAATAAATATTAGGCCTTCCTTAAAGAAAAATTCAGTAAAGCATAAAGTTTTATAGACCATTTTTTAGAGAGAGTTACCCCTTAGCAGTGTTATTGATGCCTTTCATGGACATTTCCAAATTGTACAACTTTTCCAAATTTCCTACAATAAAGATACTTTCGAGAAATAAAAGTGCCTTGGTGAGTGGTTTATACGTGAGGTTCTTGCAGCTGCTGCTTTACAGGTTTCAGTAAATCTCATACCTCAGAATGTATTTCAGTCCTTTTTAGTTTCTGCCCACTAGCAGTTGTTCAGCTGCACTGATATCTCACTGGAAAAATGTTGGCAGAAATCATACCATGCTGGTTTTGTCGCAAATGCAGTTACCTCTGTAGCATATGCACTACTTTCAGGTTTTAGGTCAGCCTTACTCAAGAGATGAGTGCAGTTATCTCCTGAGGGGTTTTCTTCCTTTCTCCTGAAACAGTTGGTGCTGCTGACAGCCAGGGTTGGAGGCACGGCCAAGTGGACCCTTGGCCAACTCCAAGGTGTCAATTCATGATTCTCTTCATTTTTAGAGTGCACGTTAATATCACCCCAATGCAGATACCCAGAGCTTTTCATCCTACTTTATGGAGCTCTGCAGTACTTTGCTGCTGAACCAGCTGTCAGTGCATGCAGGATATGGCTGAGATTTGAAAATTCAGTTCATGCTTGTGTGATTTCAAGCAGCTTCCAGAGTTATGGAAAGCAGCAACACCTTCCACTCCCCTTCCTGCCTTCCCTGTAAAAACATGCCAAGAATCCCACCGCTTTTGGTGATAGACATCACTGCAACATAGCTGTGCTTGAAAAAAAGTGTATCATAGATGCACACTCTGCCTTGTAGCTTCAGCTGGGAGAAATGAGAGTCACACAGTCTGGAAATAAATCTGCCTCTCGCTCAGCACCAAATAACCGACAAGTGTTCGTCCATCTGCCATAAGCAGTCAAACTGTGAGTTCGTTGATGTGGTATTACAGTGGTGTAATTGACTGAGGCTTTTTGGACCATGTTGCACGTCCACATACTGGCTCTCCCACAGCAGCATTCAGGGGTGAGGGCTGCGGGGTAGAGGCACTCCTCAAGACCAGGCTGATGGAACTAGCTGCAGCAATGTGAACGAATGGCTGGAGCAGAGGTACTGCCTGACTGTGTTAGTGCTTTCTGCCAGCAGCAATGATGGAAAAAGCTCTTTGCAGCTGTCCCTCGAATCCCTTTGCCACATAGTCAAAACCCTTTCTGCTTCGCAGCTCATCTGTAATCGCTTGTGTCAGTCACCAGCTCCGGCACCAAACCTCTGCCTTAGTATTTGTGTATCAGTCCCTTTTGTCATCACTTTTCCTGCCGTTGTCCTTAACTAGAGGTGAGATGCGGGTGATGGTAACTCATTCCCTGCAGCACCTGCAGCAGCTGGGTGATGTGACCCACGCACTGGCAGGACTCATGGCTGTGATGGCAAACTTCCTTTCCCTCAGATCAGCCAGTCACGATATCTCGACAGACAAAGCCATCCTGCTTCTTGAGTCTTCCTGAAAACTTTGTTGCTGACAGAGAAGCTGAGCAGGGGGAACACTCTCGTGCCCCATCACTCAGCATCACCACCACTGCATTTAGCATATTGGAGCACTCTAGACAAAGCTCACCTAGGGGTCACAGGCCAACTTGCTATCTCAAGGATGATGCTCAGAGGGAGATAAAAACAATGCTGCATCCACAACAGACAGAGACACCAAGGAAAGTGTAGGGAAGATTACATAGAAGTTGCAGCTCATTAAAGGAAAACATGCTGAGATATATTTATGTTGTTGTTACTTATAAAAGAGCCAGTTAAAGCAGCTTATTATGGTAATTACCGCAATGTAAAGAGAAAATTGGCAAAGATTACAGCACTTTAATACACCATCATCATGGTTTAAGTAAAATATAATTAGGATTCAAACAAGGCATCTCCCTTGTGCCTGGACAGTGGATAAAAGGAGCAGAAGAATCCTGCATGAGCTGCTCAGGTAGGTGCAACATCCCCAGCTTGGCAGAAAAGCTGTTGGTGGCTGCTCGTTGCAAGGCAGAGGATTGGCCCAAAGAACCCTGGGTGTGGGGTTGGTACGGCACAGTGGCCAATGTTTGGTGGGTCACAAGGGAGCCAGGGTGGCAGGTGAGGAGGGGCAGAAATGGTCGGTGGGGGACATGGGGACTAGGCAGGTGATCTTGTGTTAGGCAGGTGTTTTAAATATCTCTCCATCACTACCTACATTACTCTGTCTGGTGGAGAAATCATGAATCAAGAAAGAGGCTGTGATGACTGATACTTGCCACATGACCTTGTGCCTCTGATAAATCCCCTGCTTACATCTCCAGCTTCCAGCAACTGGGAGGAATTGGACCATAGAATTTAATGGCCCTGGTGGGTTATATTCTCCTTTAATTTATCAAATACCTTTCTGGTAAAGAATTAATGTTTTCACTCCTGGAGGTGGTATCATCTCAGACTGTGTACTTCTCTGCACACAGACTTATGGTATCCTCTAGTTAAAAACTCTCCTTTAACCCTTTGCACTGTAAGTGCCTACCGCTTCGTCCTATTTTGATTTTGGTGCAACCTATCTTTTCCCACTAGTGTCCCTCCAAGAATTTCCCAAATTTCTCTCTCTGTTCCTCACAGGTATCTGCATTTCTGCACAGCCCTGTGCAGGGAGCATTTCACAGAACATTGCTGTGAAGTCTGCAGACATTTTACTTACTGTCACTCATTGATCTTCCCTAGCGCTCTCAAATCAGTTATCTAGATGCAAAAAAAATAAATAAGCCACACTTTAGCTTAGTTAAGGCTCTCTGCTGAGCCTGTCCTTATTCCCATTTAGCAGAATCAGAAAAGCCACCATGAATCTGCTTCAGATCAGGCTCTCATTGGCCTCTGGTGGCTTTTGTACCTGCAGTAACATGTACAGGTAATACTGCTGCATACAAACTTGGACATTTGTGGCATCTGGTGCAAAAGTAGATGAGTATAGCGTTTCCTCCAGGTTGCTGAAAAGACTGGTCCTGGGCGAGCGTGTAGAAACCCTTTGTGGCAGCCAGGGCCCTATGGGAATGCCAGCTCTGGGCAGCTTGCATTCAACGTGGATGTGATTTACTTCTGTGCTGCATGTGCCTACGCTTTTGGACAGAAGTGCCCCTGCACCAAGGCTGCTGACACTTGATCTGCATCATCACAGATATGCGGCGATCGGCTGAGCGACCTTATTGCGAAGGAGCCTGACTTACGCAAGCAGAACGAAGAGCCAAAACCAGCTTAGGTTTCTGCTTCTGGAGCTGCAGGTGGATGCAATGACCAACCCTCCACAGCCAAGTTCGGTTCTGAAAACTTCTTTCTCTTGAAGAGGCAATTAAACCCCTCATTTTCAGCTTTGACATTAAAACATATTCAAATTTAAAATCAATGTTTAGTAATAAAGTTGTGTGAGTTTTTTTACCAGTTTATTTGGATGCCAGAGTTAAGCAGAGACCTCAGGGCTGGCTGATTCATGCCTGTTTCATTTTTCCATTCAATCCATTTTCTCTGAAAAGGAAACATAAGCAGTGAAGCCAATATAGTTTTATTGTATCCAATGCACTGCCACTAAAACAAAGATATGTGCACTCAGGCCACTTAGCTTTTATTAAAACAAACAGAATTTAATTCAAACCAGCATTCAATAGCTACAGTTGGGTTTTTGGTGTTGTGGTTTGTTTTTTTTTTAAAGAGTTGAAATTAAATTGTGCCAATATTTTTGCTCAATGTGTTTTCACAATTACATTAATTTGACATAGACAATATATATTTACCATAGACAATATATATTTACCATAGGTATCACATTTTTATCAAAAAGAAATTTACAGAAACCAAGTTTCTTTTGAGTGTGCGGCCTGAAATCCTAACACATTGTTAAGACTAGACCAGCAGAACAACTGGGAGAGTCTTGATTGTTATTTTTTACTCTGGTAAAAGGCAGTTCTAGTTAGGATTTTTTAAAAAGCCACTACACTTGGCTTTCTGGATGTCTTAACAGAAAAGAGGCTTCTAGAAGTCAGTAACTTTCTAGAAAAAAATGTACTTTGTAAAGACCAGCAGTGGAAACAGATGCAGTACTCAATTCAAAAAAAATGCAGTCCTCAAAGGATCATAATAAATTAAAAAAAGACCCAGGGAACAAGGTTTTGTACCTGAATCAAAGTGAAGCTGCAGGAGATGGTATTTAGAAGCACCAACCTGTGGTACCAGAAATCTAAAAAAGAAACAGAAAAAGTTCAATCAGAAATGAAACCGAGTCATCATTTACAGTAGGGATAAATTCACTTAATTACTTTTAAACACCTGTGCTTGTAGATGAGATCTTTATGGATGCCAAAGGGAAAAATAAATCTATTTTTCACTAAGTGCTTCTGCAAATCAAGCCTAGGTCTCCGTGTGTGTATAAGAAACCCAATTTCATAAAAATCTTATTTTGCACTTCTAAAACCTTTTTAGTTCTTTTTCATAGGGATCCACTCTTTGATCTGGAAACGTTATTGTCTTTCCTAGTCTCCTCTCTCTACTTCCACTTCAGTTTCTCAGAGAACAATGCAGAACTTTACAAAAAGTACGGGTAAAACCGTTCACCTTTTTTTCTTGATAACATTTTGCAAAAGAAGGATTAGTCCTGCTGTGCAAGCCAAGCTGTTTTCTTCACCAGGAAAAACACTCTGGAGAGAGTGTTGAGATGTGCCTAAGTGATGGTAGAGAACAAATTTTAGTCCAAGTCAGGAGAACATGTGTACTTAACTCATTTGAATATCTTTCTTCTGTTGTTAGTAAAGTTTGAGAAGGAAAGAGAAAATTATTTCATAATCTTTTTATGAAAAATAGCTGTTGGAGATAGTAATGGCCTCCTCTGAGCTCCTGGTGGTAATAGTAATGAGGATGCCAACGCTGTAACCGTCAGAGTGATGCCTTGGCTGCATTTAGACCTGCCACAGTTGGCACATCCACAACCACTGAAGCATAATTTTGGTTGCTGCTTGAGTCTCTCCAATGCTGACTGAAGATGTTGGATTTATGAATGTCTTGGTTCCTTTGGCATCAAAACAGAGTGCATGTAAATATGCGATAGCACAGGGAGGTTTAGTGAGGGGGACATCCCCTGTTTTTACCCTGCATCCTGGAGGGTATTGTGTTGACCTTCCTTCCTGAATCAAGGGCTCTCTGGAGTGTCAGTCAGGAAAGCATCATTAGATAAGAGTTGTGGGAGAGTACTATCCCCTCCATATGGGCTGAACAGCTGCCTTTGCAGACTTTCCAGTTGGGGGAGCAAAGGATTAAGTTCAAGACCCATATCCACACATCCTCCCCCACATTGTGTTGAGTGGCAGTGCTGTGCAGGTGACAAAATGCTTCCACTATTTCCAATCCACTTTGTCAGAGACCGGCTACTGCTCCTTTGCCTCATTCCCAGTGACGACATTTCCAGTCAGCAGCTCAGCAGCTCAGCAGCTGCGTCTGCCCATCAGGCTTCTCCTACCTGCCAGACTGGTGCAGAGAGAGGGAAAAAACACGACCCTACTTGGAACAAATTTAATTAATACTGACATTTATCAAACTGCAGAGGAATCAACCGCTGCTCATTGCTTGCGTTTACGTGAAAATAGTAGAAATAAATGGAACTGTCATAAAGTTGTAGACCATCCCGTCTTCATTACAGCTAATGCCTGGGAGAAATGAATTATGAGCAGCAAGAGATACAGTTGCTCATGGAGAGACTGACGGACTGCCCAAGCACTGAGCTTTTCTCCAAAAGGCAGGTTATTTCCTAAATCATGCTGCCTTCCTCACTTGCAGACAGGTGGATTGACTTGGGATGCCTGGAGGTAAGCTGTTCTCAGTGACCCAGTAAAAGTCATCCAGGTTCCCACTGCATCACACGCTGCTCCAGAGGTGGCAGACCCTATACCTCACATGATTTGGGCACATTGTGCTCCAATTATCCTCTGATGCTTTAAAAACCTACACCTGAGTCCTCCCAAGGGGTGCTCATTGCCTGCTTCACACCTGACAGAGAACTGCAAGTTCATGACCTGAAGGAGCATACACCTTCAACAGGACTGGTACAGGCTCAGTGTGGTAGGAAGGCCAAATAACTGTACTATATTGCTGCAAAATGCAAATAGTGCATACAGTTTCATGCAAAGCATGTATTAGGTCTCTGCGTCCTTATAAGCCACCATTTGCTGATCATACACAGGCATTTTAAACGTTGTTGTAGAAGCTGTAGTATTATCACAGCTTCTACACAGCTTATTGGATGTTTATTGGCAGCTCTTTGTTCTCCCTTTTAGCGTTTATGTAAACGCTAAAATGTAAAGAAAGGAAGAGAATAATTCTTATATCCTGACTCTTGGAGGTAGAAAAAAAATTGCTCTTTTTTTCAGAGACGTCTTCCTGAACCCAGCTGTCTCTTACTTAACCTTAAAAGCAATAACAAAGAAACAAAGAAATAAATAGGAAGTCTCTGCATGACAGGGGAGTAGCATGTGTGATTTTCTTTGCAAGAGCTAATGCCTTACCTGATATGCAATGCTAACTTTTTTACAATATGCTTAAAATGCATCCTATCAAAAGAAAATTATATCACCCCAAAAACTCAAATCCAATATCCTGTGATCCAGTTGAAAATGGGTGTTCAAAGCAAGGCATATTTAGGGCATGAAACATTGATCTGTAATCCCCCTGGGGTGTGTAGATCATAGAATCATAGAATCACCAGGTTGGAAAAGACCTCTTGGATCATCAAGTCCAACCATTCCCAGCAATCACTAAACCATGTCCCTGAGCACCTCATGCACTCGTCTTTTAAACACCTCCAGGGAAGATGACTCAACCACCTCCCTGGGCAGCCTGTTCCAGTGCCCAATGACCATTTCTGTGAAAATTTTTTCCTAATGTTCAGCCTAAACCTCTCCTGGTGGAGCTTGTGGCCATTCCCTCTTGTCCTGTTCCTTGTCACTTGGCAGAAGAGCCCAGCTCCCTCCTCTCCACAACCTCCCCCCAGGTAGTTATAGAGAGCAATGAGGTCTCCCCTCAGCCTCCTCTTCTCCAGACTAAACAACCCCAGCTCTCTCAGCCTCATCAGGCCTGTTCTCCAGCCCCTTCACCAGCTTCGTTGCTCTTCTGTGGACTCGCTCCAGAGCCTCAACATCCTTCTTGTGGTGAGGGGCCCAGAACTGAGCACAGGATTCAAGGTGTGGTTTCGCCAGTGCTGAGTACAGAGGGAGAATAACCTCCCTGGACCTGCTGGTCACGCCGTTTCGGATACAAGCCAAGATGCCATTGGCCTTCTTGGCCACCTGGGCCACTGCTGGCTCATGTTCAGTTGACTGGCAACCAACACCCCCAGGTCCCTCTCCTCCTGGCAGCTTTCCAGCCAGGCTTCTCCTAGTTTGTACCTCTGCTTAGGGTTGTTGTGCCCCAAGTGCAGGACCCGGCATTTGGCCTTGTTAAACCTCATGCCGTTGGTCTCAGCCCAGCGGTCCAGCCTGTTCAGGTCCCTTTGCAGAGAGAAGCCATGTAATCATTCACCAGTGTTTTCTCAAGCTCTGAAATAGGGACAAAGCAAAGGAAAACCCAGATTCACCCAATCCATATTCACTTTTATACCCCACAGACATACTGCATGAGTGGACTGATGAATTTCTGCAAGGTGCTCAGAAATTACAGATTTGGAACCTGATGGCAAATAGTTGCAGATCCTTAAACTGATAGACACTCCCCTCCCCACAGTCCTATTCACAGAGTCACATACAGCACAGGAATCCAGACACAGTTGCAGCACTTGAGGATATCTTCTGAAAGCCTTATTTTTAATGCAATTGTTTAATACAGTACAATAAAGGAGTTATCCCATGGAGGCTTTCAAATAGGGCCTCTGATCCTGAAAAAGCACTGTGAATGACAAATTATCCTTCCCAATATCGCTGAAGTAAAATCCACCTCTTTTTTCTCCTTTAGCTCTAGCCAGCAGCAACTGTTGGCTACTGATAGCTACAGACAACATATTTCCCTTTCAGGAAACAAATATTGTTCTATTTCATAGGAAAAAATATCCCTTGTAATGTCAGCTATAAAATACAGTAACTGGTCTTCAGCAATACATTGAATTATACACACCTAACTGTATTGGAGACCATAAATTCATCAGATGGTGCAGGCCAGGGGGCTTGCAGAGTGGAAGGGATTTGTCTCTTGTCCCCCTCCAGGGAGAACTGTCACCCTGCTACTGAGATATTGCTTGAACGGTGGCTCTCCTGGGGCAGAAAAGGCAGAACTTGCTGAGTCTGTTTGCGATGTGCTTATCTATTATTGACATTCATACCCTGTAATAACTCAGGGAATAAAAATAGAAAATGTGCCCACTCAAAACATCTTTGGATCCTGAAATGACAAATATCTACTGCAGAAAAGAGACTGATTGGGTTCCTGCCAGTCCAGTCCCTGTGGGCAAACACCTTGCCATCCTCTGTGGTAAGTTTTTAGAAAAGCACATGATTGTGGGGATGTGTCAGAAAACATAAAAGAAAACCATAATCAGTGTTAATGTCACTGACATGGTATTAAAGCCTACTAGCAGCTGTTCAGCAGAGTTATATCATGCATGGTGAACAAAGATCATCTTTTTTATGTTCCCTAGTATTTACTATTTATTTTTCTCTGGTTTTGGGAGCCTGACTCTATTACTATTTTCCCCCTGAAATCCTCCTCTGACCTTTACTTTCAGCTTTTCTAAGTGCCAGAAGGTGCCCTCTTAAAAGCTTTTGAACAACATTTCATATCTAGCCAGCTCTGTGTTGCTAAAACAACCACAGAGTTAAATCTCTTTTAAAACTATATTTTAAGAGACTGTCATGGTTTTAGACCTGTGACACAAAAAAGAGAAAGTAAAAATTAATATGGAATGCAACAAAATATGTTTTTCAGGCTAAAGAATGAAGTTAAGTTTTTTATCATTTCAGTAAAGATTTTTTTCAATGCTCTGTTATTTTCATTATAGCTTGCATTGTAATTTCTAATCCCTGTCAGTTTTGAACAGCTAATTTCTAGTTAAAACTCAACACAGTCTATTCAAAATGAGAAGTATCCTTGCCTATACTAATGAACAGCTTTGATATAAATAACTTTTTGCAGTACTTTTTGCAGTGTCTACTGCTACTTTCTGTAGCGATTGAGGCATAGACGCTATTTTTAGGTGATAAACGAAATCACTTCATTAAGCACAAGCAATCCCTTTTATACCCCTGCCTCGTTGAGGCAGTGCTTTTCCACTTGCCCAAACAGCTCAGTTATGCTTTCTTGTTTTCAAACCTTGCAAAGTCTGTTTTTAGCCCAATTATCTACAGCTCTTAGCAACAACCAGGGTCCTGCGGTCTCCTCTGTTCTGTATCCCACAGTCTCCTGCCTACCAGGGCAATAATATCTTTATTGTTTTTGGTTAACGAATCACCACCTTGCTTCAAAATTTTCCCTTCCTGTACTTCTCTCATCGAATGTGTTTCAGTTTTAATAATTTTGTCAAGAACTACAGAAACCACCTGCTATGAAACCTCAATAAAATGATGAGACTATTTCTTCTGAGGTTGCCTTTTGGGGTTATTTCTGGTTTAGCTGCCAAAATATGAATTACATCAGCACACAGTTTGTATAACAAGGAGTTCTTTAATCACTAATTTCTGTCAAGACTACTTGAACAGTTCAATGGTTTTAGACCAACACTGAGACTAAGACCTTATTTTTTTTAATAAGCCATTTCTATGATAAACATGCATTGTGTTTATTTTTATTTATAGAATTTTCATTAGAGATCTGTGCTCAAGTTCTGTCTACACACCACTCAAAACATGACAACAGCTACGTTATACTTGTTATAAATAAGTGAATCTGGGGACAAATCTGACCTGATGCAGCCTACAATACTAGTTCACAAAACGATAACATCAGGTTTGTAAGCCCTGTGTCTGTGTTGGGCACAGGATGTGTAAGCTAACTCAGGGAGAAAAGTCCAGTATAGCCCTAAGTTCAGTCCATGCTTCTCTATCTTAGTGTAAACAATCAATCATTATAAAAGGAAGCACTATACCAATCCTTTCCCCACTGGGGTCAAGTAGTGACTTTTAAGCGAGAGAACTGGATTCACTGATAGAAATGACAGACAATTAGTGCATGCTGTGTTTAATCGGAATGAATGAACTTGATTATTTGGTTTCCAATAAAGTAAAATAAATGGTACACAAATCCATTAATAATGAAGAATCTTTGGTTGTTTCTTTGTTGTTATTTTTGATGCTGAGAAGTGGGTCACTTGGTATGTGCATAAACAAAGAAGATAAATGGCTAGAAGAGGAATGAATTTTCCATAACCTGATTAAAGTATACGTCTGGCTCCTTGGAGAACGTTATAGTGCTTAATGGTTTTGTTGTTGCTGTTCTTAATGTGTCTAATGTTTGCTGTTTAAGAAAATCAAGAAAAATGTTAAAAGGTTGCTCCAGAAGGGAGCTGTCAGCCGGGAGGAGGAGAAACCCTTATTTAGCCAGCAAATTATCCACTGGCAAACTGAAGATCCCTCCCATCCCCAGCCCAGGGTAAAGCTTCACTGGATCTAAAATGAGGGGCAAATAAAATGTGATGTGACCCTCCAAACTATGCTTCCTTGACAGCAGCCTAGAGGGTCAGCTGGAGCTTGCATGCCACAGCAGCGTGCACATAGTCTTTGGGAACATGCTCCTTGTCAAGCTTTGCGTGTGCCCTGGAGCTTGGGGTTGGGGAAGAAATCCCTGCAGTTTCATTTTAGGTGCACCCCGTTGAACTCAAGATACCCCATTTTTCAGCATGCTCTTCCCCAAAACTGGTCATCTTCACTTCTGAGAGCTGGACCATACCTACACTGGACAGGACCAGACTTTATGCATGTGGTTTGACCTAAAGTGTCCCTGCATCCTATGCTTAGGAAATCAAGTTCAGCTGCCCAGGGAGGTGGTTGAGTCACCTTCCCTGGAGGTGTTTAAGGGATGGGTGGATGAGGTGCTGAGGGGCATGGTTTAGTATTTGATAGTAATGGTTGGACTCAATGATCCAGTGGGTCTCTTCCAACCTGGTGATTTTATGATTCTATGATTCTCTTTGCTGTCTGCCTCCTGGCAACTCCCATATATGACAATAAATGAGTCTCAGGCACAGTACTCCTGCCATGTCTAAGCTGTGGATCTAATTTCACAGAGTTGGATTCTGTCCTGTGGTAATGCCCATGTGCCTCTCTGTCACTATAAACCCTTTGCAGGGAAAAAATGAAGAACAACCTGTTTTCAGACCCATGATAAAAATTTAGATGTGAATGCCTCTGGATCCCACTGGTTAGATGCAAGCTCTGCAGCCCCATCAATTTTCATGAGTTCTATGGTATCCCCCAGTCATTGCACAAAGTTCACTTCTCTCCCTAGCTGCTTAATCAAAATCCAAGTGTTCCTAAGGATAATGCATGCTTTTTTGGCAGCGACTGTGATACTAGACTGAAAATACTAATGGGTTGTGTTATTATTTTAGGATGCCACTAGTACAGTTCTGCGTAGTGCAAACTAGGGAAGGGAACTGGCAGATGCTAAGAAATTGTAGCAACAGAAGTTGAGAAAAGATGCATCAAAGAAAAGACTGTTATCTAGCCTGAAGGGCTTTCTGATTGCCAAATCACAAAAAAACCTGCTGCAGACAAATGGAGCTATGAGAACCCCTAAAAGAAAAGATGCAAAAAAAATCCATAAATATGCAAAGACTCCTTTGTAGTGTGAAATGACAAGCACCTTAACCTCAGTAGCTCCTATTAGCAATCCCCAATATGACAGTTAGGATGATGATGACAGTAATAGTATACCTTTGAAGGATAAAGCCTTTATTAAGGAAAAATTAATGAAATTAATTCCTGGTATTATTCAGTAGTTTGTCTATGGTCACACAAAGGTTGAATTTGACTCTCTTTAGAGTCAATACTTTTCAAGAGTCTGCATTTCCTGAAGAGAAGCAGCTCTATTTCTTGCAGAACCGTTTGCACTTTGTATAGCTACAGCTATCATCAAGCTGGTCTTTGTTAGCTGAGGATCCTTTTCATATAGCTCACCACTTCAGTTCCCATAACAACAGAATACATTTGCAGTATGGAAACTCAGCTTCTCTCTAGTCTTTTGGGGTAAGATGGTTTTCTTCACTTAAAAGAAGGTTATAAAGTGCTACAGGTTCATGCAAACAGAAAACCTTGTGGAAACACAGTAGGTGCAAGTTCTTAACTTACATATTTAAACATCTTCAGTGACCATTCAAAATGCAACACTTGGCATTGGTATAGCCAGAAATTGCTATATCATATCTGCATTTTCTCATTAAGGTATGGAATGCATGTTTTTGAATGTGCCGTTTTAGATTCCAGCAAATTCATTGTGTGCTTATGAAAACACACAGTAGTACCAAAGTTGGCTAGCCTAGCAAGGTTTATCTTCAGCCTATAGCTCTTTCCCTGAATTCAATACTGCAGGCACAATTTAATGCAAACCCAATTTATGACTTAATGCTCCAGGGACCATAGCGGGAGATTGTTACATTATTCTTTTCTAATCCTATTTGTGTTTTAATTTGCTAAGTCTGTAATGAGGTGCATGCCTTGAATAGATTCAAGATCTTTCACATTGCTTTTGACTTTGTTTAATATAATAGATTGTACAGTTTGCATTCAGAATTGAGGTGTTCCAGTCAGTACTATCTCTTAATTTTCAAAACTAGAGTGGATAAAATTATGTTCTGAAAGTAATTGTATCCATGTTTCCTTGTTTATCGCTTAATGGTTTATTTCCTGTTATAATTTTCTGTTACGATTTGTGAGGTCACAAAAATCAATTCTCAGTGGACTCTGACTTGACTGTTCGAAATAACTCCCCAAAACACTCTGAAAATATTATGGAGAAAAAAAGGTACTAGGTAGTAAGTGTCTAGCTATATGGATTCTTTTGTGTTATTGCTTCTTTGATTTTTTGCGCTGATGAAACTCCAGTAGAAATACACAGAAATGGAGTAAAATGTCACTTATAGGAGATACTCAAGTGATGATAATCAACATACCTCTATTTATGCCAATGATTTACTGCAATAAATCTACCTCAGTATACCCAGAGCATTTTTGTTCTAAAATTCACTGTCTGTGATCCTAGTTGTCATTCATTCACCTTGCCTCAAAATGTTCAGACAAGGAAACAAGGAAGAAATGAAAGAAGGAAGGAATGAAAGGAGGAAGGGAGGAAGGAAGGGAATTAGGAAGGGGAGAAAAGAAGAGAAGGAATGAGAGAAGGAGAAAAGAAAGAGAAGGAGGGAAAGAAGTTGGAGGAGGGAGAAAGGAAAGCAATACCGTCACAGCGAGTTGGATTTTAACATGGCACTTTTTTCAAACAGCATGCAGTACCAATCGACATTTTTCTGGCTGGTTTTCATTGCTGTAACATACATATCTCTGTCCTGACTCACATCTTCTGCTTTAGGAGCCATACTGGGAGGAAATTAGGTTTTTGGTTCCAAATGCATGGTCAGAGCCATTTGCTGTTTTCTGAGCTCTGGCACTGTAGGAAACTTTATTAAACTCACAAAATGTCTCTAAAGCAGCTACAGCAACACTGATCCAAAATGAGCTATGGGTAGACGCCCCACAGAGCACAGGAAACAGAGCTTGCACCGATGCTCCCTTTTTGTTGTTTAGTATCCATGTCAGTTCTCATTTAGATGAACCTGGAGAGGATGTGTCCCAGCTAAATGCCTTCTTGTAACACCAGTCAGGCATTCCTCTTGATTAATTAGGCAGTTCTGGGTACTTTCTTTAATGTTTTCCTTTCCTGGATATTTCCTTTCCTGGATCTATGCCCCTGGGGACAAACAGATACCAAAAAAAGTCCAGGATTTTATCAAAATCAAAAGATGGGAGTAATCTTTCCCCATGTTTTTTTTCCTAACGAATATATCCATCCAAAATCTGGAGTCCATTGCAACAACACAGCAAAATCACACTTTATGAGTCACAACTGCAGGAGTCCAAATATGCCTCAGAATATTGAAAGCCTTTGTAATTTAATTTCTTTTTCAAGTATGCTTTCTGTTCTCTTTCCACGTAGCCTCGATGACTAATAAATCAGAATAATGGAAAGCTTGCAGAAATCTTGCATCATACTGAGACTTGCTCTTGATTTTTGAAACCTTCATTCATGCCAACAGATCCTTCAGTTCCTTATTTCACCAAAGCATGCATGAAGAATTTTCAGCCTGCCTCAGGTTCCAGAAGGAGAATGAGGGGTTTGAATTCATATCTCTGGCTCTGAGCAGATGGGTACTGGCTCGACTGCCACAATACCCTTATTTCCCAGTTTAAGTACAGTTAAAATCTTTCATAAACTTCTTGATTTTGGTAAATCCAGGCAGCAGGAAACTCCTAAGCACCGGTGAAGCCCTTTACTGTAAGCTTTTTTTAAGCTCTGGGAAAATATCTGTGGGTATAACGATACCATTCAAGGAAACTCCAGCTCCATCCTTGGGTTAATACTGAACACTAAGCCTGAGACTCTAGGAAATACCTTACAGGTAAACTAAAGAATTATTTATTTCAGGTGGGTGAGAATGGAGGACAAGTCTTATCAGAATAGCCTTAGGTTAAAAGTAATTATTTTTTGATGCAGTTCTGCTTAATTTGTTACAACACGCCTGCTCACACTCACACTGGGTAGTGTCTGGTGAAGAGGCTAATGGAAAGGACACAGGAGGAATGTGTATGGGGTTTACCTGATGGATGAAGTAGCATATCCACAGACGTAAGGAACAGAAAACACCCACGTCTAGGTGGAGAATTTTCAGATAGTCATCTTCACAGACCACAAGTGGACGTGGAGTCAGTGGACTTCCTGATCATATGGAGAAAAAAAAAATTCTTTGTTCAATTACTGGGGTTCCTGAATCCAGGACTGGTGCAATCCCCTAGTATTGCTTCACTGAATCTTGCTGAGGCACAGAAAAAAACCCAACAACCTGAACATGCAGGCTGTATGGTAGCTGCCTCCAGCAGGTGTGGCAAAACAGCTTTTGAACTTGGAGCCGGATGGTTTTCAGGAAGGGCTGCTGGCTGTAAACTATAGGAAGAGCCCATCATATCCATGGGAGAAACTTAAAAATGGCACCTCTGACTGACAGTCACAGCCTGTTCCTGCTATCCCCCACATAGTGACTGGGTTAAGTGTACTGGAGGCCAAATATTCCTTTCAGACAACTTTAAAGGGTTAAGTGGCAACCAGTATCTCACTCTAAGTTGCGTGTGCTGCAGAGAGCTGGACCCTCATCTCATGTGTGTTCACAGGGAGAAGGCATGAGGGCTTCAGACATGGATCTTTGGTGAAAACAAGATTCTTGACTCCAACCATGCAATGCTGAAAACCCTTTAACAGCTTCTGCTTTGCCTAAATCCATCAGTGCTGCTTTTCTATTTCTTTCACACAGTTATGCCTCTCTACACTGCCCTGACCAAGCATGATTGAGAAATTAGACAAACTTCTACATTAGTCACCAGTGGGCAAGCTTCAGACATGACTAACACCACTGGGACCAGCCAATGCTTAGCCAGATATTTCACTGCTGTAGAAGGTGTGAGTTTTAATCTTGTCAGGAAGAGGAAAGAGCTGAATACATACTTCCTACTCACAGGCTAAGTGCTTTGCCACACGCCTTTTATAAAGAAACAGGGTATGAAGCACTTCTCATATGTTCTCACTTATGAGAAAGCAGCAGTAGCTACCTCTCTTTCTTCCAAAATTTCCTGTGGGCAACGGAATAGTCAGTGTGCTCATTTCCTCTTCAAATGCTCATTGGACTTAGATTGCCCAAGGGTTTCAGTCAGAGCACAGCTTGGTTTTTTGTGTGTCAGACAGTCCTGGGACAAGTGCTGATCTGCTCATGATGGAAAACAACCTGAGGGGCAAGGATGGAGGATACAGGCCTTGACAGTCAGGTTACAAGCAAGCAGGGCCTTAGGCTTATGTGTTACACACTAATTGAAGATGGGCTTCATCTTCCTTAACATCAGCCTTCCAATGGCTGGGCACCTCAGTTACATTCATCTTGACTGCTTGTGTCATCGGAGAGGTACGGGTGCTTCCCAGAGTGGTCTCACTTATCAAAGGAGATTCACATTTTCTTGATTTTCTCAGGACATCGTTCCACTTTTGTCTGGAAGCAGCATGGGTTTAAAGCTCCTCATTATTCCCCATGCACACTTGCAGCTCACATGGACCGCTGCAGCCATTGCACAGCTTGTAGGCTGCCTTCTAAGTCGAGATAGTGAAAACCTGTTAAAGTAAAGCCAGTATTTCCCATACTGCTGGCCTCTATCACATCAAGATTTAGTTTTGGCTTCCTTTGTTTGAAAGTGTCCAGATAGAGTAATTAGCTTTCTGTGATGGTAGGAAAAAAGAGTATAGGAATATGAGGGACGGATGTCTCTCACCTGCTGGTATTTTAGGAGGCATATAAAAGAGGACACATCTCGGTTTTTTATGGGAGATGAATCTTAAAAGATTAAAATAATGCACATTTGGCCTGGGAATATTTCTTATCATGGGCTAGGAGGGCTGCAGTGAGCTTATCCACCCCCCTCACAAATTAGTCCTGCCCTTACATTCTGGGTTGTGCATCCCAGTAGGGCCAGGCACTTGCACAGAAAACCACCACACATTTTCCCTCACGCTTCACACCAGTAACAGGCACCTCTCGTTTGCAGGTCACGACAGCCAAGGTTGTTTTAACAGTGGGCTGCTGCAGACCATGGAGAGACAGGCAGGGAAGAACTTCCAGCAATGAAACAAAAAAATCAGTACTCACAAGATAAAATACATTCAGTGGATTGTACAATGCCTGCATGCTAAAATTCCTGGAGGTAATTAGACTTCATTTTTGCATATGCTCCTAGCTTAGTCTCCAGTATATTTTTCCTAAAAGCATTAAATATTTTATTGTAATTCCTTGAAGACAAAAGGCATCCATTCCTCCACAAATAAAATCATATATTTGCATTTTTTTTCTTTATATAGATGCACATAGGAAACTGTGGATGTACATCTATATGTCTCTGTTGAACAGAATAATGTGCTATAGAGGTATCTAACCATATAGTAGCTCTTAAAAAAAAAAAAAAAAAGAAAAAAAAAGGACAGCCGTTAAGTGCTCTTTCCAAAAGCTTAGACAGTGGTAGCTGACCTTTATCATGGCACTAGCATGTATTAGCCAAAATAATACTTTAACAGTTTTTTAGTACCCGATTATATGTTCTGTTATAAGGAATAGCAAATGTTTAATCATAAATATTTTAATGGGTTCAGGGATTCATGGTATTCAATGACTGTGTTAAATGATAATAATCACATCTGGTTTATTACTATAGTAATTCAGCAGCTTCTCTTCAGTAGTTATTTTTTATTATATGTGCTGTGCTACTGTCATGGTCATTTATAGTGGTAATATTTTAAAGTGGCTCATTTGTTTGTTTAAGGACAGTTTCACAATGTATTTCTGTATTAATATACATTTTGTACTATTATTTCCAAGCTGCCACTGGAAAATTGATCCTAGCTTGTTACAATGAGAGGGGCTGGGATTTGTGCAGAATGCCAAAACTGAGAAGAGTAAGTGACAGAGCAGATGGGTGGTGTGCTGGTCTCCACTGGGGTTGTAATTGCTGTTGAGTTTTATTCATAAATGAAGGGGTCCATTAAGAAATAGTTAACTAATAATAAACATGAGAGGAGGATTTGAATCAGGGAGAGCACAGACAGAACTAGAAAAGTACCGTAGTTAAACAGTCAAAAAGCAACTGGATACAGCCATTTTACACATTATTACCCAATAATACTCCCAATTTTTTGCATGTTAGTGCACTTATAATGGAGGGACTTTTACTAGGGAGACAATGGAGAACTGATTGATTTTACTGATCATTTTATTCAGATACCTGCCCACTTTCAGTCATGTGAGAGAGGTCTAATTTATCTTAATGGGATGGCTTATGAGAGTAAATGTTTGGAGGATCAAGACATATATCAGCACAAGTGGGAAGAAAGTAGCAGGAGTTAGTTATCAAATTAGAGGAAGGATCACTTAAGACTAAAAAGATCTTCCTATTATTGTTTTTCCTCTTTGGAACTGCAATATTTTAAAACCTCATGTTGCACAGGGTGCTGTACTTCCTGGACATGACGTTCCCAGGCATCTGGGATTCAAGTTATTTACCTGGAGAAAGCCTCAGGGTAACATAGAGCAGAAAGGAATGGCTATCAGGGTGGCATTTGGGAATCTCTCATCAAGTCCTAAGAGCCCTGGTGACTACCCCTCTCTTAGCAGCCCAACCCCATTGAATTTAAGGGCAGCACAGCAGCTCCAGCCGTGATGACTTACACCAGAGCTTGCCTCTGCATTGCCCTTATAACTGGGACAAAATAATCAGGAATCCTGTTCATAGATGTGAAAGATATAAAGGCAATTTGTAAATGTTGCCTGTGAAAGAAAAACTAGTAGAGCAAGGGTTAACTTTCTGCTCTCTCATTTTTTGCTCTTTTCTCTCTTTCCCCTCCCTCTACTGCTTTTAATGACCTGGTGAAGGAAGCTCTGTTTAGTTCAGCAAAACCTCTCCACTGTCCCACTACACAGGATGTATTGAACTGTTGCAGCAAAAGTTAAAAGGAAGCTAAGGACAATTGTTAGTACTTCTTTCCTGCTCCTTTTTCTAGTTGGCTTGATTGGTTGGTGGGGTGAGGGTAAATGGCTTTTCTAGCATTGAATGATGAATGACTCTGAAATAGTCTGTAACCAGAAGTGCCAACTGACATGCTGCTGATTTAACTGACATACAGGGTTATGTTTGTATAGAGTCACTTAAATAAACATGTGTTAAGCTGGAGCCAGCTACGCCAGCACTTCTTTGCTTCCCCTCCACCCTCCATTTGTCACTGAAAGATAATGATAACGACTGATCTTCTATCAGTCATTCATTATATTAATTAATTTAAATGTAATTTTTTAAAATGCCTCTCCATTGCTGTGGGTACTTTGTACAACACTTAAAACACACATGCTATCAGAGGACAAAATAAATCCTCAGTAAAAAGATACACTCATCAAACAGGGTCCTTCAAACTAGCAGTCCCTTTCATCTCGCAATTATCTCCTTAGCCTTCAAAGCAACCTCTCCTAAATGCTCAGGAAAATAAATGGGTCCAGAACCTTGACAAGGAGTTCAACTAATCTTAGCTCTTACAAAGGAGCCAAAGGAAATTCCTCAGAGAAAAAGCCCTTCTGGGAGATTCCTCCTTTCCTCCACTCTTACCTTTGTGAAATGCTTATTCCTTTGTGGCTTTCTGTGAAGCTTCATCAAACCTTATACAGGTCTTTATTCCTCTTGCAGGCTTTTTTTGTCTCCCAAGTGAAGTGCAGAAATAAATTTCCAACCTAAGCTTTAAAAATATATGTACTCATGTTGAAACCCACACTTCTGCGCGATTGGAGCAAGCCAGTCAGTATACGACAATCGGTTTTTAATGTGTAAATCAGGGAAGAGTGGAAAAACAGCATTGGAATTTATGCAAGGGCCCTTACTCTAAGAAATTCTTCTGCTTGGGTTTGGGATCCCCAGCTGACCTAACACTCAGCCAAGCTTTATTGCAAGATTCAGGCAGGCTTAAGTTTTAATGACTCTCACGCTGGAAATACACGGTTACTCAAAGTACCAGTGTGAGATAGAATCTATTATAAGACTCTAGTTTATGCACACAAGGATGGATTCCTTTCACCATGAGGGAGTAAATACAATTTTTAAATCAATTGCATTTACACTGATTTTGTTCTAATGCTCTTGTTTATGTCCAATTGCTGTGCACTGGGACTGAACTCTGCCTTGCCACAGCCAGTTCCTAGTTTCCATAGCAGCCTCCACATTCCATAGGAGTGCAAAAGATTACCTATTCAAATTAGAGGAAAATAAAACAGTGTACTGGTTTGTTCATCTTAAGCATCATCTGATATTGCTACCTTTTATAAAATACTTGGGTCTGGGTCACTACTAAGCCTCTCCCTGTGGTTGCACACAGATTCAAAAGGCCGTCTGTTTTCAGACCATCGTGTCCATGCTGCCACACAGAGTAGAAGACAAACAGACTTTGCTAGTGATCATGGCAGGATTTTTAATGCACTCAGTTACTAGATGCAGAAAAGCATCCCGTCCCTCTCTGAGATGCTAATCCACACCCAAGCCGTAAGAATATTGCTGTAAAGGGCTTCCTAGTTCCAGGGTAGCTGAAGTAAGCAGGAAAGGACCTGGCGAGTGGCTCCAGTGTGGTTTGAAGTCAGCTCTTGGGACAGAAACAGAAGAGATGGAACAGAAAGCTCTGCAAAGCCTTCTGGGTCCCAGTTGTGTCTGCTTTCACCTCTGTCTGGCTGAGCTGGGAAATCCCTACAGTGGGCAGGAGTTTTCCCAAACATACATCACATGCTGCACACACCCCTATGCTTCAGATGAGTCAAATGGAAAGGGAATTCTTGAAAAGTGTATAGTGGGTTCATGATGTGAATCAAAGCTGGGAACAAAACATCGTAGCCACTCTTAAGAGCTTTAGCTATTTTAATATGGTGGTGTTTCACCCTTCTTTTCCTTGCTTGATCAAAAGGTCCTGATGGCTATTGCCTTTCTTTACCCTGAACTTGCTCTAATGATGTCAGCCCATTCCTTGGAATGAGGTTGCTAATTAGCTCACCTTGTTTCTCTTATTTTGCCTGAAAAAGGGCCTCTTGCAATGGAGAACTTAAGAATTACAGGACATAGCAGTAGCTGTTGCATTTAATATCTTGTCATCTGTGTGATGGGTTTATCACCCCCTTGTCTGGCTATTTGGATTCTGCAGTACACTGTATCCCTGATCTCTATCAGGTCTAGGCAATGTCTTGTTGGGGGCCTAAATTACTTGACAGAACACCTTTAAGGGAAAAGGAAAATGAATACCACCCTCTATAAATCAGCTGGAACAAACAAACTAGTTGCTCAAAGTTACTGTACTCCTGCCAGGAGTCATAAACTAGCTAGCTGTGTTTAAGAAAAGTAAAAACTGTTTTTCCTACCATGGAATAAACAGTCTCTGAGTTCTATTCCTAACCACAAATGGCAAATGTATGCAGCTCTCTGAGAACTAAAATTCTGCTCACTTGCCAAATTCACTTAATCTCCAACCCTCGGAGATTAATTAACTCAATGGGGAAGCCAACACTGAAGTTGGAATAGAGGTATGTTGTGAAGTAAGTGCTGTTCTGTTCATCTAAAAAAGCTGCTCTGCTGAGGCCAGCAGAAAATTCTTTAATATTTAACCTAGATGCTCCTGTTTTCCTGTTTTGCAAGTAAAGTCTTGATTTTAAGTAAGAAACCCAAGAAATTGATGCTGGTCACAGATACGGCCATCTTTTAAGTGAAAGAGAAAGCATTTATCTACCTCCAGAATGAATTTCAGAAATTTCTAAAGAAATCACAGAGTAAGCACACATTCACAGATCATACACGATACGTGCTGTGACAAATGAGTTTTTCGACTTTCCATGGAAAGAGCTAACACTCTAGTTCAGAAATCCAAAAAGCAGAAGGATTGGATTATCCCATTCACCACTGGGAGTTGCTGCCTGATCTCACACAGGTTCCTGGCAGTGAAACCTACAGGGAACCCCAGTATTCCTCCATGCCCCATCACCTGCAGATGAAGGCAGGGCCTGTGTAACATGCCTTCAGAGGGTCCATTCCTCACCCTACCGTAGACTACCCATAGAGACACCCCTGGGTGTTCAGCTGGTGTACCTGGTTTGCTGCAGCACAATATTCATTGCTGGGCTATATAACAAGGGATTCTTATTCTGTCCTAAAAGTCCCTATCAGGCTGATTTCAGATTTCTCTTTAGCAGCATCACTGCTTTGTGCAGGTCAAACTGATCCGCTCCACATCTATATAAGCATAGCCTTGGGCATCTCTGAGGTGAAATAGACTCACAATAATGCCAGATACTGCTGAGATATGTTTGGTGGCTTTCTGACATGAATTGGGATTTAACTGAAGCCAAACAGAGATCAACAAGAACGTTTTCCTTTGTGCAGAAGTCTTCTATTAATCTAACTCAGGAGAAAGATATAAACTTCCCTTACCAATTCTCTGTGCTGTTGGTTAAACTAAACCCTTAAAATTTCTCTTCCAAAACAGCATAGATGTGGGGGAAAAAAACTGGAATAAATTGTAGTTTGTTCAAGGTCCTTACTCCCTTTTCACATCCACATGACGTACTTCTTGCCGGTGCCTAAGGGCAAATATGTAGACAGCTGCCACAGGCTGGAAAATAGAAGTATGCCTTCATAAAAGAAACTGAGGTCAGTAATAGACTCAAAAATAGGCAACATAATAGAATCACCAGGTTGGAAGAGACCCACCGGATCATCGAGTCCAACCATTCCCACCAGTCTCTAACCATGCCCCTCAGCACCTCATCCACCCGCACCTTAAACACCTCCAGGGAAGGCGAGTCAACTCCCTCCCTGGGCAGACCGTTCCAGTGCCTAATGACCCTTTCAGTGAAGAATATTTTCTTTATGTCGAGCCTGGGCACACTGCTGGCTCATGTTCAGTCACTGTCGACCAACACTCCCAGGTCCTTCTCCTCCTGGCAGCTTTCCAGCCAGGCTTCTCCCAGTCTGTAGCACTGCACAGGGTTGTTGAGCCCCAAGAGCAGGGCCCAGCATTTGGCCGTGTTAAACCTCATGCCATTGGACTCTGCCGGTTTAGATCCCTTTGCAGAGCCTCCCTACCCTCCAGCAGATCGACACTTCCACCCAGCTTAGTGTCGTCTGCAAACTTGCTAAGGGTGCACTCGATGCCTTCATCCAGGTCATTGATAAA
The DNA here is from genome assembly GCA_033459285.1 of Clamator glandarius. NCBI lineage: Eukaryota > Metazoa > Chordata > Aves > Cuculiformes > Cuculidae > Clamator > Clamator glandarius. Next base: position 7,881,579 of record JAUNZM010000266.1, read on the forward strand.
GACATTGAACAGGGCTGGACCCAGCACTGAGCCCTGGAGAACCCCACTTGTCACTGGCCTCCAGTTGGAGTAAACTCCATTTCCCATCACTCTCTGGGCCAGGTCATTCAAACAGTTTTCCACCCAGGAGACAGAGGCTGACAGTTTCTGAAGCAGAATGCTATGAGAAACTGTATCAAAGGCTTTACTAAAGTCCAGGAAGATACATCCACAGCCTTTCCCTCATCCAAGAGTCTAGTCACTTGGTCATAGAAGGAGATCGGGTTAGTTTGGCAAGACCTGCCTTTCATGAACCCGTGTTGACTGGGCCTGATCACCCGGTTCTCTTGCAAGTGCTTCATGATCGCACTCAAGATCACCCTCTCCATGACTTTCCCTGGTACTGAGGTCAGACTGACAGGCCTGTAGTTCTCCGGATCCTCCTTGTGCCCCTTCTTATAGATGGGCACAACATCAGGCTCCAGTCCAGCGGAACCTCCCCAGTCATCCAGGACTGTTGGAAGATGATGGAAAGGGGTTTGACCAGCACATCCGCCAGTTCCCTCAAAACTCTTGGGTGGACACCATCCAGCCCCATAGATTTGTGGGCGTCTAGCGGGGCAAGCAAGTATCTAACCACCTCCTCTTGGATCGTGGGAACTTCGTTCTGCTCCTCCAGCCCCTGGGGTTGCCCACAGAGGTAACAACTTTCCTTACTATTAGGACTGAAGCAAAGTAGGCATTGAGTATTTCAGCCTTGCTTTCATCCCCTGTTACTGTTGTTCCCTCTTCATCTAGTAGGGACTGGAGATTCTCCCTAGTCCTCCTTTTACTGTTGATATATTTGTAGAAAGATTTTTTATTGTCTTTCACGAACTTGGCCAATTGCATTTCTAGTTGGGCCTTAGCCCTCCTGATTTTTTTCCCTGCACATTCTTGCTTCCTCCCTATAGTCCACCCAGGATGCCTGCCCTTTCCTCCAAAGCTCATAGACATTCCTCTTCTTATTGATGTCTCTCAGGACCTCCCTACTCAACCACACTGGTTTCTTACCCTGCCAGCTACTTTTCCAGAACATGGGGACGGCTTTCTCCTGAGCTGCTAGGAGTTCCTTTTTGAACAGTGCCCAGCCCTGCTGGCTGGTTCTGCTAACCTCCTTCTTCATCTCACCCAGCACTAAGAACTCTATCATCTCATGATCGCTTTGCCCCAAGCGTCCTCCAACCTTCACATCCCCCACCAGTCCTTCTCTGTTCACAAACAGCAGGTCCAGGAGGGCACCGTCCCTTGTCGGTTCGCTCACCAGCTGTGTGAGGAAGTTGTCTTCCACACACTCCAGGAACCTCCGGGACTGCTTCCTTTCTGCTGTATTATACACCCAGCCAAGATCCGGGAAATTGAAGTCTCCCATGAGGACTAGAGGTAGCGATCTTGAGACTAAACTCAGTTGTTTGTAGAAGAGCTCATCAGCTGCTTCTTCTTGGCTGGGTGGTCTATAGCAGACTCCCATTACAATATCTGCCTGCCCATGGGCTCCTCTGATTTTTACCCACAGGCACTCAGTCCCATCCTGACCTTAGTCCAGCTTAAGGCTATCAAAGCCCTCTCTAACATAGAGGGCTACCCCGCCTCCTTTTCTGCCCTTCCCAAAGAGTTTATACCCCACCATGGGTACACTCCAGTTATACAAGTCATCCCACCACATCTCCACCATGGCAACAACATCATAGTCTCCTTGCCCTACCACAGCTTCCAACTCCTCCTTCTTATTTCCCATGCTGCATGCATTGGTGTAAATGCACTTCAGCTAGGCTGGCGAACCTACCTCGTAATAGGGTTTCTTCCCAGTTGAGTGGCCACAGTGCCAGTTTCCTGCTTACCATCCCCAGGTGCACTCTCCCCCTCATGCTTAGTGGTGAATACTGGTGGTCCTTGCCAGCACACCACCCCTTTGACACTGAAGTCCCACCTCCAGGCTCACTCCCATCTGGCCTGGCCTCCATCCCCTCCCCCTCATATCTAGTTTAAAGCTCAGTTTATGAGCTTAACTACATTTTTAGAGAGGGCTCTAGTCCCCCTAGGACTAAATGACAACCTCTTTCCTTGTTTCCCTCAATCCCTACCCTTCTCTTTTGGAAATATGAACAAATTTGTGTTGTTGAGGGAGCCTCAGGATTCAGCAGCATTTTCTCTAACATTTTCATCACAGCAACAATGTCAAGAGGCAGAAGTCATGTTCCTCTCCACGCTCCTTTATTAAATCACCCTATGTCACCTTGGTAGTCCTGACTTTGTAAAGACATCTTGAGATCCTTCTGTAATTACATCCTGTCCTCAAGCCCTGCATTCACACCTAGTCCATGGCTTCCTCCAGGCTGGTTCTTCAGCTGGGCATGGCTCAGTTCTTGGGGCTTGCCACAGTTCACTTGACCTATCTAGACAATGACTTATCAGCAGTTGTTTGAAAAGCATTTAAATTGCTTTTATGTCTTTGTGAGCAATTCTACAAACTAGGTACATTACCAGTGTTTTAGCAAGCAGTTGAGATGCTGACTTCTTTCAGAATGATTAGAAATAGAGACTTGATCTGCCTAGACATCTTTGAAAATCCTCTTAGCATTTAACTTCTTCACAAGCCAAAATACAAAATTTCAAAATATAATCCACTGTGCCTAAACTTATCCAGTTATAAGAAGGGTATGGAGTTATAAGTTTTTCAGTAAGTCTTAGCTAACAATAGGATCTTTGAAGAAAAGGTTCATCCTGCTCCACAACATTCTCCTCAAAATATTAGGTCTAACTCTAAAAAAGAGCAACAAACCCACCTGCATTGAATGTAAAATGAATCAAAAGTACATGTCTTTCTGCTTTACCCCTTCTCTGTTCTGTTTACTGTTGCTTCTTTCCTTTCCCAACCTTTTGGGCATTGCCAACATCAATACTGTAGGTACTCAGTGTATTCTACAACCATACTAAATCTGTGTATTCTACAACCATATTAAAGAAAATCTTTCTCAAAAGCAAATACACATCTGCATTTTCTCCTGATTCTTGATCCACTAGTAAACTTGCCAACTATTCATTGTGAGTGAATCATTTCCCTTTTGAGGAGCCATTACTTCATGCTTTGTAAGCAATACAATATGAAATATTGTAAACTGGGCCCGGTCATTCAACCAGTTTTTCACCCAGGAGAGTGTGCGCCCGTCCAGGCCAGAGGCCGACTGTTTCCGAAGCAGAATGCTGTGAGAAACTGTATCAAAGGCTTTACTAAAGTCCAGGAAAATGATGTATCATGCCATGAATATTTGTAGCTTGCTGGGGTCCTAGGAAATCTTTCAAAATTTCATTGCAAGAACAAAGCCCCCCAAAAAGCTGCTACTGAAACCTGTGTGGTTTTGACCCCCCTGTAAGTTTTTAAAAAATGCTTGAACCAGTCTTTTCAACATGCTGTGGACAAATCGAATTAATCCCATGGGCCTTCTATGCTAAAGGATCATTGATCATTTTCATAAGAGCATCAGCTCTTTTCATAAGAGCAGAGAAAGTATCCTTTTCTGAAAAAAAATGAATGAGTCATGAATATGAAAAGCAACAAACTAGCTGGATTTGGTAAGGGGAACAAAGCATATTAGGTCCCTTATCTAACCATGGAGAAAAAGCTTTAAAAAGTGCCCAACTGCCCAATTTTGCCATGCTAGTTCGACGCATTACCTTATTCATGAACTATCATTTTCATCCCAAGGGCATACAAACTGGGTTGCATGGAAAGGCATGTTCAACTCAATAATTGGCATTCAGCTGTGCACAGAGAAAATTGAATGGGCAAAAGGTCCAGCTGCATATCAATGCCTTGGAATGCTTGTCAGATCAAAACCCCAAGAGATTATGCCTTTTTTCCCTCCTTTCTACAACTAGGTCTACAGCAACAGGATTCCTCCACATATGCCGTAAGACCTATAAATAAAAAGCAGAAGGGTACGACAACAAAATGACAATAATGAGGGGAGCAGGGCAACACTAATGACCTCATCAAATGCTTACCCTTGCCATTCTGGGGAGGCCGTGGCTTTATTTTTTAGGTTTTTGAACAGAATTACAATAATGTATTAAATAGATCTGTAAACCTGATGACTGACTGCAAATAAAGCAACAAGAATTGTTATAGCAGCATATTGATGTGTTCCTTTTACAATCAGTTAGCTATAAAGCTTGACAATACTAATAGAATTATTTAATGTATAGCAGCATAAAAGCTTTTTTACCTCTCAGTTACTCACTACAGTCTCTCTAGCCCATGAACATCTTGTTTGGACATGCAAGTTTTTCAGCACAAGTACTGTCTGTACTCTGGATTCTGTACAGCAGAGTGCAGAACATATTGTTGATGTTTTAAAAGGAAGTTACTGCTATTTCCCCTATTTACCATATTAGAAATTCCAACAGATGCCATCAGACTCTCTCAACAAGTCTCTATTAGCACTCAAACATAGAAGTGGCAGTTGGAACACCTTTTGTCATGACTGAAAAACTGTTTTTCAGCAAGAAGAGTTGGGAACTGAAAAGAAACCCCAAACAAAAAACCAAGAAAAAAACAAAGCTAGAATTTCCATTAGAGTGATACTCTTGATACTGAAGTACAAAGCTTTTTAGCATCGAAAAGTGAGATACTCTGAGTTGTATTTACGAGACTGTCCTAAACGTCCAAAATCTGAGATTATTATGAAACACATTATTTCTAGGTAGCACTGAGAAGCTACCCTTGACTATTTTGCTACTATGTGTTGGTTTTCTGGAGTAGAGTTCAAACTGGTCCAGCACAGGTATGGACCTAATGTATCGATGGATAGTGTAGGGAAAAAAACCCTCACCTTGAGACTATCATTCAGCAAGAATTCTCAGCTCCTGGTCATTCTACAGTTTGGAAAAAAAAAAAAAAAAAAAGCCTGTGTGAGGTTTCATCTGATATTCATCTCATTCTCCTATCACAATTTCCACACAATGCAAGAATCCTTCAGAGTACACATCACTATGTGCTGCAAGACTGTGCACTCTCCTGAGTCTTTGCCAGGAGCATTGGTGAATGAATGCTCTCTCCTAGTTATGTATAAGATGTGGACTTGCCAGCAAAGCATGTCAAATTTGTACAAAGAGAGGAAAAGGGATAGTGTTTTGTTACAGGCCTTTGGATGCTCTGCTCTAGGACTGTATTGCTGGATGAGTAGAATGATCACATCCCACAGTCCTGAGCACTTCTTTCAATACTTCTTAGAATCACTGAATGACCAGGTTGGAAGAGACCTACTGGATCATTGAGTCCAATCGTTCCTATTAAACACTAAACAATGACCCTTAGCTCCTCATACACCCGTGCCTGAAACACCTCCAGGGAAGGTGAATCAACCACCTCCCTGGGCAGCCTGTTCCAGTGCCCAATGACCATTTCTGTGAAAAAATTTTTCATAATGTTCAGCCTAAATCTCCCCTGGTGGAGTCTGAGGCCATTCCTTTTCGTCCTGTCCCCTGTCACTTGGGAGAAGAGGCCAGCACCCTCCTCTCCACATCCTCCCCTCAGGTATTTGTAGAGAGCAATGAGGTCTCCCCTCAGCCTCCTCTTCTCCAGGATAAACACCCCCAGCTCTCTCAGCCGCTCCTCATAAGGCCTGTTCTCCAGCTCCTTCACCAGCTTTGTCCTCTTCTCTGGACTCGCTCCAGAGCCTCAGCATCCTTCTTGTGGTGAGGGGCCCAGAACTGAACACAGGATTCGAGGTGCGGTCTCACCAGTGCCGAGTACAGAGGGAGAATAACCTCCCTGGACCTGCTGGTCATGCTGTTTCTGATACAAGGAAGATGCTGCTACCAAACAGTCAACATTTCCTTGATGAATAAAAGTTTTTGCAAGGTCTGGGTCTGTATCTGCAACAACATCTGCCTGTTTCTATCCTACACAGGGATGAAGACAGAGAGGAGGGATCAGGGCAGGAAGCAAGCATATTTGCTGCTGAGAAGTCTTGTCCAATGTAACTCTGGTTGATCTGGGGTCTTGGAGAAGCAAGGCAATGGGACACACTTCAGAAATTACAGAGATCTGTAATGTCAAAACCAGAAGCTTCTTCTTGAACTTGCCTGGAGGACAAGGGAGTTCAAAAGTCATGAGACACGTGTGTGTGCCAGTTAAAGATGTACTGTCACTCTCACTAAGTTACTGTCAAAAACCACTGTATCTTTGTCTGTCAGGATTTAGATGGCAGGCTCAGTGAAAGCATGGGTATAGAAAGAGAGCTGCACACATTGATATATCAGAACAGTATCCACCACTACGCTACCAAGTTTTACACATATCCTGAATGTCTCCAGTGATATATGCATAATCGAAACGTAAATATGGCCTTCTGAAGTGGATAATTTTCAGCAATAGGAACCTAAATTCATGTTCTAGAAATTATGTGCTAGATGGGAATTTACATATGCTTGAATAACATCTCCAAAATGGTGCAGGCGCACCTGATATTTCTCCCATTAGGTGGGGTTCAGCCATGCTGGAACAAGCTCCAGCGACAGTGTCAAAAAGCAGATCTGAAAATCTCTGACACATTCTTCATGAATTCACATTACTTGTCAGATTCTTGGAGGATGGAAATTGTCCAGTACAAACTGTGTGGAGACCACAGTTTTGCAACACTGGAAGGAAAAAATAAAGTCTAGGTAACCACGTTGGCAGGACACTGCTCGTATTTAGAAGTGTGAGTCTGTGGTGGTTCAGTTAACCCAAGGGAATTTCTCCAGATTTACCCACATACCTGGAAAGATTTTGCCACGAAATCTGTTGAAAGGAACAGAGGAGGAGAAGGATATTCAGAGTTTAAATTACATAAGCTACAATAAACAACTAAAAATTAAACTAGCTCCTGAAACAGCCTCAGTCAATGCCTTTCCCTCCTTATCCTTCTTCTTTGTGACATTTATTGCAGGGCCTTAGAAAAGACTAGAGAGTATGCAAGGATCTGAGTGTACACTGGAATGTAAAGCATTTTGCAAACAGGTGAAGGGAGAAAGTTTTCTTTTAACACATTCCAGGAACAGACCTGAGAAATGCCTACTCTGAAAAGGCCTGATGAAGAATCATTTCCTTTGAAGTGGCAAAACTATATGTGACTGAGGATGTGTTTTTGTCACGGCTGCCTTGGGAGTCATACATCCTGTGATCATCAGATTTTATTTTAATCTGTGATGTTTGACATTTTGAAAGGTGTGTATGTGGTGGATGTGACAGTAAGCAGTCAAATCACTCTAGGAATGTTGAGAGTTGTAAAGGCAGATACAAAACTTGCCTGTCCTGCTAAATTAAATTGCACTCAGCAACAATTTTAACTGGTTTTAAATATTCACTTACATGCCTTTCAGTTTCTTTGAACAGTCCTAATTGCAAAGTGGAAGTTCTATCAGTTAAAATACTGTGATTTGTGACTTAGGGAATTGTGCTACTAATAGTTTCTGACCTTTTCCTTGGGTTTTCTCTGCCTTCTCTTATGCCTTTTTATTCATCTTTTATCTGCCAATACACTCTTCCCATATATAGCTGAAAAAATGATCAAAATACAACAATCATTTTTAGAAAGAAGTCTGTGTTCCTAATATCATTTTTTCATGTGAAGAAAATCCCTACTAATGAAAAAAAGCTCACTAATTACTTATGCACGTTGCTTTTTTTTCAGCAAGAGTCTGTAGGTATTCTAAACCCGGGCCTGTGTTTGCAAAAGTAAATAAATATGATTTAGAAATAAATGAGTGATGAAAACCTGGGCCATTGACATTGGCAATGATGAATGGGGATTGATAGCCTTTCTAAAGTTTCTCTGAAGAACAAGTTCTGAAAACGTAGAATTTGCTACCTTCTCTGAGCCTCCAGTCTTCTATTTTATTTGGTTTGACCTCACCTCAGGGAGTGCAAGGAAGAGGATGCCTTTCCCTGATCAATACCCTGCTCCTGGGCTGAAGACATGTTGATGCCTCTGGGTGGTCGGGGAAGAAATGATTTACAAGAGTTCATCCCTCGGGAGCTTAAGGAGGTACTGAGAGATGTTACAGAGCAAGAAGGATAGGAAGGGACCTCCCATGCTTTCCAGCCAATGTCTCCTTAGCACAAGCATAATATATAAAACCTTTCATGTAGTTATCCACCACCATCTTGACAGTGGTTTGTTTTTCCCTGCTGCTGTTCCAATGGGAAAGCCATTCCAGGACCTCCCTGTTCTACTGATTAGGACTTTCTTCTAATTTCCAGCCTAAATTTATTAGCAGCCAGTTTATAACCATTTGTTCTTGGGCCAACATGGCCCTAAAACAAAAAAATATATCAATTTTTTTAAATCCCTTCTACATCCCTGTTGTTTAATCCTGATATATTTACGAAGACTGGTCCTGTCTCTTCCCAGCCATCTCCTTACTAGACTAAACAAATCCTGCTGTGCTAGACCAGCCCCATGGGACATCCACTAGTCCCACCACCCTCTGCTGGTCTGAGGCAACACAGAGAGTTGAGCCAGTGCGCTCCCCCAGGGCTATGCAGAGGGGAGATGGTAGTTTTGATGGTTGCCTTCATCGTCTGCAGCTGCCTTTGGGTAAGAGAGATGAAAATGTCACTAGGAAGGAGGCTAGGGAAGAGTTTTACTCTGCAGTAGCTGCTTTATGGGACCTGCCCTCATGCACAGCTTTGCAGACATCGCAGCCCAGCTGCACTGCAGGGAGCAGGTTTTCACCAGAGGGCTACAGACCCACTGAAGGCCTTTTATCTTTGAGCAAGAGATGAGCCTCAACTTCGCACCCTAATACACAGTAGCTCCTATTTGCGCTTGTGAAGTCTATAAAGGAGCATGATTAGTCCTTCCCTTCATCAAGAAAAGCAATGGTCTTTGTATAAGAAACTTTCAAATTAGTGTAACACCTACACATACACCCCCCTCAGCTTCAGGTGCTGCAGAGGAGGCTGAAGTCTGTGCAGTACGCACACACATTTTACTTGGTGTTATGAGGCAAGAGCTTTCAGTTTATCATTTCACTGGACAAATGTTACAAGCAAAGCACAGCTGAGCAGCTCCAGGTTTGGCATGAACGGCTTTCAGATAAATCAGAGTAGCATGTGTTTTTTTTTTTTTGACAAGCTACTACCAAAAAAAGCCCCAGTGGATTCTGAAATATGGCTGGAAGCAAACAGGGCTTGACCATTTGTGACTAAGAAAGGTATTAATCTCCTCAGAAAAACTTCTTCCACACAGCACTGGAAATTTACTGGTTTTTTTTTTTGTTTTGGTTGGTTTTTAATTAATGAGTTAAACTGCAACAAACTTGTGGGATGGCTAAGTGTCTTGGGGTCCACAATGGAATAAAATGCCAAAATAAAAGCATAATTTGGTCTGGCTGGTTCCACACTTCGCAAAAAAGTTGTTGTGACCTTTCTGGCTCCCTGCCTAATTTTGCTCACGACGGATGCACAGGCACAGTGACTGCTCGGTATCAGGCAGCAGCACAGCAGTGCCTGACAGTTTAGGACTATAAGTGAGGAATGTTAGCTCTGTAACTCCAAGATGTTTTCTGCTATAAATTATAGTGAATTTACTGCATTAAGAAATTACTGGTTTCTGCAGAAAATTGTAGGCAATGTGTCAGCTATAAATGATTTATGCATAAAACAACCTGTATTGCAGGAACCCAGGAGGTATAATAACAAGACAAAAAATCATTTAATCTTGTATGTAAATTTAAGCAGGCAGGAATTTGGGGAGAACTGCTTGTTTTTATTCCATCTTGTGTTGCTGCCAAGTAAAGACAGTTCTTGAGCAGAAAATGCAGTGATGTGGAGCAGGTAGATAGGCTTGCCAATTTCCAGCAAGATACATTTTAAACCGGCTTTTTGGTTTCAGTTCAACACTCCCTGAGAATTGATTGGTTTCCATTTGACAAGAGAGGAGTCAGAATAGCAGAAGACTCTTTCTGGGCTAAATAAACTCAGCATGAGCAATGCTGTCAGTGGGTCAGATGAATCTGAAACATGCCTGCATTCAGCGAAAACCCGATTTCTCCCCCCTTATTCACATACAGTAGTCTATTAATTCTTAAGAGACTCCTCTTCGTGTAAGACCATAGATGAGCAGAGAAAGCTGAATCAGCTCACATCTGAAGAACAGGCACCAGGTCAGGCTCCAGAGGCAGACAGATGCTTCACGGTAAGTAAGCGCAATTTCAGATAGGCAGCCTAAGGCAATGAAGAAGTGGCATCAAGTTTTGATTTTTTTAATAATTTGTTAGCAAGCTGCAAGGAACTAATCTGGTTTTACACAGAAGAAATAGATGGCCACATTCCAGCTAGACCATACCCATGGGCATCACAGGCATGCAAACTGATAAGGCAGCTCGCACCAGGCTCTTTTTTTCCTGGGGGGATTGCTTTGGGCTGTGCGGAGGAGGCAGACCCATTGCTCCAACTTTCATTCATCTACCCTTACTGTCCGCCTCTCTCTACAATGAGACAGAAAGCCCACAGCTCACCCAAGCACTGTCCTGCCTGCTCCTTATGGCACAGGGTCCTTTCCCTGACAGGGGAAGCGGGGTGTCTTTTTTGCTATTGCTGTCACCAGCAAGAAGTAGCACAGGGAGATGAAGACAAGCGGTTGACATAGAGTCAAACCCTGCTGCCCTTTCCACTTTCCTTTCAGGTAAGGCTTCCCTCAGTGGCTTCACTAAGGACTAAGATTTAAAGAATGATGGCCATAAAATATTTAGATTACTATACATGATAATGAGTTTTCTTCATATCTATATGCAATACACACACCCAATATAAAAGCAGTGTGCATGCACACATATGCAGTGTGCCTGAGTTATGATAGCTGTGGGAGTGATTGCCTGGAATTGTCTTCCCATTGTAAATTAAATATGACAGTTCTACATCTGCATTAATGTTATTACCTTCTTAAGACTCTTTCTCAGATGCTGGTATTGGTCTCACAGACTGAGTATAGGTCACACTCTTCTCCCTCTATTTTTCTTTTGGCAGAATAATTACAGATGAGCTCTTATCTTCTTCATGGTCTTGCAGCTGGGGTCTAAAGAAACCAAGGAGGGTGAAGAAGGTTAGGGGAGCTCTGGAAGGGGTCACTCAAAGTAGTTTTTCAGCAATCATGCTTGTTAGTCTATCCCAATGACTGGAATACAACAACAAGGGTGAAATGCAGAACCTTCTTTTGCAAAGGTAAGAAATTTGTATGAACTCTGTCCTGAAGGAAAATACATGTAGAACAATAGAGATCATTCCAAAGAGCTGCAATGTGGAAACATCTTTTCCACCAACATTGTCATGGTGCTGTTTTGCCATGGTTCGTTAATAAAGCATGCAGTCATCAGAGTCTAGAGGAAAAGCAATAACGTACTACGTAGCTACTCAGGAGACACAACTTTTGCACGGAAGCTCCTTAGCACCCTGGATATAGTCTGAACAGATGTCCAGCACCAAGGTCTGGTTTTGTGCCCTGGCATCTCCCTGCCTTTGCCTGGGAGGTTAGTGAGAGGTCTCCTTTCCACTGCCCAACTGGTCTATCATCCCCCCCTCTCCTTCGTTTTCTTGACAGTCAAACATGTTGCGTAACCAAAGTAAGACCTTGCTACCCTGCCTTTCCTGTAATGACCACCTTGTTCTGTTCCTGCCCCTTCTTTCTTTTTAAATTAAAACAAATTCACTGGTTTTTAATCAAACTCCAGTCTGGAGGATGACTAGGCTAAATTTTATCTCTTTTTTTCATCTGTGCACTTATGTAGCCATAATAACCTCACTGGCTTAGGGCTTATCTCACCTTACAGACTAGTGCTTATGTTCACTAAAGCTGGCACAACTTCCTCCTTTACAAATCATTCACTCAGAAAAGAGAATTGCTACCTGTGATAAGAACATTGCAGGGATGCTTTGGGTCCATTTCCTTCTTAGTTCCCAGTCTTGAATTGAGAAGTACTTTCCTGAACATATTTGCACATTTCTTTGATGATTTCTGTAAGCATGTCCTATAAAAGAAGTTATTATGAATGTGTGAATTGATTGGTGCCCAAATTATTGTGGGTGGCAGGGAAAAATGTCAATCTCATGGTATGATACAGGCACAGCTTTTCACTAAGGCTCAGAATGAACTAATTATTACAGAGCTCTTCGGAGAAAAAGAGGCCTCATTGTTAACCTGTTGAAGTTTGGTCACCTCTTAAAAACAAATGAATGTCTGTAACAAGATGTTCAAATGGAAACATTGATTGATTTACTCAATGTTTTGCAGTTTATATGGTCAGGGAGACAGCCAGGACAGAGCCAGTTAACAGACTAAGGTTAGAAATTAAGAGGACAAGACTTAACTTTCCATAGCAGCATGTTTAGGCAGGAAGAAAAATATGTGGTTTGTGTTTAGTGAGCAGCTAGTGAAATGAGATATATTATGTATATACGCTAGTACACCCTGATTCCTTGCCTCACTCAATTTTCTGCTAAGATACCATAAAGCTGAGTTACTGTCCAGCTGCACTCAACTGTGCTGCTCTTTAAACATTATTATACTACTTTAGACAAGTAGGTAAAAAAACCCCAACATATAAGCTGCCTAGTGTGAGTTCACTGATGCAGCATCTGAACACCAAAGGCTTCGGCTGAGGTGAGAATCTGGCCATCTTGTGTTCCTGAAGCCCCTATGGGACCAGAGACTTTTCAAGTGTAATTTTTCCCACTTTTAAGCCTATGCTATGGTGTATCACATATCAAGAGCTGTGGTATGTCCCCAGCTGAGGAGTTATGCTGTGGTTTCTTCTCTGCTCCAAGATCATCACACCAGTCACTGCTGGGTGGAGGACTTCAGTGCTCTGCTGTTCAAGTGTGCCTGGTCTGGGTAGGAGGCCACTGCAAAGTCCTGCATAAAAATATAGGACTTACTTCATTTTGTGGGAAAAGATGCAGAAGAAGCAACCTGTTACATGAATCTCCCACTCAACGTCTGAGACGTGCTTGGGAGGAGAAAAAAGTTGACTCGAGCAGCATAATGACTCTATTTGAACCACCAGTGTGTAGGAAAAAGAACATGAATCTATTTAAAGACCTTCAAAAAATAATCCCAGGATTCCTCAAGATGTTATTGTCCTCTTGCTGACAAACTACTACTGCATTTTCTCCAGATTCATGCGCTCCTTGCAATATGGTATTTAGGTCACAGATGACTGGAATCAGTCAAAGTTCTTCTGTGTATTTCAACAGAAAAAGATTGAGCCCTACATTATATCAGTTCTGCAAAGTGAGATTACCACTTAACTTCACTCTAGCACATAGCAGTGTGGGAAGCTGCGTTTTTGTGTTACTGAGGAAACACCACAAAGCATCAATTCACAAGACGTGCTCCTAGGAAAGTATCACCAGTCCCATACTTGGCTACATGCAGTATGAATATCCTAAAGAAAATATGAATAGAATAACTTAAGAATAATAATAACAACCCTAAGGACAGATGTACTCATCTCCTATGTTTTAAGGAATATGCCTATACTCAGTCTGGCAGCCTTCCCATGATGTGGGTCCTTTTTTTTTTAAGTTCCCATCAAGTTTTACTGTGTTGCATGATATGCAATTAATGAGCCATAGAATCATTGAAATTAGAAATGGAAAATATGCATTAAGTCATCTAGTCCATCCCCTGACAGTGCAGGATTGTTCCCTACAGTGTATTTTAAAGCTCTGTACAGTCTGGATTTAAAAGCCTCCAGAGATGGAGTTCTACCGATTCATTTAGAGGACTGCTCCATGGTCCTGTAGCTCTCACTCTCCTGAAAATTTTCCTCATAAGACCATGTACATCTTCCTTTTCTCACTTTTACTACTTCTGTTTTAGCAGTAATCTCTGCTACTAACTCAAATAATTTCCCTCCATCCCTGATATTTATAGTTTATGCCATCATGTCCTCTCCTTAAGGATTTCATACATAAACTGTACATACTTAGTTTTCACACCTTACTTACATGCTCAGCCATTTGTCTCCAGTCCTTTTCCCTCCAGCCCTTTAATAATTTTGTGTTGCGCTCTCTGAACTCCCTCCACGTTGTCTGCTTCCTTCTGATAAAAAGGCAGCAAAGGCACGATTCTAGGTGTAATTTTCCAGGTTTGTGCAGAACAATGGTGTTACCCACCACTTCTGCACCGTTCAATGTGGCTCCTCAGCTGCCACATTGCTTTGGAAATGCACATCTGAGTTGCTTTGCTGCCAGGGGTACCCATATTGTAAAGCCATGTCATTGACTGGATGGAAAAAACAAACCTCAATAAGATCTCTGACTGTTAAGAATGGCCAATATCAGCAAATGAGACATCTAGGTTGTCAAAAAAAAAGACATGGAGGGTGGGTAAAAGCTTGAAATGTGAGAAGCAATGCCAGTGACTTGTTCCACGATTTTGGGAGGTCCCTAGAGATATTTTTAAGTAATGAGCACTGGACTTTGTGTTTATCCACTAAATGACTGCAGCTCAACCTTTTTGCATGGCATCCTGGTGCTGTTATAAATACTGTGAGTTTTGTCACAAGTGCCCTTACTTCTGAGTCCTTGACCATCGGTGAGACAAAGTTTTAGGAGGTGAGAAGTTTCATTACTGCATTTTAGGACCCAGGGGGTTAATAATTTTACCCTTCATTCCAGGGAGTGTGAGATCAAGCCCTTACTTTCAGCACAGAGGTAAATGCTGAGAGGGGCTAAACCAAGATCAAGGCGCATAAAGACATAAAGACATTAAAAAAATGCCACAATGATAACAATATAAAATCCTTAATAGAATAAAATAGGTGGATGCTGTAGCAACAAACCCCAGTCATGGTATATCAAGTGAAGTGATTCCTTCTTCCACTCTAAATCCTTTTAATGTGCCTTCTATTGAATATCCCATACAGGTGGAGTACTATAAATTCTGCTATCTAGCAGCACACGCCATTTGTATGAACGCTTTATTCTGGCTGAGATGCAAGTATTAATAGCAATGTGGATCCTTCCTTTCAGCCCCTTTCCTTCTCAGGAAAAATTTATTTCTACTGCCCTTGGCAAGACTTTCTCTGAGGGAGCTACCACAGAAGGATCAAATACAATGAAAGAGAAATAATTCTAAAACTCTTTTTTACTATAGATGTTTTACATGTAAAGCATTCT
The DNA here is from genome assembly GCA_033459285.1 of Clamator glandarius. NCBI lineage: Eukaryota > Metazoa > Chordata > Aves > Cuculiformes > Cuculidae > Clamator > Clamator glandarius. The sequence continues at coordinate 7,896,763 of JAUNZM010000266.1, forward strand.
TGACCTATCTGTCTGTTTCTCTCGGGCAATACCACTCTGAAAATTAATTCTTAATGAATCTTTAAATATATGAAGAGCAGAGCCATGTGCTCTAGCAATAATAATTAACATAGTGAAACCGTAGGCTTCTTAGTGTGGGAGTGAACATTTTGTACTTGTCTGCAAAGTGTCATGCACCTCTTGTGAACTGAGTTAAATAGCAATATAAAGGAGTAAGTAACCTGGTGGCAGAATGTTGTTTCATGTAGCCCCATCAGTTCACTTTCCCATGCATTGATCTAATACACAATGCAGATTTTCAGAAAATGGTATTTTTTCCAGTTGTGGCTGGTTTTTGATGGTGTCATATCAGAGAACATACAGCCACAAAAGACCTGCTAGGTCATCTGCTCTCTTTCCCTGTTCCTGACAGTTCAGCCTCTGGAATGGGACCATCACAAGGGCCACATTCTAGTGTATAAGTAAAATATTTCACAATAACTGAAAGTGCCTATATTCAGCAAAGCAAATATGGAATGAAGATCTTTGTAGCTGACTGTCATCCCTGTCTCCTTAGAAATGGTTTTGCTGTGGTGGCATATTAATCAGACCATTGCTCTTTCATGGCCAAGCACTTGATCATTAATGATCTAATGCTAGTTCTGGTGGAATACTTTATAAACTGAGCAGCAAGAAATTCACTGCCAATGGAAGAAATTATCTAATCCTAGGAGGCAATCTCAATCTAACACACCTACA
>JAUNZM010000266.1:7902500-7929279 GCA_033459285.1 Clamator glandarius
TCACAAATTTATCATCATCAGGAAGCTCTCTGTGAAAAAGTCATGATAGTGCTGTATTATGACATCTTAAAAATGTGGAGAAATTCACTGTTTCTGACCCACAGGATATAAATAGCTGCATAACTGCATGTTTACCATGGTGTTACTCTTCTTTGTTATCTGTATTGGCACAGGGCCTAAAAGGTCCAGACTTGGTCCAGGTCCTGCTGTGTTAGCTGTTGAATTGACACAGATCAAAGCTATAGTGTCTTTGAACTCCAAGTATTGGAGTTTAAATCACAAAATCTTCTGGCTATTCAGATTTCACCTCTCCTCAGAGGAACAGAATGGCCCCCCAGCCCAGGTGCAGGGGTTTTCTCACAGCTACAGTAAACAAGTTCTTGGAATTCAGCAGTCAAAAAAACTGCTGAAAAGACCCAGAAACCAGATTTTTCTCAGCGTCTGTCTCATCCCCAAATCAGTCTGTTGAGAGTTTAGATACCTCTCCATCTTGGAGTCTGAAATACCAAGATATTTATCCATTTTCCCTCTATACCTGTATGTGAAGGTGTCATTCTTTATCAAGTTTCACTGAAAAATATCCAAACACCTGTGCAGTAAACAAGTGAAATTAATTACTTTGGAGACATGGAGGGAAAACAAAAGGATTTCATAGAAGTATCAACATTCCTTCAAAAAAAGTGATATTGCCTACTGTAATAGGTAAGCAATGCCAGGAGAAAAAAATTAGGAGTCAAAACATACACAAGAGAAAAAGACAATAATCAATATATTAATATAAAACAATAATGCAGCTGGTACAATGAAGTGATACCATGGAGAGACATGTAGTGCATCATTAGTATTCTGCTGTAATGAAACCCACAACACGCAATGTACATTAACTAGTGTAGAGTCTTTTCAACACAGTGAATATTCCACCACTTCACTGGCCCATTTATTTTAACTGAAAGAGAGATGATCCTATTGCCAAGCCATCAGATGGTCAAAGGGATATATTTGATTGATAATAAAAAAGAGCCTGCCACATCTTTGCAAAATGTATTTCTAATTTAAATGCATGTGATATACTACGTTCATGCTGTACCTGCTGAGAAAAATAAAGGTGGGGGTGGGTAAGAAAGAACCCATGGGGGTAAAAGGAGGAGGGAGGAAATATCATTTTAAATAAACAAAAAGAAGTCACAGACATCACTCACATTTTTTTTTCAGCCTGTTCTTGTGATACAGATTGACAGCCCTTTTAATATGAAATAAATCAGCCAGGATAAGGAATGTCTCAGAGAACATACAGATTGAGCGCTGATTGACAGAGCTTCTCTGAAACCCATTCTGTTTGCGCTCAGTTTTTTAGCAGCTAACTTGAAAGGATGTCAGGTGCTTTGAAATGTTTCAAGTGTTTTGCACCCAGCAAACAATCGTAAAATGTGCTTATTGGTGCTCAGGCTGAAGCAGGAGTGCAGTGGGGCTCACGTGAGGACAATGCTAAGGAAGGCAAGCCAGGAGAAATGAAAGCAAAGCTTTTCTGTTCCATTCAAGCACTGGCCAGCCATCAGGATTTTTGGACTGTTGTCAACATCCATACCTAGTTAGCATGATATTATAAAGTGAAGATGCTGCATACTGGAAACTTCTATCATGCCTGGGGTGTGTGCAGCATTGCATTCCCTCTGTAGACTTATAAACAAGGATTGGCTAGTCACGTTGCTGATAACAAGACGTGACATTTTTAAAGTTATGTATCCAGTTTGTACCACTGCTGCTTTCCTGTTAGACTCAGACCAGCATTATGCTGCCTTTGATAATGTTGCAGATATTATGGTTAGCTGTCTCCTTGTATTTCCTGAAATGTCCTATGCCTGTTGTTATCTCACAAAGCAAATACCAGCACATGTCATAGTCACACCGAGAGAAAAGATGAAAACCAAGCCCAATGGCATTTGCAGTCTGTTTTAGCAGCTCTCCCTTGAGAATGACACTTTGGGCTTATATGGGTAGTTTTTTTATGAGTGGTTTGGCTTTTTTAAAAAATGGCTTGACATTTTCGCTTTTATGCAAGGTGCAAAAGCCATTCAGAAAGGAGACCTTGGGGTTCTCCCTTCTGTAAAATCAGCTTGGTGAGGGAATGCAGTCAATAACACAATAAGGCTTGGTGAAAGTTGCTGGGTTCAGCTCAGGTGCTTCACCTGAATGATTCAGAGCTCATTCACAGGAGTTGAGAGTGAAATAAACCCAAAGACAGCAGGTCTTCTTGCATGGTCCACTTCTCAGGTCCTGTGCCAGGCTCTCACATCACAACACGGCTCCTTCTGCCATGGCCTCGACTTCTAGTGTGGTATCTGCCTCCCACTGGGCGGACCTTGCTTGAGATTAGGAAAAAGTTCTTCATGGAGAGGGTGGTTAGGCATTGGAACGGTCTGCCAAGGGAGGTAGTTGAGTCACCGTCCCTGGAGGTGTTTAAGGTTAGGGTAGACGAGGTGCTTAGGAGCATGATTTAGGGATTGGTGGGAATGGTTGGACTCGACGATCCAGTGGGTCTCTTCCAACCTGGTCATTCTGTGATTCTGTGATTCTGTGACCTCTCTCAGCACTTACATCTCTCTGCATCTGACTCCTCCAAACAGCACAAACCCAGAAGATAATTATTCTCTGTGGAGTCCCTAATTCGCTTTCTTTGCAGGAGACAGAAAAATTCCTGTATGCTGGAATAAAATCTGTGCCCTGCAGCAGTGAGAAGAATGGTTCATCATCCAGTGTGGAAGCCTAAGAAAACAGATTTTTAACCTCATAACTCTTGCTTTTCTTCTAGTCTTTTCCTCCCAGGTCCAAGTTGTCAATGTCCCTCTGATTTTATCTCCTTGCTCACTGCCCTCCTTGCTTCCATCTCTGGCAAGGATGCCAGCATCTCTGTTAATATCCCTTATCCTTACTGCCAACATCCCAAAGCTGCACCATGCAGTTCTCAGGTGACCACGTCTCCTGTGCATCAAGACATGCACAGAAATGCAGTTCTGCCATGGTTCTTTCAGCACGCCTCAGGGCATCTGGGTGTCTGAGACAAGATACAGGTGTACATGCACAGGCTGGCACTAAGATGAGCAGCATGTCTGATTGATCTCTCAAGAATGGGTCAATCTGTCATGATGTGCTGGAGCAGAAGGTCTATACATGCACAATAACTGTAAGGCATCTGAGACATTGGATACAATGGCCACAACACGCAGTGGCTTGTCCTCAGGGAGTTGGATGGATTGTACAAATTCTGCTTGAGTGGAAGTATAAGAGTACTGTGGAGTCTGGCTTCAAGCAAGAACACCCTCTTGTCCCATAAGGACATTGTTAGTCTTGCAGGACTCACATGCAGAGTTGTGTGTAAAGCTACATCTGTGAAAATGAGACAAGACTACCTACCACTTGACACCACCTGGGCATGGAGAGAGCTATGGAGCTATGGAGTCCAAATGTCCTTCTCCTTTCCTCTTTTTTTTTCCAGAACTACATGTGCTGACCCCAAAAATTTGTGCCTGGACTTGAGTGAAAACAAAACTCCAGGGGAAGAATATTTTCACCTATATTTATAAAACCATCAACACTGGGTTGTTGATCAGCCCTTCCATTTTTACCTTTCCAGGGCCATCCAGGCCACCTTCCAGTGTTCACAGACATGCGGCTGTTAAATCATACAGCAGAAGGCTCTTGGAATTCAATGACAATATTGTCGCTGTTGCTTACTTCTATGGTTAGATTGAAGCCTTCACAATACTGTGAGTAAATGGTTGGACTTGACGATCCAGTGGGTCTCTTCCAACCTGGTTATTCTATGATTCTATGAAAGGTCAGGAGCCAGACTGTAACTCTGGGAGTAATATATTGGTACCTGTTTAACAGTTGTTTCAAGGAAGACATAGAGTGTCCCTGGTCTTCTCCTGGGACAAATCACTCCTTAGTCTTCCCCTTCTCCTCCGCAGACAAGTGCTGGTGGCGCAGGAGGTAGGACAATAGAAAGCCTCTATCCCTTCCCAGGGAAAAAAGCTGGTGACCCTTAGCATGCTACTCAAAGGCTCTGGCTGCCTGGGTATCCCATGTCGGGGTGAAGGGGGACCCTTTATGACCCTTTACTTCCTGCAAAAGTGCACAGAAGAGTCACAGCTCTATGCTGGGAGATCTAAAGCGTGGGAGGGATTTAGAAATCCCTGCCCATCTCAGTGCTGCAGGTCTGTCTCCTTGCACTCTGTACCTGTGGGCATCCCGAGGACGTGCCACTATCCAAGGGATGGTTCCCCAGGAGGACAGACAGCATCACAGGCACCTTGTACTGTCACTTCCTCCTTCCCCTTCTTGAATTAGGCAGCTTTTCATAGAATCATAGAATCACCAGGTTGGAAAAGACCCACTGGATCGAGTTCAACCATTCCTATCAAATACTAAACCATGTCCCTCAGTGCCTCATCCACCCATCCCTTAAATACTCCCAGGGAAGATGACTCAAATACCTCCCTGGGCAGCCTGTTCCAGTGCCCAATGACCCTTTCCATGAACATTTTTTTTCTGATGTCTAACCTAAACCTCCTCTGGTGGAGCTTGAGGCCATTCCCTCTTGTCCTGTCCCCTGTCACTTGGGAGAAGAGCCCAGCTCCCTCCTCTCAACAACCTCCTTTTAGGTAGTTGTAGAGAGCAATGAGGTCTCCCCACAATTGTCTGAAATTCCTATTACCTTTAACCTTCTAGCTGTTTATCTTCATCTCCTCTGTGGGGATATGAAGCTCATGTGGGAGAGGAGGCTGAGAGGAGACCTCATTGCTCTCTATAACTACCTGAAAGGGAAGTTGCCCCTTTTTTATATTATTTGCTCAGCTTCCACCTAACACTTGTTTTTCCCTTCCAGTGTCAGCAGTGACACCTCTTGTTCACAGCTACCAGAGCAAGATGCGAGCCTCACCTCCTGCTGTCAGTGGTTTTCATGTGGAAGCAGAATGGCACAACGCCATCCAAACACCTTTCCAGCCCTTCTTGCCCCCCAAGGAGTGACTGCACTGCCTGGCCTGGCACACTGGAGACACTGGCCCTCGCAGGGCTTGTCCAGGATGCAGCACTGGAAATCAAAGCTCAGCTCTTCAACAGCTGCCAGGTTTAATAGGTAGTCCCCTGGGGTGCTGAGCCACAGTGCTGATGAGCATCAAATCTATCTTAAAGCTGGAAATATGATCCAGTTGGGAATGACTGTGATTTAATGTCATTCAAGTACTACTGGGCACACTTCTTAAAGAAACTACTGTAAATTATTTGTGGCTAATTCCATGTGGATGGAGGGCATGATATGTTCACAAGTACAAGGGCTCCGCTTGTATCTAATAATTGTTATATCTTCTCTGAAATTTACTGCCGATGTCTCAATTTTAACAATTTAAATAACAAGCTTAACCAAGCGGAACTAGGCGAAGGCAGGCTGGCTCCCTTGATGAAAGCAGGACAACTCTTATGTCTGAGTACATTTATACTTTGACATGAGCAGTGACACACAAAGATGAAATCTGGTTAAAGCTGCAGCTTTCTCAGCACTCTGACAGCTTCTTAGTCTAAGCAAGACTGTTTCCGAAGTGGGCATAGCTGCTAACTTTACTTAGAAGAATGATTGGAAAAACAACTCAGAGAGTCAGGATAAGGGAAGATGCATTACTGGACACAGAGCAGATGTGGGATTTCCAAGGCAGCAGGATAGTTGTGTGCTTTGATGACACTGACAGGCTTGGACAGCCCTGGCTGAGCTCCATGCATGACCTCATGGAATGCATGCATGGTCCAGAAATTACTTAAGCCCCAATGCAAATCAAGGAGGTTTGACAAAAGCACATGTTGCAGATGCTGGAGAGCAATGTTGCGCATGTTTTAATGCTATGAAACATGATTGGCGATTATGGGAACTAGCTTGAGGAAGCTGATAGAGTCATTTAATGGGGGCTTATGTGCCATTGCAGCAAAGGGAACCTTAGAGAACAAGTTCTTCATTGTCCCTGAACAGAAATAACCCATAAGGGAGAAAAAACCTCCTATCATTTATTTCAACTTTCAGATTTCCTGGTTAAATCTGATAATTAGGTGAAACAAAAGAGACTTCCATTCTCCCTCACAAGACAGGAAAATTTTTAATTAAAAAAATGATACAGGAATCAATAAAAGGTTCTTTTACTCACTTACTGTAAATCCCAAATACTTCTATCTCAGCAGATAGGTAATAATAAACATATCTATAGCTCATTATTATTTATTGATTGCATACTAAAAATCCTCCCTGAGCTATAGCAAGGGTTCTTTCAGCTACCTCCCTACCTGTTTCTGGTCTCTTGGCTGGAAGAGAGTTTGTCCTTGTCCGCGTATTCAGTTAAACTATATTTATACAGGGTTAACTACATTTATAGTTAGCAGAGGATGATACTTATAGCAAAAATGAGAGAAAAGTAAAGGAGAGTCTGAGGTGATAGAGAATAACATTTTACCTCCTAGACATCATTGTGAAATACCTCTGACAGCTGGTACTACAAGCAAAGCTTGCAAAAGTCCTGTTGTCCTAGCAACTTATGTGACATTCTACCAGCTCCCAGAATAGAATCAGAGAATCAGAGAATAGTTAGGGTTGGAAGGGACCTTAAAGATCATCTAGTTCCAACCCCCTGCCATGGGCAGGGACAACCCACTAGATCAGGCTGTTCAAGACCCATCCAACCTGGCCTTGAACACCCCCAGGGATGGGGCAGCCACAGCTTCCCTGGGCAACCTCTGCCAGTGTCTAATCACTCTCATCGTGAAGAAATTCTTCCTATTGCCTAGTATAAATCTGGCCCTCTCAAGTTTATAGCCATTGTCCCTCATCTTATCATCACAAGCCTTTATGAACAGTCCCTCTCCAACTTTCCTGTACCCTTTCAGGTGCTGGAAGGCCTCTATAAGATCTCCTTGGAACCTTCTCTTCTCCAGGCTGAACAAGCCCAACTCTCTCAGCCTGTCCTCATAAGGAAGGTTCTCCAGCCCACTGATCATCCTTGTAGCCCTCTTCTGGACCCGTTCCAAGAGTTCCATGTCCTTCTTACTTTGAGGATTCCAGAACTGGACACAGGACTCTAGGTGAGTCCTCACAAGAGAGGAATAGAGGGGCAGAATCACCTCCCTTGCCCTGCTGGCCATGCTTATTTTGATGCAGCCCAGGACACAGTTGGCCTTCTGGGCTGTGAGTGCACATTGCCAGCTCATGTAGAGCTGATCATCAACCAGCACCCCACGTCCTTCTCTGCAGGGCTGCTCTTAATCAGATCATCCCCCATCATTTACTGAAATCGAGGATTGCCCTGACCTGGGTGTAGGACCTTGCATATTTTTTTTCCAGTAAAATTAAGTCTATACCAGGATTTTTGCTGGCACAGGTTTGTGAGCTGCTTGGACTAGTTTTTTCCATGTCTCTTACCAAAAGTAGCTAAGATCTATAGCACAGTCAAGTCAAAAACATCAACGATGAGAAGGAATACGCAGAAGAAGAAGGAAAGGTTTAGTGAATGGGAAAAGTAATGGATTTGTGATGGGAACCAAAGATATAAATTTAACTAGCATGGCAGCTATTGTATTATTTATATGATTTACTGGCATAATTATTCATTATTTATTCTGGGCTTGAAAAGTCACAAGCTTCAGTCAATCTCCAATCCTTCAAGATGCCAATCTTATCATGAAAAGATAGGCTTTCCTTTAGGCCAGCTGGTTTCAATATATTAGCACAAGTGAAAGATGGTCCATCAGGTTTGTCAGCTGTCAGGGTAACTCCTCTAGCTTCCTACTGCATCCCTGACCTGATGCCAAACCGTGGACATCCACGAAGTTTTAATAAGCTGTACAACTACGTGTGACTGATTACAAACTTTGTGTGCATCCCTCCTGTTCTCCAAAAAGGTACATCTATTTCTCCAAAAATCTCCCCTTCATATACTTTGCATTTTGGAGAAGGAACAGCAGGAAGCAATAGTAGTCCTCCCTGCAGGGTCAACCAACAATTAACAACACTTGCAGACAGGAAGGTTAAGTCACTACCTAGATGGGAAACAGAGGATGAAGACCTTTCTGCATGGTGTGTTCAAGCGTTCCTTATTTTGTGTACAGCCTCTGGGTTCCTTTGGTGTAACAGTGTTTTTTTGGGCAGAGCAGGATGCAATGTGGTGGGTATGTTCTCTAATGCAAGGCATGAATTGGCTTCCTTCTTCAAGCTCCCTGTTACTGAAACCCTCTCTCTAGCCAGATGTTTTCCAGCCCCAGCTCTCCAGGCTTTGAGCTGCAATGTTAGAGGGAAGCAATTTTCCTTGGACTTAATGTCACAGTTTATGCAAGTCTTTGGTCCATTATTTAAGCCAGAGTGTCTTCTGACCAGCAACTGTAGTAGATGCAATTATACTAGAATAGGATGGATGGAAAGAAAGAGAGAAAGAGAGGAAGACAGAAAGTGAGGAAGAGAGAAAGAGAGAAGGAGAGAGAGAAGGAAAGAGAGAAGGAAAGAGAGAAGGGAAAGAAGGAAAGAAGGAAAGAAGGAAAGAAAGAAGGAAAGAAAGAAGGAAAGAAAGAAGGAAGAAGGAAAGAAGGAAAGAAAGAAGGAAAGAAAGAAGGAAGAAGGAAGAAAGAAAGAAAGAAAGAAGAAAGAAAGAAAGAAAGAAAGAAGAGAAAGAAAAGAAAAGAATGAAAGAAAGAAAGAAAGAAGAAAGAAAGAAAGAAAGAAAGAAAGAAGAAAGAAAGAAAGAAAGAAAGAAAGAAAGAGAGAAAGAGAGAAAGAAAGAAAGAAAGAAACAGAAAGAAAGAAAGAAAGAGAGAAAGAAAGAAAGAAAGAAAGAAAGAAAGAAAGAAAGAAAGAAAGAGAGAAAGAAAGAGAGGAAAGAGAGAAGAAAGAAAGAAAGAGAGAAAGAAAGAGAGAAAGAAAGAGAGAGAAAAGAGAGAAAGAAAGAGAAAAGAAAGAGAGAAAGAAAGAAAGAAAGAAAGAAAGAAAGAAAGAAAGAAAGAAAGAAAGAAAGAAAGAAAGAAAGAAAGAAAGAAAGAAAAGAAGAAGAAAGAAAGAAAGAAAGAAAGAACGAGAAGAAGAAAGAGAGAAAGAAAGAGAGAAAGAGAGAAGAGGAGAAAGAGAGAAAGAGAGAGAAAGAAAGAGAGAAGAGAGAAAGAAAGAGAGAAAGAGAGAAGAAGAAAGAAAGAAAAGAAAGGAAAGAAAGAAAGAAAGAAAAGAAAGAAAGAAAGAAAGAAAGAAAGAAAGAAAGAAAGAAAGAAAGAAAGAAAGAAAGAAAGAAAGAAAGAAAGAAAGAAAGAAAGAAAGAAAGAAAGAAAGAAAGAAAGAAAGAAAGAAGGAAAGAAAGATGGATGAATGGCTTCAAGAATTTCTTGTTGCCTCTCACTCCACCCTTATGAAGAAGAGAAAGTACTGTAGTAAGGAATTCTTTCCTTCCGTCATTTATTGAGGCCAGTCTGGTTTGCACATGAGAAACTGGTAATAGGAATATGTTATAAGCTTTGGGTTTCTCCATTAAAAAAAATACTCATTTCTTGCACGCTAGAATTAATGAAGCCCACGTTCTTACAGGTTTGTGTCTTGTATTGACGTCTAAGGATTTGTAAGCTCCAGCCAAAGCATTTCACACATTCAGGCATCAGGATTTGTCTGTCTCCCTTCCTTACCTTTCCCTTCTCTCCCCTGGAAGAAGAGAAGAAAACCGAAGAAAACTGATCATTTTTTCTCTGGGAGAAAAACAGTCACCTGACCTGCCTGGTTAGCACCTTGTTGCTTTAGGTGAGAAGCCTCCCTGAGGGGTTAGACAGTTGTCAAAGCCAGATCAAAGTTGGGGACGGCACAGCATGGCATGGCTGGAGGCAGCATGGGCAGGACCAGCGCTGATCCTTTCTAAAGGAAAAAATGTTGGATTGCTCATTTGTAGCATTACCTCCCACCTTGTATCTCTCCCATCTCTCTTTGCAAAAGTTGTAGGAGCTACCATACTTCTGGTTTATCTTTGCCAGACTTGACTGATAGGTTCAAAACTGCTTGGATGGGACTCAAAACCTACACAGACAGTGTGGAAAACCAGTTAAAATCACTGCCATCTGAACTTAATATTACTTTGATCCTGTAGATATGAGTGTCATCATCTGCATACTGTGAGCCACAATGTTGCTCTGCAGGTTAAATTTAATAGAATTCTGTAAAAGTTTCAGGAGACCAAAGTATTTGTTTTCTTCCTTTGTTCCTTTCTTTTATTTTTCATTTTTTTTTGTAAAAAAAGAAACAGACTGGAGTACAGCATCAAAATATTTGTTGTGGTAAATTTAAACTGTATGAGCAGGCAACATTTGTTAATGCATATAGTACATTTTTATTTACTTGTTTCTGACACTAACATTTTTATTTGGGGTAATTTTCTTTTAAGATCCTTCATTTTTATTTTCCTTTTGATCTGAGTTTATGAGATCCCATCAGTCACAATAAATTTCAATCTGCTAGGAGACAGCCCTCAATTCAGACAACTGTAACAAGCAATCAATAAGATTATTTTGCCTTTAATGATTCACCTGCATGAAAATCAACATTTGCTCTCTTTATTAGACCTTGCTCTAAGCATGCTCTTCTTTCTTCTCTGGATGTTTTCACAGCTGATGCGACATATGCCTGGGTCTCAAACAACCAAATATTTGCATTATTCAGGCTGCTGTGAAACGCAGTGAGCCAGACAGAAATGGGCAGAGACACAGGAGAAGTCAGGCTTGCCCTGCAGCCCCACAGCCATACAGACCAGCTGATGTGGAGGGTGAAGCCATGAGGCAAGGGCTCTATGGCACATCTTTTCCTATGTGAATTACTCTCCAGGCTGTCCTATAGGAAGCATGGAAAAGGCATCTGCTTTTTGGCACAGCAAGCCCCTTAGGCCTTCTTCATCCCTTAAATTCCCTTAAAGTGCATTATTGTCCATGGTGCTTACAGACAGAGAGAAGGATAAGCAGGACTCTATGCTTATGTTGGCTTCTCATTTTGTTCTCAAATTACCATACAAATCTCCTTAGTTGAATGAGGCTACGGCTCTCAAATTCCTCACAAGTGTGAGCAGAAGGTCTGGCCTCACATGGAGCTGCTTAAAGAGCTTTACTATCCAAATACTGGGGAGATTATAGCTTTTGTTCTTTATTCCTATTTTGTGTTCTTTAATTCATTTTATCATAGAAAAGCAGAGATAATTTAGAACAAAATATTGTGTAAGGTTAATAAACACAAGAGGCCAAATTTCTTTCTCCATCATGTAGCCCTCAGTCCACAATAATGTCATGGCAACAATTGCAGTAATGGAAGAACTCAAAGGAGAACCTGGCATGATGCGTAGCTGAAATCATTGTCCCAAAAGTACAGCAAAACACTCACTGTCACTGTGAGGACAGGACTTCAGACAAAAAGGCATTTCTCTTACATGCTAATGAATAGCTGACCTTAGATCAGAGATGAACCCTATCCAGAAATAAAAGACAAAAGGCTTTCTTCAGAAGTTGATGGAAAGTTTGGTTAGCAGAGATGATAATTCAGGCTATAAACATTTTCCAGACATCAAACAAAATGCGAAAAGCCCAACACAAGCAAAGCCATGACAGAACAAAACCAGAAAATAACTATCTTCCAAATCAAATATTCCTGCTGCACTCATTGCTCCAGCAAGACTAGGGTCTAAATGAGCACAACAGAGGTGGACATAACCCTGGTCCAAGTTTGCCTTTGAAGGGTTTGGAGCTGCAAAAAGAATGAAAAAAATAAGCAGCTGCTAACAATTTCTAATTTAGCCAACCTTTCTTCTTTCTCTCACTGTTTTGGCACTCATGACTGGTATGTCATCTTTGTCAGTTCACAAAAATAATCTTTATAAACACACACTGAATAATACACACCAGTGTTGTAACTTTACTGACTACTGTGTGTGGCTGTTTGCATGAGGGAGAATTTGACCTACTTAGCCCCACTCTAAATTATTGGCAACAAATTGAATTTATAGTTCTTTTATAGTGTAAATACACACATAAAATTTTGAGATGTTTAGGAAAATTTAATAGCAGAGCTTTGTGTAGCAGCTTGCCTAGACAGTATAGGGAGAGACCACTTCTCATATTCCTACAGAGTTTACACAGAACACAAAGATTCCTTTGTCTTTTCTTGCCTTTGTCTCTGCCTCTGATACCAAAGTTAGTTGGCACAGTCTTTAAAAGAAAGGATTCCTTTTCAAATTCACCAGAATTACTGTATGAACACATTTTGCACTGCAACCTTAGAAGTAGTTGTGCTTTTTGCTTTTGTTCTTTCATTATGTGAGACTCACGGTTATTCAGTATTTTATCCTCATTAGAACACTGCTTGTCACATGTTTTCAACAGAAACATTCATCACCAAGGTCAAAGGGTGAATATCGTGATCTATTATGCTTAGAGGAATGTAATGAAAAGCCACATAATTGTCCAATTTTAAGAGAAGCATGTAAAAAAGGGGGGGGGGGCACTTGCTATAATTTAAATTGTTTTGTTTCCCTGAAGCAAAATTCAACACCTGATTGACAGGACATAATGATAATTCTTATTGATATGGTGATGTTAATTGTGTAGAGATATTTAATAAGTCCCATATTCCTGAGGTAAATGCATGCTCTTAACCTGCACCTGAACCTGATTTTTGATGCAGTCTGAGGATGAGGCAAAGATACAGATAACTGAGCACAAGTGGATTTTCAGTCTTGTGTGGCAGAATGGAAATTGGAATCTTCAGAATCTATTAGGAGAACAATTCTGCAGTTGCTCACACTTTTATAAATTATGCTGTATATGAAGCTAAGACACAAAGTCGGGAGTTTAAATTGGGGAAAATGACCATGACTTTACTACATCTACAGGAGTAGGGTTGAGGGTCCCCCCCCTTCTTTTTTACCCCCACCCCCCAAACCAGGGGGTAAAAAACATTTTAATAGAGACATACTTAAACAAGATGAAAAACAGTCTGGCACTTAATAGACTGACTGGCTTGGCCTCTAAAATAAAGGACAATTAGCAGAAATAATATATCCAACAAAAATATGTAAGGTAGAAATCTGTAAGGTAGAAATCTACATACAGCATAGTCATTTAATGTATTTTACATTCAGATTTCCAGCTTGGTGATAGTCACCAGTTGTAACAAGAACAGTGTGGGAACAGTGAAAGGGTATGAAAGTGGCTGAGAACAGGCATAGGTTTCAGAAAGAAACAGGTTATGTTTCTGGATTTCCCCCAAGGACATACGCCTTGACATTGATTAAGTTCTTCAGCCTCTTTGTGTACCTTAATTCTTCCATTTTTGCAATGGAGATGATTATTCCTTTTTCTTTTTTTTTTTTTTTTGGTAACACATGAAATTGGAAACCCACAATTTGAATAATGTCTTGAGATTGATCCATTTGGGACTTGATAGCCTCAAGTTGCTGAGCACTTCAAATGCTCATCTATATTTTAACATGTGCCTGAAGCTTGCTAGGACCATCCATGCATTAAGAGCTAAGCACATGCTTACATGCTCTGCTGGCAGATGCTCTGAATATGCTGTAGGGGGAAGGACCAGTCCACCCAGAAGAGCATGTCAGAGGGCTCCCTGTGTCAACCACACTGAAATTACAGAAACCACTGTCTTTCACTGCTAAGACTCATCCTTCAGGAGCCACACTGTGATACTACAGGCGCTCAAAGGGGTGTAGGTACCTCTTCCTTTACACTGCCCACTCAGAAGAACCTGTAACTTGTTCAGTGTCATGTTGAACTGTAAGGCAAGGCCACATCTGGGATCTGAGAAACTTGGCCTTGTGTATACTTAACATATTAGAATACTTACAGAGCTGGATGTGATGTCTGAGCACAGGATCAGGTCCTAACGCTGAAACACTGGGACGGGTTGCCCAGAGAGGTAGTGGTGGCACCTCCCTGGAAACATCCACTGTCACGATGGACAGGGCTCTGAGCAACCTGATCTAGTTAAAGATGTCCCTGGTCCTGCAGAGAGGCTGGACTAGGTGACCTGTAAATGTCCGTTCCAATGCAAAGCATTCTATGGGTCTATAATTCAGTCACCTGTCTCTGTTACCTACCCCAACACCTGGTGGCTCACTACCCTGTAGCAGATGCCAGTTCAGCTGCAGGGCTCTGTTTCCCCCTCACATTCCATTAAAGGCAGAGAGGGGGGCATAGACGACACAGCTGTCCGAAAGATCTAAGGGGCATGAGACCTCCCAGTACAGCTTGTCTACTGGCTACCCCTACTATAAACTAGTGTGTGTGCTGCTCTATGCATGTTTATTTCTCTCCAGAGGAGGAG
The DNA here is from genome assembly GCA_033459285.1 of Clamator glandarius. NCBI lineage: Eukaryota > Metazoa > Chordata > Aves > Cuculiformes > Cuculidae > Clamator > Clamator glandarius. Next base: position 7,916,872 of record JAUNZM010000266.1, read on the forward strand.
GAGGTGGGTTGGGAAGCCTGCAGCTCTCTCCCGGCCACCCACAGAACAAAGGCAGAGTTGTCCTTCTCCTGAAATCCAGGACAGAGGTAAAACTACTTCCTCCAGAGAAAGGTGGAAACAGGGGAGGGTCTGTGGCTTGGAGGGGAGCTGCAGGGCTCTAATGCCTCCCTGGGGTGTTCTGTGTTCAGTGCAGTTTGTGTCCCATCCTGTACCGAGCACTGTCTGAACACAACCCAAACCCATGTGGAAGGCAAGTTCCTACAGGTCAGGCTCAGCCACATGCTTTCTGCAGTTTCTGCAGTCTGGAAATCAAACCTGTTGATTTTTTTTAACTCCCCAAACCTTACAATTTAGGACTTGCACTATTCCACTAGGATAGCAGAAATGACTTAAGGGCCAAGCAAGATTAATGAAACAACCAGAGACAAACTCGAAATGAGACAAGCAACTCCAAAAGTTTTAAATATGAAGCCTGAACATAGAGGGAAGGATAGGAGATAAAGCAAGTGAGTTTAAAGCTGAGCCAAACACCCATAAAATAAACCCCAAATTACATTTCTAAACATTAATAATACTTTGAATAAGCTGCTATAAAAATGCCAAAAATAATATATTAACTTTGAAAACAGCATTTACAGCACTTACACATAAAACTGAAATCCACTTGTGGTCCACTGTGTAGTTCACTCACTAGATATGCAGCCAAGGATCAATAATTTTGTAGGACAACTGCTAAGAATGGTTTAGACAACATAATTTGGCTTCTATTTTACGAACATGAGCAACTGAGCAACTACTTTTTTAAGGAGTTTTGAGATATCACACCTAACAGCCTCCCAACTTTGGTCTGGTTTTCATCTTATATTATAACATGCAGGCGAGAAATTAGTATGTTTTAAATATGCGTCCTGTGGTCAAATATTTCCTTGTTAAGTGAAACTTTCATCAAAAGATGACGGTCTGTCTTAAAAGGCAGTTTCTGGATAACATCACAAGGAATGGACATTTTGAAATACAAAAACATATGTAACTAAGTGCCACAAAGGTCAATGGACATAGGCAGAGTAGCTGTACCAGCCTCCACCACTTCCCCAAGAAATCATAGAATCATAAAATCATAGAATCATTTAGGTTGGAAAAGACCCTTGACATCACTGAGTCCAATGAGTTGTGCAGTTGCCACAGTGGAAGGATGGGATGTCGTCCAGAGGGATCTGGACAGGCTGAAGAAGTGGGCCTATGTGCTCATGAGGTTCAACAGGGCCAAGTGCAAGGTCCTACACCTGGGTCAGAGCAATCCACGATTTCAATACAGGCTGGGGAATAATGAGATTGAGAGCAGCCCTGGAGAGAAGGATTTGGGGGTGCTGGTTGATGAGAAGCTCGACATGAGCAGGCATTGTGCACTTGCAGCCCAGAAGGCAGCTGTATCCTGGGCTGCATCAAAATAAGCATGGCCAGCAGGTTGATGGGGGTAATTCTGCCCCTCTATTCCTCTCTTGTGAGACCTCATCTGGATTCTTGTGTCCAGTTCTGGAATCCTCAACATAAGAAGGACACAGAACTCCTGGAATGGGCCCAGAGGAGGCTACAAGGATGATCAGAGGGCTGGAGCACCTCCCATACAAAGGCAGGCTGAGAGAGTTAGGGTTGTTCAGCTTGGAGAAGAGAAAGCTTCAAGGAGACCTTATAGAGACCTCCCACTACCTGAAGGGAGCCTACAAGAAAGCTGGGGAGGGGCTTTTTACAAGAGCGTGTAATGTTAGGACTAGGGACAATGGTTATAAACTGGAGAGGGGCAGATTTAGTCTAGGCATAAGGAGAAATTTCTTCACAATGAGAGTGGTGAGACACTGGAACAGGTTGCCCAGGGAAGCTGTGGCTGCCCCATCCCTGGAATTGTTCAAGGCAAGGTTGGATGGGGCCTTGGACAGCCTGAGCCAGTGGGAGGTGTCCCTTCCCATGGCAGGGGGGCTGGAACTAGATGATCTTTGAGGTCCCTTCCAACCCAAGCCATTCTATGAGTCTATGATCCATTAACATAGACATAGTCCTAATTACCACCTCAAAAGAGAATTCAGATACCGGAGACACAAGGGGGTCCTGGAGCTGGCTGTAGGTATTTGTCCAATAGCAAAGACTGACAACTTTGGGAAGGGCAAGTATGCACTATCGGAAGAGAACATTCAAGAAAATCAGTCCAGAGGGGCCGTAGTATCTTTGACATATCAAGCAAGTTCATTTTTCCAGCCGTAGTTTGCTGTGCTTGAAGAGAAGATGAATCCAAATAAATCTAGGCTTTATGACAGAGATCTACTGGATCTCCTGGAAAAAGTGGAGTCAGTCACATAGGCCAGCCCCACAGGTATGACCATTCTGCATCATGGTTTTCCTACCACCAAACAAGAAATTCAGAATTCGGAGTTCAAACTCTCATACATGATTCCTTGTGTAATTAGCATTAAGTGGCCCTAAAGTCCATGCATAAGGTCACTGGAGAACTCTCCTTGTGCAGAGACAGTGTCACTTAGGTACCGGAGATGGTACAACAACTTTCTGCACCCGCCTTGATTGTAGTTCCATGGCTAATGAGAAGGGGCACGTGGAGATGTCGGGAGAAAGAGGCAGACAGAAAAGGAGTGTAACACAACAGCATTATATGATAGATCACCGTGCTTTTTCCCTACTAGAGGTCTAGCTGTTATAAATTAACTCTGAGCTGAACTACTCTGTGGTGCTGAGCTGAGTGAAGAATTAGGGTCTGCACTGTACAAAACTTGTTTTTCTCTAACAGCAACCCCCTTTTGGCCGTGGAAGGGTGTCAGCCTCAAGGCTGGAAAGGAAGCCATCGTTAGGTACAACATGACATAACTAGGTAAAACAGTATAAATGATGACTGGCCCAGAAGTTATGTGAGGTCCCTGCTCTGTCACAAGCTTCTTGTGCAGCCTGAAGCAAGCTAGCAAACCCGTAGTCCTCAATGCTCCTTCCAAAAGGGAGGTACAGCAATGCTTTCTTTTTTATATGGATGAAAATGATCATACAGCTGCACAGATGGTCTTCTACTTGATAGTCAACTTGACTTCAGGAACAAAGTCTTCCTTGAAGAGTTGTGGTGGAAGTCCTGTAATATGGACTGTTTCCAGGTAGAACGAACACGGCCTAGGGGGATCCTGTAGCAACAGACTGTTAGAAGCAGATTGACACTTAAACTTCCACATCTCATAGACTATTCTTCTGTGCCAAGAGAACAGATGAGATAACTTTGATTTATGAGAAGAAACTCCTGAGAGGTGCTGGACATGCCTAACAAAATGATGTGCTATACCCACACAGAAGTACTCATGGGCTAAGAATGCTATGCAACTTAAAAATCAGGTGCAAGAGTACAGTGAAAAGCAGATAATCCCAGAACTGACTAGTCTTAAAAATCATGTACTGAATTCTAAACCCCAGTGAACGCCCTCTAAACCATGTTTTACTTTAGGAATCCCTTTGCTCCTGGGATTAGTTTAGTTACCTCACATGTCACAGTCCAAATCTGTAGGGAACAACTACCAAAATAATTGTTTTGACCAGGTGTCATAGACTGTAAGCTTTTATCACAGTAGCCTGTGTACTTGTGGCATAATAGGAGATTAGGACTCACTTGAGAAAGAAATAGCTTGTCACTCCATCGATCAGAAGGTCACACAAGAGACCGTGTTGCTATCATTTTGGAACAGGGGCAAGTTTGAGGAGGGAATTACTGCAGCTATCGAAGAGACATAGATCACTTCCCAACTCACACCTGGCCAACTACTTTGACCATCAAGTTAAGGCAGAAAACAGCATAACAGATTGAGGATATGTCTATGCCAAACTGTGAACTCCGTTTTGTTCTATGAATCCTGTTTTGTTTCAATGCTTCTATATAGTGCTGTGACCTTCTTTGAAGAATGTCACCCCATGTTGGACGGCAAACTCATTTGTAGATTACATTATACATTTTACTGAAGAAGCAAACAAGCTGACAGCCATGGAAAAACTCTTTGCTATGGAGTCAAATGTATTTTACTGGATTTTGTCTTTGAATACCTCTCCCAACCACAGCTAAGGAGGAGGTAGATGGTAAAGCCTGGAAGAAGGAGCATATAGACAAAATAAAGCAGAGCTCAAATGTAGGCAGGCTGGAAGAAAACACATCAAACCTTGGGTTTAGACTCAAGATCAGACTGTAGGAGAGCTCTGCTCAGGATTTGTCCTCTTTCTAGAGTGATTTGTTAACAGTGATGTGTTTGGGATTAAGAACAACCTTCCCTCCTGATCCACAGTTCCTGGGATGCTGCTAGAGCTTTCCTGCATGTACAGCCTGGGAAAAGGGTGTCTAAGCAGCCAAGGAATTGGGAAACCAGAGAGATTACTTCAGAGGTGCAAAGACTGTGTTGACGAATGTGTCTACATTCAGAGAATCATACCCACAAAGCCCAGAACTAGGAAAAGATACCGGTTCCTGGAGAAGTATCTAGCAGATATAGAGCAAAAGATGATTACAGCCTATTTCTCAAAAGTTTCACTAGCCACTGCAGATGGTTCTGACCTCACTGCCTGTGCGCTGCTCTTTTTCCAGATTGTGCACCCAGAGCAAAAGCAATGGCTTTAAAATTGAACCAAGAAACCTCACCTTTTGCTTGCTTGAGCAAGGAAAGGACATTTACATGCTGTTTGAACAAATAGGACAGATGTGCTGTCTAATTCAGGGGAACTGTTTGTAGATTACTCTGCTGGACTTGATGATCTAAGAAGTCTTTTCCAACCTAGTGATTCTATGATTCTATGAAATCATGACTAGTAGGAGATCTTTCCATGAAATGCTCTAGCACACTCTGTAAGTGCCAGACTTCAGAAATTTCCTTCTGCCAGTTGTTCTGCTTAAGAATTAGTGAAGTTTGCTAGTAAAATCTGTGAGGGACAGCTCAGAAACTGTTGAATCACATAAAAATGAAGTGAAACAGTCCCTTCAGCTGAAGGATTCATTCCTGAGATCTCCTGGCTAAAGATAACAGCCAGGAGATTGAATTGAGATTAGAGTCAGAATTTCACTGTTTTAAAAGCCCATTTTTATCCTTTCTTTCTTCTACTGTGGAGGAAGACAGAAAACTTCCCCCAAGCCAGAAGTAGCACTGAGGAAGCTTAGCCAACATGGGCAGCAGGGACTTGGGATCCTTCTGTTCTTGTATTGTGTCTGACTTTGTTTGGACAGATTTGCAGAAAAATTCCTGGCAAGAAATAGTATAGTCATGACAATTTCCTTCCTTAATTTTAAAGGCCCACTGTATCAAATTAAAGATGGTAAAATCTAGACTTTTATTTAGTCTCTCCGGACAGTCTTGTCTATGTAAGCCAGAGGCTGAAGGGAGGCATTCAATGACCATGTCAGAAAGCTCTGTGTGTCTTCTTGTCAGACGCCCCATGAGAGAAAAATGTTTTTCATTACCAGCCTAGCCCCGGGAAAACAGGAATAAGATATAGGGAGAAATATAAACAGATAAACTCACCACAAGTCTAGATGTATATATTTTTGAAAAAATTCTCATGTCTCTGTGCCCAACCATGTGGAGTCTCCAGCAACAGGAAGATTTTTTTCAAATCCACAATCACATATCCAAACTAACACTGCCTAGCTAGTAAACAAGATGTGAGCTAGGACAAATACTTCCTGTCAGATGTAATACAGTGAAACAAATCACATTTTATTCTCCTTCATCTGATTATTTCCCTGTTGTATTGTTTATCCTTGTAGACCACAGAGTTTAGGACTCTCAGCTGGGATGTGCTCTCAGTGATATTTCCTAGAATAGGAGAAATGATTTTGAGTCTATCTAGCTAATTGGAGGGTTTTACTTTTCCTGTTTGCACCCAAGGGCATGTTGCTGCCAGATTTATCCAGGGCAAGTGACAATGAAACAAGATGTATGGCACCTGTTGTCAGGACACTTAGGGTTAGCTAAAAGGAGTAGAAGGACAGAGATTGAGTAAAGACAAGAGAAACCAAGTCATAAATGAGCAAAACTTGTGAGTGGAGAATAACAGCAGCCATTTGTTTCAGCTATTTTTAGGTCAAAATACTGTGAAACAACACGTGTCCTGTTTTTCTTAGTGCAGAAGTAACATACAGCATCTATATGAACATTATCTGTAAAGTGTATGGTTTTCAAGGTGGATTTATGGAGAGGTGCTTTTAGTCATACAAATTGGTGCAAAAAGTCATCTTTGACAATGAATATACCTATGTGACAATGCTGACATGCTCCTGGGGTTGCAGAAACATGTAGGTACCTTGCAAATGAATTATAGAAAAAAATGTAGCAATCAAGTTCCAAACCTATTCAAACACCAGGTAAGCCTTCTTTATATACCTTAAAAAAATATTAAATAGACTTATACCTACTAAATATAGGATCTGTTATAAATCTCAATCACTGTAGAAAATGCACATTAAACCTTTTTTCAGTCCACATTCTGACAATGTGCTGAGCATATGGTATTTCTACAAACGCTGCTTGCTGCTGCCTCTGTAATACTAAGGTACACTGGGAGCAGCGTAACACCCAACTGTGAGTATATAGGACAGAATGGAAAGCTGTTCTTTTCCCTCTTAGCTTATTTGCTGAAGAGCCGAACCCCACTGGCCCAGATCCAGCCCTCACTGAAGGAATGAAAGAGAACAAACAGCTGGACTGCTTGTCCCAAACTGGGCAAGATTCATCACCGTGAGTGCAGACCCACAGGGCTGGACGTAGAGTCCCCTGGACAGGGAGCTGCTACCAGAGGACATACAGTGCTCTTTGTAGTATGTGCACTTGGTGCTGCTTCTGAATGTATTCCCAGGTCTCTGGAAGAAGCAATCTTTATGTCCTTAAAATATATTCATCAACCACTTCTACTCTGCCCCTAGGCAAGAGGTTTCAGCAGTATCATTTATCCAATAATAAAGCAGTGCTTGGTCCTTGGGTTCTTTGAATGAAAAGCTTCTTTACAAAAGGAAGGGGAAAACATACATTTCTCCTTAGAGCATCCCAAGGACTTGTCATAAACAACTGTGAAGTCAGGGTACAGATTTAAACTTTACTTGTTTTCTGACTGCTTTTTGGAGGATGAATGAAGTGTCAGCCTTTACATTGAATATCTTAACTATGGGTGATAAGTATTGGTTAAATGCTTCACGTTATTCAAACTAGACTTGTATCTTCGAGTATTTTTCTGCTTTTAGGTAGGTTTTTACCTGAATATTTGTAGAGATATGCACGCACCTTCCAAAATCTTGATGACCCTCTCCTAGGGCCATTCAGACCTGCTCCTCTGTACACAAATACTGATTCATGTGACTTGAAGACCTTGCCCTGGAAGCAATGCCAATGCAGCTGTGTCTGCCTTGCATTTCCCCAGCCATTGCTGAGAAGTGTGATAACAAATTACAGGATTTTTGAGCCTCACCCCACCCCTACCCCAGGAAATCCATTGAGCTGGGATCACGGATGCCAGACATCTGCAGGGCAGGGTGGCATGCCAGTTACACACACTGCCTTACAGCAACCCCTGTGGTGCCCCAGAGAGGCTGGGCTACTCTGCTCCACTCCCAGAAGGTTCTTGGGCACCGCTTCCTTAGAGCACCACTTTGGCAGTGGCCTAACACAATAGATCTCAAGGAGCATTTATGCTGTGCTCACTGCGCATTCAACTGTGGCCACTTCAAAGGTTTAGCCAAGTATTTTATGGCCATGGTAAAGGGTTCTTATTGATTTAAATTGCAAGCCTGGCTTCCGTCAGCTTCACTTGAGGGCAAAAATGCAATAAAATATCCCACAGCAGAGAGACAGACATATCGCATTGAAAATCTTAAGAGATCCTTTTTACTATAATCACCTTCAGCAGCTTGCTGGGTTTTGTTTTGTTTTGTTTTGGTTTGTTTGTTTGTTTAACCTTGAGGACAAGGTTATCTTACAGATTTGTCCATCTCTACAGACTTGGGAGAGGCTGTCTCTAAAATCTGCCAGCAAGTCCATCCAGTGGAAGGTATGAATGAAACCCTGTGGGGTTTTCCCCTATTTGTTGGACACGTGTAACGTTGCTGGGGTGACATTGATGTATTGGAAAATATTAGCGTGGAGTTCTAGAGTTTGGTCATGAACTCATTTGCATACGTGGCAAGAAAACCCCAGGAGACTAGGTGGGATGTGGGGGGCTCATTCCTGCACCCCTAAGATCTGCTGCCTCCACCAGGGGATCTGTGGCTGTCCTGGACCAGGAAATTCCTTCCACCTTGGCACAATTTTGACAAAGGAGAGATATTGTCATTTTGGAGTATCATTTATTATCTTCTCATTGTGGCCATGCTCGAACGCAGCCACATGGAGGTCTCCTCACTGGGGCGGTGTGAAGAAACAGACGACACTTTTTTTGCGTACTTCATAGACACTTTCTTTATAATAATTTACCTGAAATGCACCCGAGGTGAAGATAACCTTCGGACACACAGAAAATAGCAAATGACTGTTACGTATCTGACATTTGAAATAACATGTTTCTGGAGGGTTGACATTACAAGAGTCATTTCACTTCAAAATGTTATTCCTAATGTAATTTTTTCAAATTCATAAGAGGCACTCACTAGGATTCAGCGCAGCACTGGAGTCACTCGAAAGACAGAGGTCAAATTCATTTCATTTCTTTTATGTTTTCCTCTCCCCGCTAGATGAAACAAATGATTGAGCCAGGAACGCTTGGCAGGTTGGTGGCTGTGTGCGGCGGCGCCGTCGCAAGATCGATTTCCCCCTTCTGGGGGGCGCGGGCAGCGTGGGTGACATCTGTCGCGGTTGTCATGGCAGCCTGCGGCACGGCCGGGGTCAGGGCTGACAGGGAGGGCCTCCCCGCCTCCACCCACCGTGCTTCAAGGTTAACAGCCAATGGACCAAAGAAATAGGCAATTATAGCGCAGTCAATTCTGGTTAGGGAAATACCCAAGAAGTAAATATATCTGATCAGTGGATGAAAATGAAGCAGCTCAGTGCTGATGGGGGACAGTGGTGCCCTCTGGATGGGGGGCTGTGCCCTCCCAGGAACAGTAACCATCTTTGCAGGCTCTAACTCTGCCTCGGAGGCAGAAGACACAGAGGGTAGCTTCTCTTTTCTTCCCCCGGGACGGTCCTTGTCTGCTGGAAGAGATGCACCCAAGGGTAACCATTGCTGACCTGGAGAGGGGCCACCATCACCATGGGAAGGTCTCCCTCCTGGTGAGCTGCTGCCACCCTCCCTGGTGCTTGGGCAGTTACCGTCACTGAGCGATCCACCAGGGGACCCTAAACAACTGCTTCATTAAATTATACCTTAGAATCATAGAATCACCAGGTTGGAAGAGACCCACTGGATCATCGAGTCCAACCATTCCTATCAAACACTAACCAATGTCCCTCAGCGCCTCATCCACCCATGTATTAAACACCTCCAGGGAAGGTGACTCAACCACCTCCCTGGGCAGCCTGTTCCTTCATATAGAATCATAGAATCATAGAACAGTTTGGTTTGGTTATAATGTACAACTGTATATATGTTTGTCATAGTGTTGATATCTTGTCTGGTTTCAGAATAAAAGGCAAGCAGAGAGAAGGAGAGGTGAGGGCTCCTCAGGAGAGAGCTTAGCAGGAGCAGACACTTCCCTCCCTCAGCCCTTAAGGCACCACTCCCCCCTGCAACCATCCTTCGGGTCTTGGTAAGCAGAACATCAAATCTCAGCACCTTCAGAACTTCACAGCCTGCTTTAGTTACGTCTTTCCATCTTTGCTGAAGAGAAGGGTAAATACAGGAGGCCATCCCAGAACACCTGTGGTGCATAAATTGGGAGATGAGGCAAGCAGCTGGGTCTCTGGGCTAATGAGGTCCCTGAGCCCCCAATTCAGCTTTAAAATTTGGGGAAGACAAAAATATTTCCCACCTTGTAGAGCCAGGTTTCAGCAGGTTGCACATAGACACATCCAAGGATGCCTAGACATTAGACTCCCCTACAGCATTTTGGTCTGCCTCGTTTCCTCAGCAGTTTTGAAGATGATGCTGTTTGTTCTTGATCTCCTGTCCCTCAGGCGATGGACACCCAAGCTAACTCCAGACACTCCCATCTTCTAGACAACTTTTCTGCTGCCTTTACTGAGTATGGCCCAAGGAGGGTGGGAGAGAGACTCCCCCTCGAGGGCAGCAGCTTCACGGGCTGTCTTTGTATGCCCTGTCATCACAGACAGATTTAGAAACATTTTCCTCCTCTTCTCAGTGCCCATGGAAAGGACAAAAATGCCCCTAGCCTCAGTGTGTGGAGGCTGCTCTTGCTGAAATGCATGTACCAATTCCTGTATCCTGGTGCATCAGTCTGCCCAAACAGAGCCCCCTGTCAATCACTCCCAGCTCCCAGAGGGATTAGCACAGCAGAATGGGGGCTTGTTTGTCCCAGCAGCTGCAGCTCTTCCAGAAAGATGCTCTCCGAATCAATGAAAACATTCAGTTTTAATGACCGCAGAAATTAAATCCCTCAAGATCATGAGTTTGTTTCAAATGATGGATCAAAAGCAATGCTGGCATTTCCTTCTGATGACATTTTCCCCGGCATATCGGCATGGTAATAATATTTCTCCCTACACTTCCAACTTTAATCCAGAGCTGCAACAGGAGCAAGATGAAAATTTCCACTTCCAAGAGCACAGGGAAGTAGAGATAATATAGCAAAATTTTCACAATCAACTTGAATTCTGAATCATGTATGGAACTCGAATTGTTTCATCAATTCTTTCTGCCCATATCGGTTTTGTACTTGATCACCTACAGTGCTCCTGTGTTCCCCCTGCTGTTCTCAGCCACGTGTGGACTCATGTGGGGTCAGGGCAGGGAAATGAGATGCAGCCTCACTCTTAAAGGTTTGGTGCAAATACTCTGCTGTAATGGTGTACACAGCACCAGAAAGCTTCTTGCCGGCAGTTATGAGACCTGACTCCTAATCTAATTGGTATCACTTTTCAGTTTTTCTTGCACACAACATAAACGTTTTTGTGGATCCTGTGTTTCTCAAGAAATTAAAGACTGAGAAGCTGAGCTTTGCTTTTTTTTCTTCTGAGAATCTTTTCTTCAGATTTATCCTAAGCAGCCTTTTCCACTTGCAAAAACTTGTACAGAACCCAAGGCTGTTCACCAGATTTGTTATTGATGACATAGGGAAGTACCTTAACCTGGCGATTTATTCTTTTAGCCATTACTGGCTCAGCTGTCATCCTGGTCTGAGATGCTGTTGATCTCCTGTTGCCCTGCTAGCTTTCTGTCAATCTCTTCAGCACATTGCTTCAGTACCAAATTATTTGACATTGCCCCTCAAATGCCCTCTGGACTCATTACATGGCTATCAACATCTCTATGTTACTGTCTACATCTGCTAAGGAATTACTTTCAAAGTATACTGTGTTGTCCCTAAGATCTCCCTCTGGTACACTAAAAAATAAATATTTATTCCTGAGAAGGTCATCACCTCTATTTAGTCACCTGTTGAGTGGATTCAAGATGCTTTGATTGCAGGCTTTCTGGGGCAAATCTTGTCTTTACTTCACTCGTGGATACTCAGCACCTGCTAAAATGATGCTGTGCTTCAGAAGGAATCTTCATCTATTACAGAAGCAGAAATAATAAACACACAAAAAAAAATGCTTGCCAGATCTGGGGTCAGAGTAGTACCATTTTCCCCCATTTTGGTCACATTTGTTGTCCCACAAAAAATGATTCATGAAGTCATTTAATTTCTCAATCCTTTATGTGATCAATGCAGTGAAATTTATAATGCCCATATACCCTGCGGAAGGCACCAGTATGTTGCAGCATTTTAACCTTTTAAATATTCCGTATTTCAGCTGGCTAGCCATCCTACCCCTTCTGCACAGTTCACTGCAGCTGTAAATAGTGGAGGGAAAAGAACAGACAGCCAATCAAATTACAAAAAGCTGAAAAGGTCAAAACTGCACAATTTACTACTACCTTTTCCAAAATACATGAAGCTTTAAGATCCCATTATTTTCTCTTGAAACACTTAATTAAAAGAAGCAAAAATTGTATCGCAGGAATATGTTGATGGAAAAATTAGTAAGGCAGTCCTTGTATAAGATGTGTCACCAGTGTGACTGTTTCTTCACAGTCTTAATATCAACTGCTCCTGGTCTTCCTCCGTTCTGCAGAAGTCTGGCATCTTCTTCCCGGTCTTGCACCTTCCCTCAACACCTGGTCAGCCCTCAGCCCTTCATCCTTCCTCTGTTTTTGATCTGTTCTTACAAGCAATTCAGCAAAAAACTGGCATTTTTCTTCAAGGAGATAATTTGTGCAAATACTCGAAGTTTGCTGCACACCTTC